>CM059194.1:9512326-10026512 GCA_030323885.1 Branchipolynoe longqiensis | reverse complement strand
ATGTTGTCAGGATGTAAAACTCCAACAACCAACTAAATAAGTAGGTCAGGAGGTCAGCCCCCGTGACGTAGTCATGGCGTGCAGTAGGATTGTCCATTCTCTTCACTCAGGTCTGCGTATTAATGGCTAATTGTGTTCAGTTGAATACATCAATCAGTATCAATGTCTCATTGCTTCTGACGCACATCAATAAAAGCAGCTAGATTTGGTTGGCTGGTTGGTTGATGAAGTTCTATGACCTGGCAACATCTAAGGTCATATCAGGATGGGTACCGACTTGTGAAAGTGTGCACTCATGGATACTTTATAGTGCTGCACCACTCGGAGACCAGGCCACCAGCACCATGTCCTGATATCCCACTCAGTCGCATTATCCTGACACTGAGCCAACCAGTCCTTGCTCAATCCTACTAATGCCGAGTGCCACCAATGCTAGGAAGCAACAAGTATCAATTTGATAAGTCATCGGTTTGACTTGTCCCATGATCTATCAAAATGGGAGACAGACGTTCAACTCATTCGGCCATCCAGTCTGGTAATATGACCGTATGAAGCGACAAGTATCAATTGTGAAGTCATTAATTTGACTCAGCCGGGATTCGAACTCCAGACCTTCCACACGGGAGGCCTGCGCTCTATTGATTTGGCACCAGCGTCCGGTGGTGACGTAGTTATAGCGTGTGGTAGTATAAACACCTGGTGGGAGGGGACCCCTGTCCGTACGTCACACGCGTCTCCGCTAATTGTGTTTCTGGCCGAGCCCAGAACGCTGCAGAAGACATCAGTAACAATGCCGGACTGCTTATGACACACACCAATAAAAGCTTACGCACCACCAGCGTGACACAGTCGCTATCATTAAACTCCGAGCGTCTTTACACTGGGTCCAACGTAGATACAAGATTCACCTCTGACTCTGTTCAGAAGTGAATAACAACCCTATGTACAAGTTCGAAAAAATGTGTCTCACTGTTGATGGTCTTAGTTTGACATTCCTACAATAAGTTGAATAAAATCCAATAGCTACAATGCGAGTGTATATGTTTTCCCTTAACATATATACACTCCAGAGTGTTCAATTCATATAATATCGAGGTAGTCCAGGCCCTTAGGGATAAAATAGGGTCGTTTCGTGCAGATTTGTCTCCAAGCATGAAATTTGGCAGAGATGTAGACCGGAACATACTAAATATATTGTTTTAGGGTGCCGAAGTCAATTCTCATTGGGGTCACCATATTGCCAAAATCCAAGATTGCCGCAAGCCACTATTTGATTTTGTCATAACTTCATAATCGAAAGTCATAGGATCATGAGTGATGGCTCTTTTTATAATGTTGTTGACCTCAAGGATTCCAACTTTGGAACTATGTTTTAACCTAGAAAATGTCATTTTGTTGATGTTGTGAATTGTGTAAGTCGATTATTTTACATCATAAAAGAAAATCACAACTGAGTCCTTGGCATTTTGCTTAACGTTAATCGGTAAATATTGAAAAAATCATGGAAATCCGCGAAATCGCGGACAATGTTCATCCCTGGTGGAGAGGGGGGGGGGGGGGGGGGGGGAGCCTCAGAGTATTTGTTTTGTTTTTATTTGGCAATATGTCATGCCTAGGAGACAACGTCACGTGACCAGAGGTGGGGAATACGTGGTAGGGCAAATGTTCATTGGATGCTTGAAAGGGGTGGGGGTTGAGGAGGAAGAAGGCACGAGGGAGGGGGGAGGAGAGAGTGGAGGTGGGAGGGGGGGAGAGGGGGGAGGAGGGAGGGGGGAGGGGAGGTGGGAGGGGGAGGAGGGAGGAGGGAGGAGGGAGGAGGGAGGAGGGAGGAGGGAGGAGGGAGGGGAGGAGAGGGGGGAGGAGGGATGGGGGAGGTGGGAGGGGGAGGAGGGAGGACGGAGGAGGGAGGAGGAAGGAGGGAGGAGGAAGAAGGGACGAGGGAGGAGGAGAGGAGGGGAGGAGAGAGGTAGGAGGGGGGGAGAGGAGGGAGGAGGGAGGTGGGAGGAGGAAGGAGGGAGGAGGGAGGGCGGAGGGGGAGGGCGGAGGAGGGAGGAGGCAGGAAGGAGGAAGGAGGAGGTAGGAGGGAGGACGGAGGAGGGATGTGGGAGGAGGGAGATGGGAGGAGGAGGAGGAGGAAGGAGGGAGGACGGAGGAGGGATGTGGGAGGAGGGAGATGGGAGGATGGAGGTGGGAGGGAGGAGGGAGGAGGGAGGGGAGGGTGGGAGGAGGAGGAGGGGGGGAGGATGGAGGGGCGGGGGGAGGAGGGAAGGGGAATGAGAGAGGAGGGGGGGATGGGGAAGGACAAGGGAGGAGGAAGGAGGGAGGAAGGAGATAGGAAGGAGGCAGGGAGGAGGCAGGGGGGAGGAGAAAGGAGGGAATGAGGAGGGAGTGAGGGAGAAATGATGGGGGAGGACAGAGGGGGGAGGGGGAGGAGAGAGGAGGCAGGGGAGGAGAAAGGGGAGGGATGTGGAGGGATGAGGAAGGAGCAGGAAGGAGGAAGGAGGAAGGAGGGAGGAAGGAGGGAGGAAGGAGGGAGGAAGGAGGGAGGAGGGAGGAGGGAGGAGGGAGGTGGGAGGAGGGAGGTGGGAGGAGGGAGGTGGGAGGAGGGAGGTGGGAGGAGGGAGGCGGGAGAAGGGAGGAATGAGGGTGGGGGAGAGAGGGAATGGGGAGGGAGGAGGGAGCAGGGAGAAGGGAGGGAGGAGGGAGGAGGGAGGAGGGAGGAGGGAGGGGGGGGGGGGAGGAGGGGAAGGAGGAAGGAGGTGGAAGGAATACAAAACAAAAATAAGGAGGAGTAGAATACTTAGAACAATAAGACGGAAAGCAACGCGCATTGTTGTTAAACTGGTAAGCAAGGCGTGCTTGTGATCTAGGCACAGACAAAAAGGAAAGGCGCTTTGTAAATCTAAAAATAGCAACTGTAAAGAAAAGAAAGACGGAGACAATCATGATTGACTGATCTGGAAATAAATGAACTTGTTAGAATGAGGTGTGCATTATGTGCAGAGACGAAACGGCGAAGTGTCTAGTCATGGTGCTACTCAGGCTCATACTCATACTCATAATCGAAATGGGAATATCTAAAGGGTCATACTGCACACATAGTTCAGCAGGGGGCGCTACAGTAATACGGGTATGATCCGGCAGGGGGCGTTCGCGTAACGACATGTTATGTGTTAGTTTAGTGTAAGTCTCAGTCCCTGGACAACAGTTACGTCACACATGCCAGCAAACAGGGACTGACCCTTCCACCACCAGAGCCCATGCACCAAGATGTCCGCACACACACACACTTCCGGTTTGAGTGGGGGTTGGGGTGGGGGGGGGGGAGGTGCAATTCAGGATGTCCTGTCTGGACAAGTCGAGAGCCTCGCCTTTAGACCGTCACTGACGGGTCGGGAATAGGACCGGAAGTGGAACCGGAAAATAGGACCATGAGGGGGACCGAGTAATAGGATCGTGAGTGGGAGCCCCAGTGGGACCAGGAGTGTGACCAGACAATAGGACCGGGAGTTGGACCGGACAATAGGAAGGGGAGTAGGAACGGGAGTGGAACCTGGAATGGGATCTGCAGTGGGACCGGGCTATAGAACCGGGAGGGGAACCCGACAATATGACCGGGAATGGGACCAGGCAATATCCCCACAGTGGGACCAGGCAATAGCCCCCGGAGTGGGACCAGGGGATAGGAACGGGCGGGGACCAAGGGTGGGACTCAAAGAGTACCGGAAGTGGGACCGGAAGTGGGACTGGCAGTGGGAGGGGAATCGGACCGGAAGCGGAACAGTGAGTGGGACAGGGAGTTGGACACTAAGTGGAACCGGAAGTGGAACCGGAAGTTGGATAGGGAGTGGGACAAGGAGTGGTATAGGGAGTGGTACACACAGTGGACTCGGAAGTGGAACCGGAAGTGGCAATGTGTGAGTAGCACAGTGAGTGGAACACCGAGGGGAACCGGATGTGGGACCGGAAGTGAGACGCCAAGTGGAACCGGAAGTGGGAAAGAGAGTAGGACAAAATGGGACACCAAGTGGAACCGGATATGGGACCGCAAGTGGGACAAGCAGTGGGACACCAAGTGGAACCGGAAGTGCGACCGGAATTGGAACCGGAAGTGGAATTGATACGCCCATTAAAGAGTTCAGAGAGGTGGGGGAAGTTTGAGGGGGGGAGCGAAGAAGGAGGGGGGGGGGGGGAAATGAAGCGCATGTTCAGCTTTTGCACACTACTTCAGACACGAGAACTTCTGAGCAAGTACACACAGAAAAGTGCACGCACACTTCTCTCAGTCTCACACCATTCACGGAGAGCAAGTAATGGTAGCTGTACTCAATGTGAATCACCTCAGACAAATAATGATTCTCTCCTGTATACTCGGGGATTTAGACTCAGCGTGAACTTCACATATTTGACATTTATTTACTCAGCGTTAACCTCACATATATGAGATTTATTTACTAAGCGTTAACTTCCGATGAATTAGATTTATTTACTCAGTGTTACCTTCACAAATATGAGATCTATTTACTCAGCATTACCTTCACAAATATGAGATCTATTTACTCAGCGTTAACTTCACAAATATGAGATTTATTTACTCAGCGTTAACTTCACATATATATGAGATCTATTTACTCAGCATTACCTTCACAAATATGAGATCTATTTACTCAGCGTTAACTTCACAAATATGAGATTTATTCACTCAGCGTTAACTTCACAAATATGAGATTTATTTACTCAGCGTTAACTTCCCATATATGAGATTTATTTACTCAGCGTTAACTTCACATATTTGAGATTTATTTACTCTGTGTTAACCTCACATATTTTACTTTTATTTACTCAGCGTTAACTTCGCGTATATGAGATTTATTTTAATAGTGCTGAATTGTAGTCGGTTGAGTGGAGGAATGAAGTTTCACAGCACACAAGTATGGGCATGTAATCCATGAGCAGCTGTGTACATGGACATGTGTCAAACAGATTTCGCAACATCATTGTCCTTATATGGAGCGGAAATCTATACAAATATACATATACACACATATCTAGATAGATATATGCATACATATGAAGAGTTCAGGCGCAAATCCCTGAAAACGGCAATCCAAAAATTGAATTAAAATAAAAGATGTTTACCTGAAGCTTATTTGAATTCTCATTAATTCCACTTTGCTTGTGAAGAAATGATTATGGAGCAATGCACACAAAAATAGGAATGTATAAGAATAACCTGTTGAAGGTTCAATTCCAATGTTTATCTAAATTTTTGGATTGGCGTTAACGGGGGTTTCCACCAGAACTCTATTAATATAATTATAAAGTATGCCTACTTACATGTATGCAAATATTATATATATATATATATATATATATATATATATAAATCTCGGGCGCGAGTGACAGCGTAGCGTCCCGGATAGAGTCGCACCGGTGGCTGAGCCACTGGTCACGTGGTTGGAGGAGGGGGGGCATACATCAAGTAAGCCACCCCATCAATAATAAGGTAGGAAATAAAGATATAATCGCTTACGTGCCTTTATACTCGCATAATGCTTATACATCACACATATATATATAAGATATACATGCATATATATGTGGATGTATGCATACTGACATAAATCCCACGACCACCACTAGATGTGTGCACCATATGGCAATTTAGGTATAGTTACTGTATCCCTACAATGTTGCATGGCGTAAGGAGTTATTAATTAAGTGAGTAAAATCGATGGAAACATTTGTAGCACACACTGTGACACTGGATTGCTGATGACATGACATAACAAATAGGTGCGTGTCCAATAGTAAGGAACAACGATAGGTACTGGTATTCGGCTTTCGCAGCATACTGAGCTAAAACGACACTTGCACTTTGAATCAGCAGGATATAAGTTCCCTGCACTCGGCATCGGCGATTCCAAGTTGATTCACCTGCCCATTATATATGTGCCTCCATATATATATATATATATATATATGAGATATATATATATATATAGTTTTGAAAGTGAGCAGAGTGACAGTTGGCTCTCGGTGTAGAGGAGGCTGGGAGGAGAGAATGCCCGCTCTGCAGTGAATACCATGGAAGTTAAGGTGGTTAGAGAGAAACATTAAGGGGCTGACGTTATTTATATCCACATAATACATTATATAGTACATATATATATATCTATGTATGTGCTCTATAATCTATTATGGGAATATAAACAAGGACACTATCTAGCTAGGATATACTCAGTATATCCTATCTAAATTGGCCCTGTGTAGTACAGCATTGGCCACACCAGCGCCACCTGTGAGGTGTTCTAAGCAGTGTGTAAAAATATACGGATTTCCAGTTCGGAATTCTATATTGGCAGAGAGAATTATTATCCCCGGGCGACGGAGTGGGGACCAAGGTTATGTAATAGAAAAGCAATGGGTGCCCCACTCGCTGTGTGACATATTAGGCTATGTGAAATATATGTTGATGCATAGTGCCCAAGATTATGACGAGATGTTCCTATATGAGAGACAGTTAATGTTTGGTGAAATGTTCCCTCTATGCACCAGTAAGGGTGCAAGTGGAGGAGAAGGACATTTTTAATATATATATTTATTGTAACTATCTGCAACTAGCTGTTACCACAGGGCCGATGGGCAAGCACACCCAGCCTGTCTGGATACATTATGGACACCACCTACAGCTGGGGTTGAGTGACAGCTGCCCATATTAGGGCATCGCCCCCCCCAGCTGTAGAGGGTGTCTGATTGGCTGGCTGTGGGAGGCCCAGTCACCTGCACACCTTTGCCCCACCTGACCACACAAGCCTCATTCTGATATTGATTATTCTATATACACTTTGCCAGACACTCTGGAAAAGACTCTACTCTTGACTCTTGAGTGAGACACACTCTTCTCTTGGGCAGGAACCCAGACATTGTCCGGTGCCCCACCTTCCATATACAAACTGAGCTGTGTGCAACAACCACAGGACTCTGGTTCAATGGGCTGTAGGCACTGATTCATATACATACTAAAGAGAGTAATCAGGCTCTGTGTGGACAGAAGGTAAGGAGTCAGGGTGGGTGATAGGTCGCTAGTAGGTGAACAGGAGTTGATACCGATAAAGCACAACTTCTTCCCTGTCAATCTGGCACGACTTGTCTTCCTTTTCTTGCTATGAGTTTGTTGGAGAGGGGCATCAGGTGGGAACTGACAGACAGTTGTCAGACCTCACATGGGAAGAGTAAGTGGTATATCTGGGGCTCAGACGGCCTGGCATTCCAGTTATATTACAACTGTACGCCAGCTGCGTCTGGTCATTATTGCCTATAGACCCGTTTGGACGGGATACAATTCTGTAACTTTAAATTTCCTGAATGTATGACTCTGTACACTCAAATTATTGCGAGAATATTTTTTTAAAAGATTCTTCAAGGAGCCAGGGACAACAAAGACTCCAGACCCTCACCCCCCCCCCTCTTCAAGGAGCCACGGACAACAAAGACTCCAGACCCTCAGCCCCCCCCCCCTCTTCAAGGAGCCAGGGACAAAGACTCCAGACCCCCACACTCCCCCCCCCCTCAAATTATTATTTTCTGGCGGAAACCCTGGTGAGATAAATGTGCAGACGGTCAAGTTCCCAAGAAGGTCATTCGATCCTTAGCACAGATAGTGAAGGGACAGAACAGAATGACATTTCTGAATGGGACTAGCTACTTCTTTTCTTTGACTTACCACCTGGAGTAGTTGTGAGACGAGATCGAGCGGAAACTGTTGCACACTTTCGTCCTGCAGCGGCGTATTCAGCGACAGGTCGATCATACTCTGCAACACATGAAGAGGGTTTGACATGAGCGTTGTGTCTTAAAGGGGGGAGCGGGATGTAGCTCAGGCAGTAGCGTGTCCATCTGTGAATGTGATGGTCATCCGAGCGATCCTGTTCAGTGGTCCCATCTGCAGTTTGTGCTATTTTCCGTTTCGACCATTGGTCCACAACTGGTTCATCAAAGGCTGTGGTATGCGCTGTCCTGTTTGTGGGAAAGTACATATAAAAGACCCTTGCTGCTTATCGGAAAGAGTAGCCTAAGTGCCGGCAGCTGGTTTCCTGCAAAGAAATATGTCAGAATGATGATATGTTTGACATCCAATAGCCGATGGTAAAAATCAATGTGCTCTAGAGGCGTTGTTAAATAAAGCAGTTTTCCTTTGTGTCTTAAAGTTGGACAATCTGATGGTTTTGAGTTTCTGTCATTTTCTGAGATATTGCTCGTTATAATCTACATTACTTTAGTTTGAAATATCTTTTATTTTAACAGGTTGGAGAGCTTACGTTGTTTTAGCTATGGTGGTCATTTGACCACCGAGTTAATTACCAAGGTCGAATTTGATATAAGATTTAATGTGCAGTTTGACAGTTTTGGCTCTGACACACTGAGTTTTGGGATATTTCCATATTGGAATACATCACTAGAAAGCAAAAGATTATATCTAATTTCCTGAATATTTCCAGGACATTTAGTTGTGACCGGATTGAGTAGAGTAACAGTGAATATTAGGAAATAATTCATTAGTTACAACAAATGGATACAGGCCAGAACTGCCCATGATAGTACTGTGTTGGTATAGCCATAATCCCAAAGAATAGAGTTATCTCCGGTCAACCATGGTGGTAAATGCTGGTCTGGGGCCCACTCACATACTTCCAGTTGCCACTTGGGGAGGTCCTGTGGGGACTGTTGTACATCATTTAGATATATTTGTGTATACAAATATATATTTACATAATATATCATTCACTGTTATTATACATCATATGCATAATCATGATGTATATGGCTTTTCTTGCTGATACAGAAACATACAAAAAACATTTGCTTAAATATTATTGCATTTTTATTTGATTTATTTGATTTTGATTATTACTTTTTACTTCTATTCAAATATTTGGGATGTGCTGGAGGGATTTTCGAAGTCGGGAAGCTGGGAGGCGATACAGACATTTTTAGAAGCGATAACGTGTTTATTAATAGCCACCACTCGCTCACCTGTCAACCAGACTCACCAGAAACTCTCATGGGACTCCCTCCCCGCTCACACCAGCGCCCCGAGCTCGGGGCTGGGCACAAATTATATCTAAATGATGTACAACAGTCCACACAGGACCTCCCCCAGTGGCAAGTGGAAGTATATGAGTGGGCCACAGACCAGCATATACCGCCATGGTTGGCTATTGTTTGGGATGTATGGCTATACCAACACAGTACTATCATGGACAGTTCTGGCCTATAGCCATGTGTTGTAACTAATGCATTATTTCCTAATATTCACTGTTCATTTACTCAATCCGGTCACAACTAAATGTCATGGAAATATTCAGGGAATAAGATATAGTTTTTTGCTTTCTAGTGATGTATTCCAATATGAAAACATCCCCAAACTCAGTGTGCCACTACCATATTTATGAACCTGCTAAGTAATCCTCTATAAAATTCGACCTTGGTAATTGAACCGGGGTTCAAATGAGGTATTTAACCACCATAGCATACCTGCCAACTTTTGTTAAACGAAAATCCTAATAATAGAAATCCATCCGAGCGAAGCGAGGCGCGCAAGCGTTCTAGGGGGGGTGCGGGGGCATGCCCCCCCCCCATAAAATTTGAAAAATACATAAAAAATGGTGCATTCTGGTGCATTTTAGGCACATTATTAAAGAAATTATTACCAGTTTTCAGCCTAAATACTAGAGTGAGTAAAGTTAAAAGTACATGTATATGTATATAAAATTTGAAAAATATATAAAAAATGGTGCATTCTGGTGCATTTTAGGCACATTATTAAAGAAATTATTACCAGTTTTCAGCCTAAATACTAGAGTGAGTAAAGTTAAAAGTACATGTATATGTATATAAAATTTGAAAAATATATAAAAAATGGTGCATTCTGGTGCATTTTAGGCACATTATTAAAGAAAATTATTACAGTTTTCAGCCTAAATACTAGAGTGAGTAAACTTAAAAGTACATGTATATGTATATAAAATTTGAAAAATATATAAAAAATGGTGCATTCTGGTGCATTTTAGGCACATTATTAAAGAAATTATTACCAGTTTTCAGCCTAAATACTAGAGTGAGTAAAGTTAAAAGTACATGTATATGTATATCAAATTTGAAAAATACATAAAAAATGGTGCATTCTGGTGCATTTTAGGCACATTATTAAAGAAATTATTACCAGTTTTCAGCCTAAATACTAGAGTGAGTAAAGTTAAAAGTACACGTATATGTATATAAAATGGAAACTATCAGGCGATTAAAGTCTTTACGGTCATAAACAATGTTTGACTGCCTACAAACTACAATCTTTTAGATTGACAGATTGAAAACTCAGACAAACGGACGGACAGCAGCATACCATAAGGCCAACAATAAAATATTCTTTGTTTCCCCTCACACAACCATTTTATTGAGTAGGTAGTGTAAGTGGAACATTTAACATTTTATTTTTGGCCGAATAAGTCCTGTTTTTCAAGCGGGAAATTAAATATAATAATAAACTAAAACATAGAATGATTTCAAATTATAAAATCGGAATAATATGTTTATAATTCGTAGGGCGGAATGAGAATAAAAAAATCGTAATTATTCCGCCAAAATCGTAATAGTTGGCAGGTATGCCATAGCCCAAACGAGGTAAGCTCTCCAACCTGTTTAAATGATTAACCTTTGAGATATTAGAAAAGCAAGGGTGCAAAATTAATGTTGGCAACCACGTCAAAAATCGGACACAATAGGCTTCTGCAATAACAGGTTCTATTAAATTGCCCAATATTCCCTTCTGTATGATGGCAGTGACAAATGCTTAACAAGTGCACCACTATCTCAGTTTGATAAGTAGAATTAAATCTAGATAATTGGTTTGGATTTTAAAATTAAAGATATTAAATAGATTGCTATAATCGACATTACTTTAATTTTGAAGTAAGTTTCCTTTTAAATGGCCAACCTTTTAGATATTTTAAGTGCAAACATGCACAATTAATTTGGCAAGCATGTCACTTTTTTCTAGGTCAGACTCCTAATCTGAGGGTCGGCGGTTCGATTCCCCGTGCCCCCAACTCTGCCAATTTGGATTTCCACCGCTGTGTATAACTTACAGCATCATCAAAGGCCGGTTGCTCTCATACCATGTCTATGTGGTGTTGGAGGTTAAAAATCCCTTGGGTCGGTAAAAGTGTAGGCTCGGGCTTTCTATCGACCAGCAGTGGAATGAGGAAGACCAGTCGTCTATGACTGAAATTTCCCCTGCTTAAACAACTAATGGACCAACAACAACAAAAAAGTAACCTTTGTTTAAAATGGCTAACTTTGTAGATAATTGACGTATAAAGATGCAAAAATAATGTTGGTAAGCTTGCCAAAACTCTGTCCAGATAGGCTTCGGCAGTAACACTTTCAAATAAATTTACATAGTATTCCTTTATATATAGCAGAACATAATTAATAATCGCACTGGTATCTATCTAACTTGGATATGTAGGTTCAAAATGTGATGTTTTTATCGGTTGGTTGTTGGAGTTTGACGTCCTGGCAACATCTCGGGTCATATCAGGATGGGTACTTACTTGTGACAGTGCACACTCAGGGTGACTTTATAGTGCTACCCCACTGGGACATCCGGCTGCCAGTACCAGGACCCGATATCTCACTCAGTCACATTATCCTGACACTGAGCTAACCAGTCCTTGGCCTATCCTAATAATGTTGAGCGACAGGCTAGGAAGTGACAAGTATCAATTTTAAAGTCATTGATTTGACTCGACCGGGAACCAAACTCCCGAACTTCCGCACGTGAGGCATGCGCTCTACCGGCTAGGCCACCGCGCCCGGTGGACTCTGCAACTTTAAGTGACGTTGTTCCGGCTAGAAACATTAGACTCCGAGCACCCCATGCTTATTAGTACCAGTTCCGTGACGTCACAAAGGGAAAGGAAGGATGGTCTTAACCAGACGGAATGGCCGAATGAGTTAGAGCATCCGTCTCCCGAGTTGGTAGATCGTGGGGGGTCATGGTTTCAAACCCTAGTCGAGTCAAACCAATTACATAAAAATTGATACTTGTCGCTTCCTAGCCTGGTGCTCGGCATTATTAGGATGGGGCAAGGAGCAGTGGAATGAGGACCAATAGTTTGTGATTCAAATTTCCCCTGCTTAAACAACTAATGTACAACAACAAAAAGCACACAAAAACGCATACTCAAAACCTGTCAAATTTACTTTAATAGACAATAGATGTTGTACTACTTTCCAAGTTTGTTTAATAGTCCCTAGCTTCTGTCACTGAGGACTAGGACTGACTGACACTAATAATTAGATGTTGACAACAGATATGCTCAGACTACGCTTGAGCCCTCAATACATGTATATAAATAAAAAGTCGTTTTAGGATATGCAAACACCAGATGCGGTAGCCGAATGGGTAGAGCACACAATTCCCGTGCGGAAGATCAGAAGATCGATGTCCACCCGAGTCAAATCAATGACATACAGAATTTATACTAAATCTAAATGAAATTAGATTATTCATATTGTGCTAATATATGTAACTAAAAATAGATGGGGAAAAGGGTTTAGAATTATGCTTCTTTTAATAGCACGCAAATGAAGAGAACGAAATATAAAATAAAAAGTACATTCACCTAAAAATACAGTAACCTGAAGTAAATGAGCTTATACACATTAATCTAATATACCCAATTAAATAAACATGGCAGAACCTCAACAGAATAAGGTTATGCAACTTATAAACCCCGCAAGTGAAGAGTTTGTTTGTTTGTTGTTGTTTTACATCCTAGCAACATCTCAGGTCATATCAGGACCGGTACCGACTTGGGACAGTGCGCACTTATGGCAACTTTATAGTGCTGTCCCACTGGGAAACCAGGCCGCTGGCAACATGACCTGATATCCCACACAATGACATTATCCTGACACTGAGCCAACCAGTCCTTGCCATATCCTATTAATGCCGAGCGCCAGGCTAGGAAGCGACAGGTATCAATTTTTAACTCATTGATTTGACTCGACCAGGGTTCGAACCCACTACCCCACGGTCTACCAGCATGGGAGACGGACGCTCTAACTCATTTAGCCATTCCGTCTGGTCGCAAGTGAAGACAACAAAGTATCAAATACAATTTATATTGACCTAAAGTAAATTGTGCAGGTAACTAAACAGATATGGCACGATCTCACCAGTTCAAGTTTATTCAACTTTTTGTTTGGTTTGTGTTTGTTTGGTTTGTGTTTGTTTGGTTTGTGTTTGTTTGGCACATTAGTTGATTAAGCAGGGGAAATTTCAATCGTGGACGATTGGTCTTCCTCATTTCACTGCTCCTTGCCCTATCCTAGTAATGCTGACACTTTTAAATCCCGGACCTAAAGAGAACAAAGTATGTACTAAAATTTGACCTAAAATAAATTAGGTTATAGCTATTACCCTAATACAGTACAACCCCGTTAAACCAAGCTCGGTTAAACCAAACGATCGGTTAATCCAAACTTTTTTCGGCAGCCCGGCAAAATGCTACCATTTATCAAATAAAAAAGTTGGTTAAACCAAAGTCGGTTAATCCAAAGTACCGGTTAATCCAAACAAAATTGTCGGCCCCCGGCCACCTCCGGTACATTTAAACCAAGCTTTCATGTGGTTTTAAGGTCATCTGAGACTTTTTTATATGATAAATGTTACTATTTTGACAAGTCGCCGAAAAAAGTTTGGATTAACCGATCGTTTGAGTTAACCGAGGTTGGTTTAATGGGGTTAAACTGTATATACATAAAAAAGACAATAATCATAGTGTCCACATACATTGTACATTCATAAGGCACCCCCGTTTTTGCCAAAGCCAAGTCAAAGTCAAAGCTCGGTTAAACCGATGATCGGTTAATCCAAACAAATTCCTAGGGTCCCTTCAAGTTTGGTTTAACGGGGTTATACTGTATATGTAACTAAAAGAATATCGCAAGACTTCAGCAGTATAAGTTTATGCTACTTTTAAATCCCGCACGTGAAAAGAACAAAGTATCTAATAAAATTGACCTAAAGTAAATTAGATTATAGCTATTTCTCTAATATATGTAACTAAAGGGATATGGTAAGATCTCAAAGAGTATATGTTTATGGAACCTTTACCATCACACAAATTAAGAGATGCGATGAAACATGTGTAAACATTCCCCATCACCACCAAGTTTATGCAACTTTTAAACGTGCACCTGAAAAGAACAAAGTTTCTAATCACATTTTTTTAAATTTCCACCGCTGTGTAGAACTTACAGCGTCATCAAAGGCCAGTTGCTCTCATACCATGTCTATGTGGTGTGGGAGGTTAAAAATCCCTTAGGTTGGTAAAAGTGCAGGCTTGGGCTTTCTATCGACAAACTGTCTACTGGTGAAAACAAGTCTATTCCGACTTATCCATGATAGGCAGTATAAATCTTCAAGAAAAAAAACATTGACCTGAAATAAATTAGATTATAGCTATTACCATAATATATGTAACTAAATAGATATGGCACGATCTCAAATAATATAAATTTATGCAACTCTTAACACCACACAAGTGAAGAGAACTTATTGGTTCTACAAGGCATGGCTTGACTTAGATAAAAGATTCACCCGTTACTTGTAGTAGATGGGTGAAGACCAGCCTTATATAAAAACGGTCGAAAAATCGAGCTAATGAACTGAGTCTTTATGAGAGCCTAATTTCACAATCTAAGAAGCAACATTTATTCTTTGTATATGTCTTCATATTTACCCGCTACCTTTGAGTTGAAAAATATAATAAAATAGCTAGTTTAATACGATTTAAAATTGAAATCGATGGCGTGCTATGGCCGCCATCTTGGATTTTTGCATTCTCTCCCATTTCACCAAATCTGTGCCAATATATGTAGCCATTTGATCATGGAACCACAGCTTCTACTTCATGTTCCATACTAAAGCTATTTTCGCCCGTATTTAGACTACGTTGTCGTTCACCCCTGTACTGGAAGTACCAGGTTAATCTTGTATCTAGGCTTGACTATGAAACATTCCAAACACGCCCCATGACCACCAGAGCCACCATCACGACAAATAACACCACACACACACATACACGCGCACACGCGCGCACACGCGGGTCAGTCACCTGTGACATCCCGAACAGAGCTCCCAGCCCGCATCCCTCCGGTGACAGCAGGCTCGTCATGCTCGAGCTCCTGCTGCTATTCTTGGTCGGCGTGATGGGGAACATGGTGGCCGGCTTGTGTGAGCTGCTCCAGCACCTGTCAATCAGCTGGCAATCACTCGAGCTGCTCCGGTAACTGTCGATCAGCTGGCAATCACTCGAGCTGCTCCTGTAACCGTCGATCAGCTGCCAACCACTCGAGCTGATCCGGTAACTGTTGATCAGCTGTCAATCACTCCTGCTGCTCCTGCAACAGTCGATCAGCTGCCAACCACTCGAGCTGCTACTGTACCTGTATATATCAGCTGTCAATCACTAGAGCTGCTCCGGTAACCATCAGTCAGCTGTCAATCACTCGAGCTGCTCATTCACCTGTCAATCAATTGAGCTGCTCCTGTACCCGTCGATCAGCTTCAAATCACTCGATCGAGCTGTTCCTGCACACCCGTCGATCAGCTGTCAAGGATTTCGTCGAGCGCGGATTATCGTTAAGGTGACAAGGGGTCCGTTGTCCACTGGTACTGTCAAAAGTGTCTGACTGCTGCTTGAGTAAGCACAAGGAGGGCGGGGGTGGGGTGGGGGAGTTAATGAAAGGGTTAGTCGTCCTAGCCTCCCATTAGGTATGTTGTTGGACTCCGCTGCTGCTGACAGTGCCGGAGGGGAGGGGTTGGGAAGTGGTTGTTATATAAGCTATTCAAGGGTTGCTTTAAAAGCTAGTAGTCAGGGTTGCGATATAAGCTATTCAGACCAGTTGCACAACGGACTATGCAGTTATTGTATAGATGCGGGGGTTATATGTATATGTACATGTATATATAGTCTATCCGATCAATAATCAGTTGGTCACTGATGGTTCAAAGTTGTCGTCAGGAGTGCGTCGACAGCGAGCGAGTCGCCTCGGTAGTAGTCGCCCGGCCGGCTTGTTGGTTATGGCTTACCTGCCGACGGAAGGAACAAGCCACCCGACCGGACCGGATGTGCTGCTGCGTCCTGTTCGAACGCGGCCGGCTGCAGTGCTGGTTGCTCGCCTTTATGTGAATGTGTTGAAGTGTGAATTGTGTGAATTTGTGCCCTTGTGAATTATTATATTAGCACGCGGCCTGCGGGCCTGACAAACACAGCCAACTTCTACACTACTCACTGCAACGCTCACTGCACGGCCGCCTTTATATACACTCCACACACAAGCGCTGGTAGTGCTGTGTGTGTGGGAGGTAGGGAGGTTGAGGGGGGGGGGAGATGATACAGGTGATGCGGTGATGACGACATTTTTCAGATGGCAATTTATTTCAGCAAGTCACGTGGTACTGGTGGTGGTGGTGGTGGTGGTGAGGTAGTGGTGAGGTGGTGGTGGTGGTGGTGGCGGTGCGGTAGTGCTGGTGCAGTGGTGGTGGTGGTGCTGTGATGGGGGTGGTGGTGGTGTGGTAGTTGTGGTGGTGCTGTGGTAGTAGTGGTGTTGTGGTGATGGTGGTGCTGTGGTAGTGGTGGTGCTGTGGTGGTGGTGGTGCTGTGGTAGTGGTGGGGCTGTGATGGGGGTTGTAAGGTATGTAGTGTGAGGCATACCGATCACCGTACCGCAATAAAGGCAGTCGTTCAGTAGCTCTCGTGTTGTGCACATCTGTTACATATGTTACAGGGGTGGTGCTGTGGTTGTAGTGGTGCTGTGCTGTGGTGGTGCTGTGGATGTAGTGGTGCTGTGCTGTGGTGGTGCTGTGGATGTAGTGGTGCTGTGGATGCAGTGGTGCTGTGGTGGTGGTGCTGTGGTGGTAGCGGCGGTGCGGTAGTAGTGGTGCAGTGGTCGTAGTGGTGGTGTGGTGGTGGTAGTGATGCTGTGGTAGTGGTGGTGCTGTGGTGGTGGTGGTGCTGTGGTAGAGGTGGTGCTGTAGTGGGGGTGGTGTGGTAGTTGCGGTTGTGGTGGGGGTTGGTTATTGGAGTTTTACGGTCTGGCAACATCTACGGTCATATAAAGCCAGGTACTGAATTCAGACAGTGCAAACTCATGGAACCTTTAATGTGCTGCCCCACTGGGAAATCAGGCCACCAGCACCATGATTTAATATCCCACTCAGTCACGTTATTTGGAGAATGAGCTAAGCAGTCCTTTCCCTAGCCTATCAATGCTGAGCACCAAGCTAGGAAGCGACAAGTATCAATTTTATAAGTCATTCGTTTGACTCGACCAGGAATCGGTGGTGCTGGTGGTGGTGGTGGTGGTGCTGGTGGTGGTGGTGGTGATGGTGGTGGTGGTGCTGGTGGTGGTGATGGTGGTGGTGGTGGTGGTGGTGAATCGGTGGTGGTGGTGGTGGTGCTGGTGGTGGGGATGGTGGTGGTAGTGGTGAATCGGTGGTGGTGGTGGTGATGGTGGTGGTGGTGGTGGTGAATCGGTGGTGGTGGTGCTGGTGGTGGTGATGGTGATGCTGCTGGTGGTGCTGGTGGTGGTGCTGGTGGTGGTGCTGGTGGTGGTGCTGCTTGTGGTGCTGGTGGTGGTGCTGGTGCTGGTGAAGGTGCTGGTGGTGGTGCTGGTGCTGGTGGTGGTGCTGGTGGTGGTAGTGGTGGTGGTGTTTGATTTTCTGGTTGTTCACTTTGAGAAAGCAGGCCAGACTCGTCTGCCAATAGAAGGCTGCCAGTCATTGCGGGGAATGAATTAGGCAGCTTACCAACAAGTGTGGTCTTCAATTCGTCATGTTGCTTCGGCAACAAGTGTAATTCCCGACCAGCAATGGACAGATAGAGATGCCACCTAGAGTTCAACAAGGTGATAAGATTATATATATATATTTGTGGCGTGGAACTAGTTACGCATATATTATTCCGCAAAGTGTCGGCTAGTCGTTGGTAGCATGGACCGGTGGGACAGTGTATTCTATGTGTTTGTGCAGCACTGTGCTGCTTGAAGTCGGGCCTGCCTAGCTGGCAGCCCGCACTGGCGGCAGCAGCGCGCCGGGCTTCAACTTGGTTCAAATGTGGATGCCCGCACCAGTATATGCGGAGTCCCGCACCAGTATCTGCTTCCAGTCGGCAGGGAAATTTGGTTCGAGTCAGACGTGCTGAGGTGAAGTCTTGCCCCGTCCGAGGCGTCACGTCCAACAGTCGAGTTGGTCGTGCCAAGAGTTGCCACATGTTTTGGTTCGCCCTGGCGACAAGGTGCACTCATTCTTGGACTGTGTGCAAGGAAGTCGGTTATCATTATGGGTATCGATTTGTGGCAGGGTTGCGGAGACGAACATGAAGCGCCACGGGGTGCTAAATGCAAGGTTATCAAGGCGAAGGTGGCGCGTAAGGCAGTTAAGTGTGAACCGCTGGAGGAGGAGGATGCACCAGGCGCGGTCGGTGGTGTGGAGGAGACATTGGACAAAATGCTGACGATGTTGATCGGGGAAATGAAAGATTCTAAGGCAGCACCGCATGCTCCTGTGAGTGTGGTGGAGTTGGAAGCGGCCGAGGAAGAGTTGCAACGGCTAGCTCAACGCATGCTGGAACACCGCAAAGTGAAGTTGCGGGCTGAGTTAGAGCGAGAATTAAGCTTGGACGAGGAGGAGGAATCGGAGTTGAGGTCTCCCAAGAAGAAAAAGGATAAGAAGAAAATGAAGAAGAAGGGCAAGGGGACCAGAATGGCTAAGGAGTCAGGGTCAGGCCGGGAACCGAGCACGAGCCCAAGTAGTTTGTCGTCATCAAGTTTGTCATCTGAGTCATCAGACATGGACAGCAGTCGGGATTGCAGTCGGGAGAGGAGGAAACGCCGTCATAAAAGAAGCGCAGTAAGTTCTCATTGGACAAATACACTAAGGGTCGGAAGAATGTGAACAGTCTTGGTTATAATGAACTTATGTATGTGGCGTGTTTGTGGGACTCGAAGTGGGCAAGGAAAGTGGACATGGATGTGGAAGCACTGATGGGCTATCTGGGCCACTTGGCGTACATGCGCATGAATGCCACCACTAATAACTATTCAGATGAGGCTTACAGGGGCTATGACAGGGCCATCAGGGAGAAGGCAAAAGAGAAGGGCCTGCGGACATTTAAAATGGGGGACAATGGGCTATCGCTTGTACATTTCAACGTGGATAATTCCAAGTCACACAAGGATCACAAAAAGCTGCGCAGTACGTTCACCAGGGTGGAAGGCGAAATGCGGGTGGGCTTGGCAATGAAAGTAAAGGGCTTGTGCTTTGCCCACAATTACAACAAAGAGGGCTGCATGAGGGAGAAGTGCAGTTGGGAACATCATTGCTTAACATGTCATAGTAAGAGTCATGTGGCAGAAGCCTGCCCTAACAAAAAGCACTGACATTCAAAAAAGTCTACAGGGATGCTGACCTGTATGGCGATTGCGGGGGGGGAACAAGTCCCGGGAAGATCACGGCGCAGGCCGTGGGGGATGGCATCAGTAATCCCCTTGAAGTGGTCGCTGTCCGGTGGCCTAATCACTATACAAACACGGAAGACGGAGGAGAGGCGACTGCTAATTCTGAGGTGACATCAAACATAAACAAGGGATGTTGTGTGCAAACTCTGAAGGTTCAAGGGATGCGGTGGCAGACCCGCAAATTAACGTGAGTTTAGTGAATAAAAACGCGGGCAGGGATCGTGTGTCTGAGACTGCCAATACAGACAACATCAATGAAATTACCAACAATAGCAATGTTAAGGTGGGGGGTGGCCGCACCTCCGGTGGTTTCGGTGTCTCGCACCGGGGTATGGTAAACCGAAATGATGATTGGTTCAGGGTAATCAGCCCTGACCCAGCCCGTGGCAAGGAGGATAGCGTGATCTGCACGCTCTGGGTGACGGACCAGGAAAGTTGCCACAGCTGGACAGAACGTTACATTGACATTTATGCTGATTGCACCATGGGTTGTTGTGAATGTGTATATGCCATTGATGGGGCACTGGCCCAAATAAAACCTTGTCGGGTGTTTTCTGAATGTCTGTGTCGAGGGGATGTCGATCCCCACTGGGAATATGTTTTAAGGGGTTCATGTTTTGGTTTCAGGGTAATCGATGACACGTGTGATAGTAGCTATAGCAAAGCCAATTATGGCTCTATAAGTAAAGGTGTTAGTGGTATAGCAATGTGTGGTAGGCTACAAGCCGAAATTGATGAACAATTACTGACTGTAGTAGATGTACCATATGTCTGTATTCATGGCCTGAGGGTGGTGCCTAAAGGCCATGACTAGTTCCGGGCAATTGTGGACTGCTCGAGTCCGGATGGCACATGTGTCAATGACTATACTCCGGGCTGTCGCGCAAACTTCTCGTACAACTCGGTGGAGTCGGTCACAGAACTAGTGCAAACAGGAGCCTATTTGGTGGTGGTGGTGGCAAGGGTTGGCATGGGATTTCGGGGATGGATAGTCTACCTCAGAGATAATTGGTTATGCATGGGTCTGAGCAGCAGCCCGTATGTTTTCTCAAAGGTGAGTGACATGATTGTGCGGTGCATGGTACGGAAAGGTTATCCAGATTGCATCAACCACCTGGATGATTTCTGCATGGTGGCCAGAACGGAACTGGGGTGTAGGGAAGCTCAATGGGTCCTGGTAAAACTACTAGGCAGACTGGGGTTCTATGTCAGCTACAAAAAACTGGTGTGTCCCTGGCAGGTGATACGTTTTCTAGGTATTGATGTCGATACATTGCTGATGGAGCTCAGGCTGCCTACAGACAAGCTGGAGAAGCTCCAGTCACTCTTGAACTGGTTCCTACATAAGAGGAAGGCATCTAAAAAGGAGCTGGAGAGCCTAGCGGGAGTGCTTGCCCACTGCTGCAAGGTTATCCATGGTGGTAGAACCGTCTCTCGATGAGTCTATGACTTAGTAGCCTCAGAAAAGAAAAGCGCGCACAGGGTGAGGCTAAATGACAAATTTAGGCTAGATCTGAAGTGGTGGGTGGAGTTTGCGGGAGAATTCAATGGGAAGGCTAAGATAATCAAATCCGGTGAACCGTGTATATCGGTATACAGTGACTCATCAATGGCAGGGTTCAGGGCAACACACAGGGAGGATTGGTTGGCAGGCTCTTTCGACATAAAGAAGTCAAGAAGCCTAGAGAGCTGGCTAGGCCATCACTTTGTGGGTGGGAAAGATGCGGGCTGCAAGACCGACAACATAAACGTGTTAGAGCTTTGGCCTATACTAGTGGGCGTAGGCTGGTGGGCTCATCAATGGGGGAACAGAACGGTGGTATTTGTGACCGACAACATATTTGCACAGCCCTGAACTCGGGTCGCAGTAGAAATAAGACGATGATGTCCTGGTTAAGATTGATCTTCTGGTTGTCTATCACACATAACTTTGATGTGCAATCTGTCTGCATAAATACTCATCATAATGTGATCTGTGACAGCCTGAGTAGGTTAGACTCATACAAAAACATTGCTCGTATAAGAGATTCAGACGCTTGCTTGAAGTCGGGCCTGCCTAGCTGGCAGCCTGCACTGGCAGCAGCGTGGCGGGCTTCAACTTAGTTCAAATACAGATGCCCGCACCAGTATATGCGGAGCCCTGCACGAGTATCTGCCTCCAGTCAGCAGGAAATTTGGTTCATGAATAAACGGAGGGGCCCTTAGAGGTACAAGCCAGAGGAATTACTCATCCAACTATATTATGTCAAATGTCTTGTCTTGTTATTGTGAACAGAGCGTACAATAATATATATATTTATATATATTTTCGGCGATAAGTGAATCAAGTTAATGAGCAAGGCGAGCAGTGGCACCACCGTCGGAGTTGAGGTTGAATAGGTTGGCACAGTAGATGACTAGCCGATGATCCACCACCTGACTACTGGTGGGTGGGTGTGAGGAGCAAGTATGGAATTCCAGGTTATTATACTCATATAAGGTATTGCAACACCTCAGGGAGTTTGACACCCCTGCCCTGCAGAGTTGTAAACCACTGCCTTGTGATACAGGTTCTTGACAGAACCGAAGGCTAAGGGAGCAAACCCTAAACAGAAAACCATGTCACTGTTGCAGCATTAAGGGCGGTTGATGTATGGAACTCCCAACATCTCCCGACCAGCCACTGCAGGGACAAATAGTTTTGCGCCTGTCTTGACATGTTCTTGCCAGTATGAAACCTCTATTTGCTCCATGAGAGGGTGCTGCTGGTAACTTGCAAAAGCCAGCAGCACTTCAACACTTTTGCAGGCAGCTTTCATGATGATGATGATGATAATTCTTATACAGCATATATATGTGCTGCTGTCGCTAAAATTGCATAGGCCGATGGCTTTAAGTTTCTCTTTTTTTCTGAGATAATAGACACCACGCCAGTTAAGCTGGAAACTACCCGACTAGAGTAGTTCCAGATTATGCTGACAGATGTCACTAGCTTAACTGTGGGGGTTAATACATGTGAAGAGAGCGGCGGTGAAACCCAGAAGAAAAATACAATATAGTTAGTTGTCTGTTATATATATATATTACAAGGATAAGAGCTTGATGCCTGTTTCGATATGAATATCTGAATATAATCAAGCATTTTATTATTTTTCCAAGCATTCTTTATGGAGATATAGCATGTGAAGTCATAGGCAGTTAGGGAAACAACTAAACTAGAGTGATTCCAAATTCTGTCGATATTTAATTGGGTAACTTTTGAGATATTTGAAACCCAAGCGTGGCAAATTAGTTTTGGCAAATATGCAAAAGCCATGAGACCATCGGCTTCTGCAGTTAAAAGGATCTATTAAATTGACTCAATATTCCCATATTCCACTGCATATATGTTGGTTGGTTGTTGGAGTTTTACATCCTGGCATCATCTAAGGTCATATCAGGACAGGTACCGACTTATAACAGTGTTCACACTCAGGGCGACTAGATAGTGCTGTCCCACAGGGAAATCAGGCCACTGGCACCATGACCTAATATCCCACTCTGTTGACTTATCCTGACACTGAAACAACCAGCCCATGCCCTATCCTATTAATGCCGAGCACCAGTCTAGAAAGCGACAAGTAGAAATTTGTATAAGCCATCGAATTGACTCGGCCAGGAGCCCAAATTCCCTTTACCAATTCGGCCACCGTGCCCGGTTCAATTTTATAAGTCATTGGTTTGACTCGACCGGGAACTAAACTCCCGATCTTCCACACACAAGGCCTGCGCGCTACCGATTCGGCCACCGCGCCCTATAACTAATACATGTTGATTCAAATCTAGATAATTGTCTCAGTTTTGAAAATGTGATGTTTTATCGGACTATGCATCCATGATGACTAAGACGTAGAGATTATATGTTGTTTGTTTTGTTTGTTTGTTGTTTTACGTCCTAGCAACATCTAAGGTCATATCAGGATGGGTACCGACTTGTGACAGTACGCACTAATTCAGGACAGGAGGCGGACTGTATAGTATGGAATTTATTCAAGGACAATAAGGTAGTAGTTAAGTGAGTAATGATCAATGTCTAAGGTAAATGTCAATAGTAATATGAAATAAGTGAGTAATGTTGAAAGTCAAGTGTAAGGTAGTAGTTAAGCGAGTAATGATCAATGTCTAAGGTGAAGGTCAATAGTAATATCAATAAGTGAGTAATGTTCAAAGTCAAGTGTCATGTAGGTAAGTCAATATCGTCAGTTAGAGTCTTAGGTGACCCGGGCCTCAACCTTAACATGTAGTTGGGTGGGTGGGACGGTGAGAGTAGGTCTTGTCGGTGTAGTGGCAGGAGGAGAAGTGGCCGAGGTGATGGGGAGGCGGAAGGAAGGTGGGGGGGGGGAAGTACCAGCGGCGCGGGACCAGCGGCGGGACCAGCGGAGGCAGGGGGGGGCTACGGTGGCGGCACCTGGAGGAAGTGGGGTGAGGGAGGAGGGGGGGGGGGGGGCGGGTAGGAGGGGGGGAGGGGTGTGTGAGGGTGAGGAGTAGGGGTGGGTGTAGGTTGTGGATGTGGGTTGTGAGGGTGAGGGGGAGGAGGGTTAGGGCCGGGGAAGGGTGGCCGTCCGCCTCCCCCGAATTACCCATATTGCCACAGCAATATGGACAATTCAGGACAGGAGGCGGACTGTATAGTATGGAATTTTATTCAAGGACAATAAGGTAGTAGTTAAGTGAGTAATGATCAATGTCTAAGGTAAATGTCAATAGTAATATGAAATAAGTGAGTAATGTTGAAAGTCAAGTGTAAGGTAGTAGTTAAGCGAGTAATGATCAATGTCTAAGGTGAAGGTCAATAGTAATATCAATAAGTGAGTAATGTTCAAAGTCAAGTGTCATGTAGGTAAGTCAATATCGTCAGTTAGAGTCTTAGGTGACCCGGGCCTCAACCAAATAGAGTTGAGAGTGCCCGGGTCGCGACCGTGAAGGCCTCTTGGGGGACGTATGAGTGGAGGGCGGACGACCGCCAGTGGCCGAGGTCGGCCACGTCCTTGAGAGCGGCACCGGCGGCGGCGCACGCCTGTGCGGCACCCCGACGGAGGCTGTGGAGGGTGTAGGTGCCGGGGTTTGGGGACCCCGCGTGACGTAGGGCGGCGCGTATGGCCATCGTGAGAGTCTTTACCGTCAGCGGGGACCCGTCCGGGGTCATGAATGCAGGGTCGAGTGTGTCGAGTGAAGTGGCGCCCGAGTAGTGTCTCCAGGCGCGGACGGGGCAGCAGATGGAGCTCGAGATGCGGGGGATCGTTATGGCGTAGTGGTCGAGGCGTCCTCTGGAGGTCTTAGTCGAGCGGACTAGGATGGTGAGGTGTGTCCGGTGGGGCGTGATCTCGTGGTACCTTATGGTGTGACCCGGGTCGTCGGGTCGGCCGGTCACGAGGAGGTTCCCTTGTCGGAGTAGTGAGAAGTACCCGATGAGGAGTGCCGCTGTGAGTACCTTTGCATTGGAGCCGGCCCGGAGGAGGAAGGTGGTGATGGCGCGGAGGTCCGTAGGGGTGAGGGGAGGGGCCTGTCGTGGTACATGGCCGGAGTCCCGGATTATCCCCCTCTTTATGATCTTGACGAGATATGAGTCGAAGGCTCTTGTCGCCCCGTCCTTGAGCTCGACCCATGTCCGAGCGGCGCTGAGATGGTTCATCACGGCTCCCGGGGATCGGAGCAATAGGGAGATTGAGGCGAGGTAGGATGCTATGTCGCTCTGGGTTGGACGGGCAGGGTTGTAGTCCGCGTCGAGGGCGTGTGTGAGGTAGGTTGCTATCTGGCGTCGTTTGTTCCTCCAGGTACCCTTGGCGAGGCCGGCTCTGAAGAGGTGGGCAAGTCGATGTTGTTGTTCTTGGTTTCCTGGGGAGAGAGAGGCAAATAGGTTTCTCGACCCAGGCTATTCGTCCGGGTCGAGTATGGATGTAGCGTGGACGACCCGGACGCGGACGAGGTCCATGTCGTCCACGAACCGATCCGCCTTCCGCCTGGCAGCACGGTCGAAAGGCGCTCTGCTGAGGGCGTCAGCGAAGGCGATCTCGGTGCCGGGCTTGTGGACGACGCGGATCTCGCAGGAGTTGAGTGCCGCAAACCTCCAGATCGCTCGGGCGCAGGCGCAGAGGGTGGGATCCCTGCCTGCTCCGGATTCAAGGACGAGTTGGGATGCCTGGTTGTCGGTGTTGATGACGACTGCGTAGTCCTGGGGGTTGGGCGGAGTGAGGGCGTGGAGAGCGACAATGAGGTTTATCGCCTCGAGTTGTGCGATGTTGTGTCCGTCTGCTAGGTATTCTGGTTGGTACTCTTCCGTGACGTACCCCCCTGGGGAGTGCGCTCCCCCGGCGAGGAGGGAGGAGTCGCACTCGATCACCCATTCGTGCCTGGGTGGTGGGCGTAGCAGGACGACGCCGTTCGATAGGTGGGCGTATGTTTTGAACCACTCGATGTCGAGGGTCATCTCATGGGTTATGGTGTGTTTCCCGCTGTAGGGGGCGGCTCTGAGTGCCGCCAGTATGCGATTCATGTATCTTCTGGCCGGACGCACGCACTTTGCGATGTGCTGGAGTCGTCCGACCAGCCGCTGGAGGTCCTTTCTCGAGGCCTTCGATCCTGTCGTCCAGGCGGCGCACTCGGTGACCACCTCGTGCAGTTTCAGTGGCGGTATGCGGACGACCATGTCCGTGGTGTCCACCTCGAACCCGAGCCATTCGATCTTTTGTGAGGGTGGGACACACTTGTGGGTCGACAGGTCGAGCCCGAGGTCAGCGGCAAGCTGGACGGCGTCGACGTATGCCTCGACTGCTTGGTACTCTGTGGGTGCCGCCCCGACAAAGTCGTCCAAGTAACACAGTACGAAGTGTCCTTTTTTGCGTAGCAGGTAAGTCACGGCATTGGTGGTCCGTGCGCAGGCCATGGACGACGTGCGGCACCCAAAGGGAGGGGCGATGTCAAAGTAGAGTTGGTCGTTTAATGTGACCCCGAGGAGGGGAACGGAGAGGGGGCAGGTGCGTAATTGGCGGTATGCGCGTGCGAGGTCGATTGTCCATATCCACGCTCCTTGTCCGATGCGGGTGACCTCGTCAGTGAGGTTTGTTATGTTTGGAAGGGTGTATGTGACTGGTCGTCCTTGGTAATGGGCTTTCCGTATACCTGAGTTAACACTAGCTCCCCTGGGGAAGCTGAGATCGACGATGACCCGGCGCTCACTGGTGTTCTTTTTTGCCCGGGTCATCATCGGGCTGGTCTGTGCCCAGGGGTGGAAGGGTGGTTGGCTGAAAGGCCCGAGGAGGGCCCCCGAGACGTTTCTTCTCGTATGTAGTTCTCAATCCATTGGAGGTTTTGAGGGTCCTCGCGATGGTTGGCTCTTGACGGTACCGGTGCCGTATCGGCTGCATAGTCGACTGGCCAGCCGTATTCAAGAAAGTCGAGTAGCTCGGTGTCATGGTAGTCGGCGAGGAGGGCCCTCCAGCGGTCGATCCTGAGGCCCGATGGGACCGGGATGCGTGCGACGACGTGGTTTGGAAGTGCCGTTTCCCTTACCTGGTTGTATATATATCGGTAGACCTGATCGGCCCATGCCGCGGGTGCCGATACTGGCCATATCTTGTCGAGTATGGTCCTGTATGACAGGGGGGTGTGGGGCGGGTTGTATGAGGTGGTGGCTCGGTCGCCGTAGTCGTCCGTTACGTCGTCAATGTCTTCTGACGCATGCGCACGTTGGTGGTATGTTAGTAGTGCGTCTGGTGGTTCGTCGTCGTCTGTTGCGTGGTGGCTGTTGTGTTGGTCGGGGCGTGCGGATGCGACAGGCTGTATGCATGCGACCGTGAGTCCAGTGGCGTATTGTCGTGTGACGACGTCAGTGGTGGCGGCTGTGGTGAGTGCGTGTCGGTGGGAATGGCTATCGTCGGGCATGAGAGGCGTGCCTAGGTGTGTCGGTGTGTTGTGTAGTGTATCGGCCGGAGCGTGGTCCCCAGTGCCTCCTACCCGAGGTGTTCGGGTTAAGGGTGGGGTGGTGTGGGCAGCGTCTGTCGTGGGTCGGGTGCTGCTGGTGGGAGTGGGAGGTGGGGTGGGGCTGAATGCCGGTCGTAGGCAGTGTTGTATAGCTTCCATGCTATCGGCTCCTACCCGAGGTGTTCGTGCTGCGGTTGGGGTTGTGGGTGGAGTCGTGTGTCGGTTTCCGGCTGTGGTGCTTGTTCCAGCGGGGGGCGAGTCCGTGGTGTCGGGTAGGCGAGCCCCGTAATGGTCGTTACGGGGGTCGTTAGTGCCGTCGGCGGTGCGTGTGGGGACTGATGTGGCGCCGGCGGCGGGGTGGGGGGGGGTCGTAACGGCGATTGATGGTGTGCCGGCGCTGTGGGTGGGGGAGGGGGGTGTGGTTGGAGTGGGTGTAGGGTCGTGCGCCACGTGGTCTTGTGTGGCGGTTGGGTTTGAATGTCTTAGCGAGCTGCTCTCGCGTGTGGCGGGGAACCCGTCTGGTAACGCGTCTGTCTCCACGTGTTGTGTGAATTCCAGGTTTGAGTGTTCGATTGGGTTTTGTCGGGTTCGTCGCGCCCATATTAGTTTTAGGGCGGGTTGGTGGGCGTTTTGTGGGCTTTGCGCGGGGTGAGGTGGGTGGTGGGTGGTGTCGGGTGTGGGGGCGGTGGGGGTTGGGGTGGGATTATGTGAGGTGAGGGTGGTTGGTTCTGGTTCGTATGTGGGTCTGTCCGGGCTCCAGTGTTTGATTGTTTTTTGGAGTGTTCGTGTCGCGGAGACTAGTCTCAGGGCAGGTTGGCGGGGGGGTGGGGGTGGGGGTGTGTGGGTTGTGGCGGTTTGTTCGGCCTGGCCGGGGCCTATCACTAAAAATCCGTCCTCTGTTCGTCGGTCTCGGGTGCCGCAGCCGCCTTGCGTTCTGTCTGTCGTCGTTTGTTATTGCAATCCTGTTCTTTGTGTGGGTTTGCCTTCTTGTACTTGTTGGCGCACCAACCACACACGTGTGCGCGTCGGTCGGTGCCAGTGCCGTGTGAGGTGGAGTGGCCGCAGTCTGTTCCCCAGTTCCATCTGTGGCAGGGTCTGCCGTCAGTTTCGTGGTTAAACTCGGGCCTTTTGTACGGGGTGTTGATCGGTGCTGTCTGTTGTTCGTCGCTCTTGTTCTGTGCGGCACGTGTGTTTCGGTTCTTTTCTTCTTTTTGGATGCCAGCAAGGCATGCTGCGCGTTGTAGATCTTTAATTGCTTGTTCGTCTTTCCAACCTTTTGGTAGTCGTCCGTCGTCCACCATGGCGAACACTTTTTCCGACCAGGCGAGGCACGTGTCCCATCTCCAATCTGCGGCCATCTCGAAGATGTCGTCCTGGTGGTCTAGTATCGGTCTAGTCCAGGACTGCGGCACCTTGGGGTCTTTTCTCATCCGTGCGAGTGCCGCTAGGTACTCGTGCCACGTGCTCTCGCCTGGCCCTACCTTTCCTTTCCTTTCTTCCCTTATTACGTATGTATGGGGGAGGAGGTTGGCCTTACCTCGGCTGGTTGTTCGTCCATCGTACTTGTTTGCCCCTATGATGGCGTCTACCATGTCTCGCTGTTCGTCGTCGTCGGTGGAGGATGAGGTAGGTGTTCTGGGGGCATGTCGGTGGTTCCTCCGGTCGTGTTCGTCGTCTCCGTTCCTCACGTGTCGTCGCGTTCGTGGCGTTGGTCTCGTTGAACGTGCAGTCGGTGATCGGCGTCGGGGGGATGGGTGTCGTGGTGAGCGGCCACGTGGCGACGGGGACGGGCTGGAACCTGAGGTGTCGTGGGTGGCGTGGCGTCTCCGTTTCGTTGCCGATTTATCGTCCGGGGACCTGCTCCTCGTGCGCTTGTTCTTGCTTGCCGACTCCAGTGCATGCAGCCTGTTCGTCACAGTTTTGGCGAGTTGGGCCTGCTGCTGTATGGAGTCGGTCACCGTTTGCCTGAGGAGCGACATCTGCGCCGCCGCGGACAGTTCGTCGTCGCTGTCGGGCTGAGGAGCAGGGTTAGGGATGGTTACAACAGAGCGGGGGCGCCCTCGTGTACGTGGTGTGCGTTCAGATGTTGTCGCCGTTGCCGCAGGTGTGGCCGTGGCGTTGGTGGTGGAACGTCTTGAAGATTTCCGTGCCGGCATGTTGGTGTCGTGGTGAACGGTCGCGGTGAGCGGTTGTGTTAAGTCTCGGTGAGCAGCCCTGAGGCGTGTCGTTTGAGGCGCGTGGGAGCAAGTTGAGAGTAGGTCTTGTCGGTGTAGTGGCAGGAGGAGAAGTGGCCGAGGTGATGGGGAGGCGGAAGGAAGGTGGGGGGGGGGAAGTACCAGCGGCGGGACCAGCGGCGGGACCAGCGGAGGCAGGGGGGGGCTACGGTGGCGGCACCTGGAGGAAGTGGGGTGAGGGAGGAGGGGGGGGGGGGGGGGGGGGGGGGGGGGGGGGGGGGTTGTAGGAGGGGGGGAGGGGTGTGTGAGGGTGAGGAGTAGGGGTGGGTGTAGGTTGTGGATGTGGGTTGTGAGGGTGAGGGGGAGGAGGGTTAGGGCCGGGGAAGGGTGGCCGTCCGCCTCCCCCGAATTACCCATATTGCCACAGCAATATGGACCATGTCGACTTTATAGTGCTGCCCCACTGGAAGACCAGGCCACCAGCACCATGATCTGATATCCCACTCAGTCACATTATCCTGAGCCATCCAGTCCTTGCCCTATCCAAATAATGCCGAGCGCCAGGCTAGGAAGCAACAAGTATAAATTTTTAAGTCATAGGTTTGACTCGACCAGGGTTCGAACTCACGACCCCACGATCTACCAACACGGGAGACGTAGCCGTTGTATTCATGAACTTAATGACTGCCTGTGAAGCTAGTAGCGATAGAGGAGGTATGTGGCTTGCTCTGGGGGCATCAGGGGCTTCTTGGGTCCATTGTACGTCTCTTGCTGCACATCATACCTAACGGGGTTTGAAAGATCTTGCATACTAAAGTTGAAAAGCTTACAAATACTGGTATATACTACGACAGTTTAGTACATATTGCATATAATGGTCAAAGCATTAGTTGAATGGTTTAACATGGTATTTTGATGGCCATTTTGGATTTTTAAGGTGACGCAGTTCTCGAATCACATAAATAACCCTTGCATTCGATTCCCTATACCTAGAAACCTAGATATAGAGCCCAAGAGTACATCTCTAGGACAAATAGTGACTGAGTAATTGCCATTTTATTAATATTGGTCAGCGATGGCGGCCATCTTGGATTAGCAAAAATGCCACCGGACAAAATCGTGCACACCCTCTGGAAATTAATACCGTAGGCCATAATTAACTCATATCAACAATAAAAAAAAGTCTGTCCATTTCCCCCTGAATTCGAAATTCCTGCAGAGTATGTGTCGTGCCTGCGGTGGTGAGGTGGGTGGGTCGGAGGGAGGATGGGATTTCAGATCGATGAGTAGTCCACCTGTACTGGCAGCTTGGTGGTGCCGGTCACCCACCTGTAGGGTGTGGTCCTATACACTCACACAGGGAACCCATCAAAATGCGCGTGTTTGACTGTTTCAACAGGGAAATGCGCACTGTGCACGGTGTGGAGATGTCAGGGGAAGATGAGAATGCAGCACACAGGAACACACCTCAGCACACAGCACACACCGCACCACACAGCACATACCTAACGACACAGCACACACCTAACCACACACCTAACCACACAACCCACCCCTCACCATACTCCACATCCCGATATGTCAGGGGGAGATGAGAAGGCAGCACATAGGAACACACCTCAGCACACAGCACACACCTAACCACACAACACACACCTAACCACACAACACACACCTAACCACACAACACACACCTAACCACACAACACACACCTAACCACACAACCCACACAACCCACACAACACACACCTCACCACACTCCACATCCCGATATGTCAGGGGGAGATGAGAAGGCAGCACATAGGAACACACCTCAGCACACAGCACACACCGCACCACACAGCACACACCTAACCACACAACCCACACCTCACCACACAACCCACACCTCACCACACTCCACATCCCGATATGTCAGGGGGAGATGAGAAGGCAGCACATAGGAAGACACCTCAGCACACAGCACACACCGCACCACACAGCACACACCTAACCACACAACACACACCTAACCACACAACACACACCTAACCACACAACCCACACATCCCACACCTCACCACACTCCACATTCCGATATGTCAGGGGGAGATGAGAAGGCAGCACATATGAACACACCTCAGCACACAGCACACACCTAACCACACAGCACACACCTAACCACACAACACACACCTAACCACACAACACACACCTAACCACACGACACACACCTAACCACACAACACACACAACCCACACCTCACCACACTCCACATCCTGATATGTCAGGGGGAGATGAGAAGGCAGCACATAGGAACACACCTCAGCACACAGCACACACCGCACCACACAGCACACACCTAACCACACAACACACACCTAACCACACAACACACACCTAACCACACAACACACATAACCACACAACCCACACCTCACCACACTCCACATCCCGATATGTCAGGGGGAGATGAGAAGGCAGCACATAGGAACACACCTCAGCACACACCACACCATACAGCACACACCTAACCACACAACACACACCTAACCACACAACACACACCTAACCACACAACACACACCTAACCACACAACACACACCTAACCACACACCACACACCTAACCACACAACCCACATAACCCACACCGCACCACACTCCACATCCCAATATGTCAGGGGGAGATGAGAAGGCAGCACAGAGGATCACACCTCAGCACACAGCACACACCGCACCACACATCACACACCTAACGACACAACCCACACTTAACCACAGAACCCACACATCACCACACAACACACACCTAACCACACAACCCACACCTCACCACACTCCACATCCCGATATGTCAGGGGGAGATGAGAAGGCAGCACATAGGAAAACACCTCAGCACACAGCACACACCGCACCATACAGCACAAACCTAACCACACAACACACACCTAACCACACAACACACACCTAACCACACAACACACACCTAAGCACACAACACACACCTAACCACACAACCCACACAACCCACACCTCACCACACTCCACATCCCGATATGTCAGGGGGAGATGAGAAGGCAGCACATAGGAACACACCTCAGCACACAGCACACACCGCACCACACATCACACACCTAACCAGACAACACACACCTAACCACACAACACACACCTAACCACACAACACACATAACCACACAACCCACACCTCGCCACACTCCACATCCCGATATGTCAGGGGGAGATGAGAAGGCAGCACATAGGAACAAACCTCAGCACACAGCACACACCGCACCATACAGCACACACCTAACCACACAACACACACCTAAGCACACAACACACACCTAACCACACAACACACACCTAACCACACAACACACATAACCCACACCGCACCACACTCCACATCCCAATATGTCAGGGGGAGATGAGAAGGCAGCACATAGGAACAAACCTCAGCACACAGCACACACCGCACCATACAGTACAAACCTAACCACACAACACACACCTAACCACACAACACACACCTAACCACACAACACACACCTAACCACACAACACACACAACCCACACCTCACCACACTCCACATCCCGATATGTCAGGGGGAGATGAGAAGGCAGCACATAGGAACACACCTCAGCACACAGCACACACAGCACCACACATCACACACCTAACCACACAACACACCCCTAACCACACAACACACACCTAACCACACAACACACATAACCACACAACGCACACCTCACCACACTCCACATCCCGCTATGTCAGGGGGAGATGAGAAGGCAGCACATAGGAACAAACCTCAGCACACAGCACACACCGCACCATACAGCACACACCTAGCCACACAACACACACCTAACCACACAACATCCACACCTAAGCACAGACAACACACCTAACCACACAACCCACACCTCACCACACTCCACATCCCGATATGTCAGGGGGAGATGAGAAGGCAGCACACAGGAACACACCTCAGCACACAGCACACACCGTACCACACAGCACACACCTAACGACACAACCCACACTTAACCACACAACCCACACCTCACCACACAACACACACCTCACCACACAACACACACCTCACCACACTCCACAACCCGATATGTCAGGGGGAGATGAGAAGGCAGCACATAGGAACACACCTCAGCACACAGCACACACCTAACCACACATCACACACCTAACCACACAACACACACCTAACCACACAACCCACACCTAACCACACAACACACACCTAACCACACAACCCACACCTCACCACACAACACACACCTAACCACACAACCCACACCTCACCACACTCCACATCCCGATATGTCAGGGGGAGATGCGAAGGCAGCACATAGGAACACACCTCAGCACAAAGCACACACCGCAGCACACAGCACACACCTAACCACACAACACACACCTAACCACACAACACACACCTAACCACACAACACACACCTAACCACACAACACACCTAACCACACAACACACACCTAACCACACAACACACACAACCCACACCTCACCACACTCCACATCCCGATATGTCAGGGGGAGATGAGAAGGCAGCACATAGGAACCCACCTCAGCACACAGCACACACCTAACCACACAGCACACACCTAACCACACAACACACACCTAACCAAACAACACACACCTAACCACACAACACACACCTAACCACACAACCCACACCTCACCAAACAACACACACCTAACCACACAACCCACACCTCACCACACTCCACATCCCGATATGTCAGGGGGAGATGAGAAGGCAGCACATAGGAACACACCTCAGCACACAGCACACACCGCACCACACAGCACACACCTAACCACACAACACACACCTAACCACACAACCCACACCTCACCACACTCCACATCCCAATATGTCAGGGGGAGATGAGAAGGCAGCACATAGGAACACACCTCAGCACACAGCACATACCTAACCACACAATACACACCTAACCACACAACACACACCTAACCACACAACACAAACCTAACCACACAACACACACCTAACCACACAAACCACACCTCACCACACTCCACATCCCGATATGTCAGGGGAAGATGAGAAGGCAGCACATAGGAACACACCTCAGCACACAGCACATACCTCAGCACACAGCACACACCTAACCACACAACACACACCTAACCACACAACACACACCTAACCACACAACCCACACCTCACCACACTCCACATCCCGATATGTCAGGGGGAGATGAGAAGGCATCACACAGGAACACACCTCAGCACACAGCACACACCGCACCACACAGCACACACCTCAGCACACAGCACACACCTCACCACATAGCACACACCTCACCACACTCCACATCCCAATATGTCAGGGGGAGATGAGAAGGCAGCACATAGGAACATACCTCAGCACACAACACATACCTCACCACACAGCACACACCTCACCACACATCACACACCTAACCACACAAGACACACCTCACCACACATCATACACCTCACCACACATCATACACCTCACCATGCAGCAGACACCTCACAACACACCACACACCTCACCACATGGCACACACCTAACCACACATCACACAACACACACCTGACAACCCAACACACACCAACCCCACCACACATCCCGACATGTAGGGGGGAGATGAGAAGGCAGCAAACAACACACACCTCACCACACAACATACACCTCACCACATAACACATACCTAACAACATAACACACACCTAATGACACAACACACACGTCACCCCACAACACACACCTCACCACACAACACACACCTACCTACACAACACACACCTCACCACACAACATACACCTCACCACACATAACACACCTCATAACACACACCTCACCACAGATCATACACCTCACCATGCAGCACTCACCTCACCACACAACACACACCTCATCACGCAGCATGCCCTCCCATACCCCAACATGCAGGATAGAGATCAGAATGCAGCACCCAGGACAAAACAGCATGCGGTGCATGCAGCAGACAAGACAACAGACAACTCATCACACAACATGCACACCTCACCACAGAATACACAGTTCATCACACATCACCACACACCACACATCAGCAAAGAACACGCAATTCAGAAAACAACACACACCACACACCAGACAACACAGTGCACATCCTTCATCACACACTGCTCACCCATCACCACACAGCACACCCCCTTCAGTATATACTCTTCAACAGACAACACACAACGCTCACCCCCGAACATACATCACCACCTGATCAGATGTGGTGGACGAATCGGTAGAGCATGGGCCTCCCTCTCGGAAGGTCTGGGGTTCGAATCCCGGTCGAGTCAAACCTATGGCTTACAAAATTGCTACTTGTCACTTCCTACCCTGGCACCCAGCATTATTAGGATAGGGCAAGGACTGGTTGGCTCAGTGTCAGGATAATGTGACAGAATGGGTTCTCAGGTCATGGTGTTGGCAACCTGATTTCCCAGTGGGGCAGAACTATAAAGTCACCATGAGTGTGCACTGTCATAAGTCAGTACCCATCCTGATATGACCTCAGATGTTGCCAGGATGTAAATCTCCAACAACCAACAAAATAACCATATCACCATCTACAACAATTCTCACCACACAATAGAATGCGCGATACTGAGTGTGTGGGTTTAGTTTAGTTTAGTTTAGTTCAGTTTGAGCATGTGGTGCTCAGGCCGGGTCATTGACTCCACCTTGGTCATCTAGTGTGCATGCAGTGGTCATTGCGGGCAGCTTTGTCATTTCAATTAGGAAGATTAGGAAGAGAATTGCTCCTAGAACAGTTCCTTGCAGTACACTACTGAGGACATCCAGAAGTATAGATTTAGCTCCATCTATATTGACAGCTTGTCTTCTGCCCTTGAGGAAGTTATGTATCCAGCTTCCCAGTCTTCCACCTATGCCCAGAGATTTTAGTTTGTGACAAAGTATTCCATGGTCCACTTTGTCAAATGTGAAGTCTACATAGATAACATCTATATTGATACCCTTTTCTAGCTCATGTAGGATTTTATCACAGGGTTCTAGTAGTTGGGATAGACATGATATTCTAGTAGTTGGGATAGACATGATCTCCCTGCTCTGAATCCATGCTGAGTGTTGTTAAAGAGATTATTCTCCTCTAGAAAGTCAACCAGCCTTGATCGAATAACCCTTTCAAATGTTTTAGTCAGGTGGGAGGTGAGGTGAGTGATACAGGCACGTAGTTCTTTGGCTGTGCTCTACTGTCTCCTTTATGTATTGGTGTCATCATAGCTTGTTTGAGAATCCATGGTATCTGGCCAGTATCCAGAGAGGTATGCCAGATGATGTACAGCGGTTCAGCCAGTGTATATTTGCATTCCTTTAGTGGTTTTGCAGAGAATGCCTCTGGCCCTGGCACTCCATTTGATGATATTGTGTCAATTGTCTTTATAATGTCTGCAGGGGTGAAGTCAAAGTCTTCTAGTGTTGGCATTGATCTTTCTGCATTTTGGAAGAATGTTTTGGCATCATGAACCATTTTGTCCAGTTTCGGTTCACTGAACATATTATGGTATTGTCGGTTTAACATTTCTGCCATGGCTTTGGGGTCATTGACACATTTTTCATTTCCGTCAATGAAGGGCCCCACTGTTGATTTTGTCTTAGAGTATTTTGCTGCGAAACTATAGAAGTATTTTGGATTGACTTTAATTGTTGCTACAGCTTTTCTTTCCTCCTGTTCCTGATCTAGATCATAGCTTCTTTTGAGTTCATTCTCAATATTGTGTATTTTTTTGATAATTTTTGGATGTTTTTGCTTTGAGGTAGCTGTTTTAGGCTGCTTGTTGGATTTTGTTCTTTTCCTCATGAGAATTGTTCTATTTCGAGGGATTTTGTTCTTTTTTGGGCTGCGGTCCGATTTCCTTGGGATGTTTTTGTCGCATGCTATTTCAATAGTCTCTATGAAGAGCTTGAACTTCTGGTTTGCCATCTTTTTTTGCCAGTCTATTTCAGCCAGTGATTTGTTCATATTTTCCCAATTTGCTTTGTTGTAGTCAAATTTAGCCAGGATTGGTTTTTCATGGCTTTCATCCATTGATGGTTTATCATGACCATAGTTTGGGCCTATATTTATGATATTGTGATCAGTTACAATTAATTATAGTGATGAACAAAATTAATGTTGTTACTGAACGCCAGGTCTAGAATGTTCTTTTTTCTGGTTGGTTTTATTATGACTTGATTCATGAAGTGGTTGCTGGATTGGTTTAGAAGAAGTGTGGCTTGGGCCTGTTCCTCCTTGGTACTTCCAGCAAGTATTTTTCCACTAGGCCATTCCATGTTTGTGAAATTGAAATCTCCAAATAGCAGTGTATCTGGGGTTGGAGACCCATGATGATTAATACATTCACTACACCTGTTTATAATGTCCTGAAATGCTTCCTTAGGGCAGTTTGGTGGTCGGTACATTGTTATTAGTACCAGGTTTAAGTTTCTACCTTTCACAATTATAGCACTGCAGTATTGGTTTGAGTGACTCCATAGTTGTATACATGGCAGAGAGTTATCCGCATATATGATTACCCCTCCATGGGATCTGTCTAGTCGATCACTTCTGAACGGATTGTATCCTTCTATTGATATTTCACTGTCCAATACCTCCTGTTTTAGATGCGTCTCAGTCATGGTGAGAAATTTGGCATTGGATTGTTGTACGATTTCTTTTAGGAAAGGAACTTTACTTAGGTTTGATTTTGGATAAAGTCCTTGAATATTGACCGTTATTATATCGGTCTGTTGTACATCTGTCCCCTCCAGGCCGTGGCTGTTTGAGGTTGCACTGCTGTCACAGGAGCATACATCTGGTAGTTGGCTGCAGGCTGGTTCTGTGTCATTAAGCATAGGATTAGGTTTGATTGACCTTGTTGAGTGGATTCTATTTGTTGCAGTTTGTATTGGATTTGTTGCAGTAGCCCTAAAAAAGAATCCAGTGATTTGTTTGGTGAGGTAGGAGAAGCACCCATGTTTTGACCTGTAGTGGGCTGTTGAGCTCTGCTCTGCTCCTCGCAGGTAATCACACTTTTCTCTGATGTACTACTTTGGTGTTCAGGTTTTGTGCGTCTGGTTCCCTTTATATGCATGAATTTGCAATTTTCATTGAGGCATTCATTGCATTTCATCACATTTTTGGATGAAAATTTTCACAATTTCATCCTTTGTTGCATCCATTCTTCTGTTTGTCTCCAAAGGATAGGTATTTTTTGCATGGTTTGGGATGCCGGAATGCACAGTCTTTGCCTGTTATTCCATGTCTGCATTGGTTGTTTCTGTAGTGAATACACATTGGTTTGTTCTCCTTGATTGGTTGTGGCTGATTTTGTTCACTATTGTAATTAGTGGAATCCATGGTTTTTTCTTTGGTTGCGATATATTTGTTTTATAAAGTGCACAATTGGGTAACATTTTTCCATGACCGGGCGCAGTGGCCGAATCGGTAGAGTGCTGGCATCGCCTGCGGGAGATCAGGATTTTGGTTCCCAGTTGACTCAAACAAATTACTTATATGTTTGTTTGTTCTTGTTTTACCTCCTAGCAATGTCCATAATGACTTATAAAATTGATACTTATCGCTTCCTAGTCTAGGCACTCGGCATTAATAGGATAGGGTTAGGCTCAGTGTCAGAATAATGTAACTGAGTAGCGATATCGGGTCATGGTGCCAGCGGCCTGATTTCCCAGTGGGGCAGTACTATAAAGTTACACTAAGTGTGCACTGTCACAAGTCAGCACCAGTCCTGATATGACCTTAGATGTTGCCAGGATGTAAAACTCCAACAATCAAACGACCAACAGTTTACGATAGCTCTGCCATTTGAACTTCTAAAGCAATTTTCTTTAAAGCTACACCAATTGTACATATTATAATTAACATGGGTAATTCGGACACGAGACTGGACAGCCGATAACATTGGTCGTAATGCGAAGCATTTCGTTTGATGCGAGGGGAGGGAGAACGACTCACCCCGCCCTGAGCGACTCACCCCCCCCTCCTGCCACTGCTCACCTCCCCCCGCCCCTGAGCGACTCACCCCTGCCACTGCTCACCTCCCCCCGGCCCTGAGCGACTCACCCCCCTCCTGCCTCTGCTCACTTCCCCCCTTATAAGGCCGCCCGCCGGCCTCCCTCAGGCACTCAGCCTCCAGCCGCCTTCCAGCTCTCTGCCCCTTCTTCTTCTTTTTGGCTCACCTCGGACCTCTACACTATGCCAGGAAAGGGAAAAGGACGAAAGGGCGCACGGGCGGCCGCCCACGGCACCCCGGGACCGGCTACAACCCCGAGGCGGGGCGAGTCATCCCCCACCACCCCGGCGACCCCCTCACCGCCGGGCACCTCACACGCCTCGGGCATCGACGCCATCCTGGAGGAGCTAAAGCGCATGCGGCTGGATCAACGGGACCTACACGCACGGATCGACGACATGCAGAACGGGGAGGCGCGGCCCACCGCCGAGGCGCCCTCCCCCGCGCCCAGACATCGGGCCGCCCCGGCCGCCACACCTCGGGCGCGCGCCTCGGTGGGTCCCAGGCCGCCGCCGCCGCCGCCAGCAGCCCTGCCGGGAGCCGCCCATCCACAGTACGAGCGGTATCAGCACATCGGCGGCCATGCTCCCCTGCCGACATCCCCGGCCTACCACCAGGAGCCTGCACAACACACCCCGGTATCCGCAGCCGACGCCGTCAGGTAGATCTTGGCCTCCGCCGAGGCGCGCCACTCAGTGAGGCGGCAAAGTATCCCGGTCGATTATGTCTTTCCTTGTGACCTTGTGCAGAGGGGGGCGGAGAGGAAGTCGGTGAAGAGGGGGGAAGCGACGAAGGACGAGTACAACCTCGCCCTTCTCTCCCTCATCAACCACCCCGACTTCCCCGCCCACTCCGCCCCCGGACTACATCACCACATCCTCACCATCCTCCAGGATCACCTCGTCTACCCGTGGGCGACCGTCCGCCAGTATTCCGAGACGGTGTTTACTTGGATCGCGGACGGCCGACTCCCCCACGGGTGGCACGACCCAGTGGCCCTGAACCTCCTTAGGGTCGAATGTATAGCCATGCCACCTCAGCAGACTACCGCCATCGCACCCCGCCAACTCGACCCTCCACACCGAGCCCCCCACTTCACCCGAGTCCAAGTCGACGCCCGAGTCGCCTACGACAGGCTCACTCACGGGGCTCCCTGCCCGGCCTGGAACCGAGACCCCGCCTCGTGCGATCGGGCTTCCGTCGGGGAAGCCCACGGCGAGGCGGGGGACAAGCGCCGTCACGCATGCGCCTACTGCGCAAACGTGAGGCGCGTACTCACTATGCACTCCGAGGCCGACTGCATCACCAAGCAAGCCCGTGAGCGCCAGACCCCCCCCACCTCGGCGGATTTTTGATCCGCCGGCCTCCCCCCGGCCGGCCCGGGGGGACCCCTCCGGCGCCTCACCCCCACCACTGCCGACAGCCCCGCAAGCCCAGCCGACAACCTCCCAGTGACCATCGAACGCAGCGCCGCCAAGCCCCAGCCGAGGATCATCACCTCGGGCATCACACCTCGGACCGCATCCCAGCCCAGCCTCAGGAGGAACCCTCTGCCACCGATCCTCACGACACCGCCTTCAACTCCGCCCAGACCCCGACCACCACCCCATCCAGCCCCGAGGAGTTCGCTGCCCCCCTGATCGACCCTGGTCGGACCTCCTCACCCGATCCCGCCAAGGAGTGGGCCTTTCCCTTTTTTGGCCGCCCGCTCCCTGTCGATGCAGGCCCCTGACACTTCCTGCCCCGAGAGGGAGCCTGACCCCCGACACGGCCCACCGCTCAGCCGGCCCGCCCCACCTGCTCCGCCTCGGGCGCGCCGCCAGCTTTCTCCGCCCAGACCTCCACCCCCGGACCCCCGCCTCGGATCATCACCTCGGGCGCACCTCAAGCCCTCTCCTACTTTTGGTGGAGGGCTCCTCGGCACCCCCTCACTCCACTGACTGTTGAACTCTGCTCCTTAGCTACTCCGCTCATCATCATTTTATCCTTTCCTTATTTACCTCTCTTCCCCGTTACCCATCTGAGCCCCACACTGACTCTCTTACCAGCTCCTTCTGAGCCCTTTATCCTCATTATTACACTGCTCCTTATGAGCCCCTCACTATTTATCCTCTGCTCCTCATGAGCCCCTGACTCTTGCTCCTCGCGAGCCCCCTGCTCCTCATGAGCCCCCTGTATTGCTCTGCCTCCTCAGCCTGTTTACCTCCTCAGTTACCCTGTTTGTACCTTACTTTGTCATTATTGTTATTTCACTGTATCTCTGTATGTTGCCCGAGGCGTCACAATAAACGCCTCAGTTTTCCCACCTCCGCCTCTGTTCTTCCTTCTCGCGCATCGGTCGTAATGCGAAGCATTTCGTTTGATGCGAGGGGAGGGAGAACGACTCACCCCGCCCTGAGCGACTCACCCCCCCCTCCTGCCACTGCTCACCTCCCCCCGCCCCTGAGCGACTCACCCCTGCCACTGCTCACCTCCCCCCGGCCCTGAGCGACTCACCCCCCTCCTGCCTCTGCTCACTTCCCCCCTTATAAGGCCGCCCGCCGGCCTCCCTCAGGCACTCAGCCTCCAGCCGCCTTCCAGCTCTCTGCCCCTTCTTCTTCTCCACCCACCCACCCAACTCTCCCTCCTCTACCCTCCCCCCTCTGCGGTGGAGGGCTCCTCGGCACCCCCTCACTCCACTGACTGTTGAACTCTGCTCCTTAGCTACTCCGCTCATCATCATTTTATCCTTTCCTTATTTACCTCTCTTCCCCGTTACCCATCTGAGCCCCACACTGACTCTCTTACCAGCTCCTTCTGAGCCCTTTATCCTCATTATTACACTGCTCCTTATGAGCCCCTCACTATTTATCCTCTGCTCCTCATGAGCCCCTGACTCTTGCTCCTCGCGAGCCCCCTGCTCCTCATGAGCCCCCTGTATTGCTCTGCCTCCTCAGCCTGTTTACCTCCTCAGTTACCCTGTTTGTACCTTACTTTGTCATTATTGTTATTTCACTGTATCTCTGTATGTTGCCCGAGGCGTCACAATAAACGCCTCAGTTTTCCCACCTCCGCCTCTGTTCTTCCTTCTCGCGCATCAACAAAACGACATTGTGGCACCACCTCCCAGCTCCAGCCCGAACTAACCGCGACTCGCAGTGGCCACATCTGCTATGGTGGCGCCATCTGAAGGAACCTCTCTCCTCACCCATTCACACCATAGGGAGCTGAACCAGATCAAATTTCCCACCATTTCGGTCAAGTGACCTAACAGCCTTTTGAAATCCCCGCACAACCGTCGCAGCCGCCGCCATCTTCGCACCATCCAGCTTTCTTCGCCCACCCACCCACGCCGCTAGATAAAAGTGACTTGATAGGGTTGAGGGTTCGAGTCCCACCCGATTCAAACCAACAGCATGGGTTACGAAGAAGAAGCAGATCGACGGCGGTTCCGGTTCAGTGACTTGTATGTATTGCTCTCACGAGTTACTCATATACACTGTACTAATGATATACCTATATGTGAATTTAAGCCCATTGTACGTAATGCTGTCTTGTGTCGTGAATTACCATTACGGCATGTGTGTAAAAATGTGCTCCTATCGCATGTATGATCACCTCTTTCAGCATATACATTTCAATCAGAATGTTCTGTTTAGATTACATTTTGCTTTGCGGCATTAACCAGTTAACTTCAAAGAAAATTAGATGCGTTAGTTGTGTGAGGCGTTAGTGAAATTCAGGACTGCTTACTGTGAAATTTCTTACTGGTTCCCGGGTGATTGGTTGTTTGTTATTTGATGTCCTACCAACATTTAAGGTCATATCAGGATGGGTACAGACTTGTGACAGTGCGCACTCATGGCGACTTCATAGTGCTGCCCCACTGGGAAAACAGGCGACCGACACAATGACCTTAAGCATCCTACTCAGTCACAGTATCCTGACACTGAGCTAACCAGTCCTTGCCCTATCCTATTAATGCCGAGCATCAGGCTAGGATGCGACAACGATCAATTGTATAAGTCATTGGTTTGACTCTGCTGGGATTCAAACTCCCGACCTTCTGGACACCTGGTAGCTACAGCCAGTCTAGTTTGTCCTTACACAAACCTTGTCTTATGCCCTGTTCACACACACACTTAAAGTCACCTCAACTAAGTCGCCTCATCTAATCCACCTCACGAAGCAGTCTACATTGGGCAAACTAGTTGAGTCGACTCAGCACTAATTCGCCTCACCGCCGTGTTCACACGCGCATTTTGAGGCGACTTAGATGAGGCGAATTAGTTGAGGCGACTTAAGGTACGTGTCTGAACGGGACTTTACAATCTACTCCGCAGCAATCTAGCGCAGACCAGACGCAGTCGCCTAATCCGTAGAGCGCAGACCTCCCATGCGGAAAGTCAGGGATTCGAACCACAGGAGAATCGAACTTCCGTACCTTCCACATGGGAAGCCTGCACTCTAGCCGAGTCGAACTTGTCTAGTGCAACCCAGAACCGTCAGAGAATTGGTAGAGTGCAGCCCTCCCATGCGGAAGGTCACGGGTTTAAATCCCAGCCGAGTTGAACTCCTGACCTTCCGCTCGGGAAGCCTGCGCTGTAACGCGTGCCACCTCTCTGTGTAAGAATTATCATCATCATCATCATGCTGTCGGTCGCGATGCGACAAAGACTGCTTTCATTACTTGACTGCCGCTCTCCATTTAGCTCTCTGCTGTGAGAGTTGCATCCATGAGTCAGTCTTAATGTCTCTCAGCATCAGGTTTCTCTTGATGGTATCCTTGAACCGGAGACGAGGGCACCCTCTCTTTCTGTAGCCAGAAGACAGTTGAGAATAGAGGATCTGCTTTGGTAGCCTGTCTGATGACATCCTCATGAGGTGTCCAGTCCACCGGAGATTCTTTTTGATCAGAAGATCTTCCATAGAGGGCAGCCCCGTTCGTTCGAGACATTTCATGAAAGCTGCCTGCAAGAGTGTTGAAGTGCTGCTGGCTTTTGCAATTTACCAGCGACACTCGCTCGGGGAGCAAATAGAGGTTTCACACCGGCAAGAACATGTCAAGACAGGCGCAAAACTATTTGTCCCTGCAGTGGCTGGTCGGGAGATGTTGGGAGTTCCATACATCAACCGCCCTTAATGCTGCCACAGCGACATGGTTTTCTGTTTAGGGTTTGCTCCCTTAGCCTTCAGTTCTGTCAACAACCTGTACCACAAGGCAGTGGTTTACAACTCTGCAAGGCAGGGGCGTCAAACTCCCTGAGGTATTGCTATACCTGCAATACCTCCATACCATAAGAATTATACAAGTATAATAACACAGAATTTTATACTCACTCCTAACACCCACCCACCAGTAATCGGGTGGTTGAACCTCGGACTCCTCATCTACTGCTCAGGCCTACTTGCCTCAGCTCCAAAAGTGGCGCCACCGCTCGCCTGTTCATTATCCTACTTACTATATTTTATATGCTGTATAAGAAATAATCGAGTATAATAACCCGGAATTCTATACTCCCTCCTAACACCCACCCACCAGTAATCGGGTGGTTGAACCTCGGACTCCTCATCTACTGCTCAGGCCTACTCGCCTCAGCTCGAAAGGTGGCACCACCGCTCGCCTGTTCATTATCCTCCTTACTATATTTTATATGCTGTATAAGAATTATACGAGTATAATAACCCTAAATTCTATACTCCCTCCTAACACCCACCCACCAGTAATCAGGTGGTTGAGCCTCGGACTCCTCATCTACTGCTCAGGCCTCCTTGCCTCAGCTCCAAAGGTGGCGCCACTGCTCGCCTGCCGGAATTCTATACTCCATCCTAACACCCACCCACCAGTAATCGGGTGGTTGAACCTCGAACTACATACAACACTATCTATTCACAAGTATATATACATACATGTATATATATATGTATATAGACAACATTTTCCTGAGTGTGGGACGCAGAGGAGGGGGGGGCACCCGGTTACAAAATACCGTCCCAGGGGGGTCCTTGTGGGGGTGGGGGGGTACTCCACTAATGGTTTGGTCAGGAGAAGGCAGAAAGATTGATTTCCCTCCGAGCATTTGTAGTTACACAATGCGCTATAAATCATGTATGGCTTGTGTCATGGTAAATGGGGCTAATATATTTTCCAATATTTAATGGTCAAAAACAATTATTAAAAGAGTAAAGGGGTTATTTTATTTACAGAATTGGTATTCTTATATATCGGAGGTATAAATATGAAAAAAATTAAGGCCTAATGTGACATAGTAAAAAAAGCCAACATGTTCAATAAACAAATATGGTGTTTTAAAAGCATCAATTTAATAGATGGAGAATGTGGACTTTTCTACAGCCTACTAGACCTTTATTTTGAATAGAATGTTACCTGTTAGTCTATAAACTAATGAAAGGAAATACTCACTTGAAATAAATGTCCATCTTGCCTGCATATATGCAGGCAAGATGGACATTTATTTCAAGTGAGTATTTCCTTTCATTAGTTTATAGACTAACAGGTTTATAGACTAACAAGATATATCTTTCTATCTTTTTATAATATTCCTTGATGATTAAACTGGTTCTTGACATAACTGTGGTGTCCCCTGGTTGTCTCCTGCTTGTTATGTCAGGGAATATACTATTCTTCCCAATTTTAAGTTGTGGATGTAACGCAATAGAAGGGTCACTAACAAAAATAGGGGCCTTTAACTTCAATTAGTTTCATACAGCTTTGTAAAATAAATGTTATTACTAGTTATGGTATTATAACATAGGCTTATACATACAACAGCAGCAAGTGTTTTCTCTATTACCTCTATTGCCTGAATAAAATGATCATTTACAACAACAACAAAAACCTCTATTGGTTTTCAATTGCAGGACTTTGGAGCTGAGTAAAAAAGTAAATAAACAACAGAAATTCTTAATGAGAAGTCCACAAGTCAGATAGAAAAACTGTATTTTAATTGCCTGTGCACAATGTGTGATAACAAACTGACTACTGTTAGTGAAAAAATGCACAAAACAACATGATCAACAAAAGCACATCACCTGCATCATGTAAATGTAACCAACGGCACATGGCAAACCAATCAGAATGCTGCATTCTGGTCATGTGACCCAGCTGTCACTTTGGACCTCAGAAGAATTCAAATATCTACAAATTTGCACCATATAACATCAAATCGCTTTGCACACAAACAGATATCATTCTCTCCACCCTGCCTCCTCTACACCGTGAGCCAACTGTCACTCTGCTCACTTTCAAAACTTTTTCGGTAGGGCATATATTCTCCTGCCAGAGAATAAACTCAACCCAAACCAAGTCCTAGTCTTCCCTTCTCATTCGCGAAAAACCTATTTATATATATATATATATTTATATATATATATATATATAAATATATGTATACACATACACACATACATCATACATGTATACATATACATATTTATAACTAACCATCCGAATATTTCACATCAATGAATAGCGGATGAAACTTGATCCCCCACCCTGTGCTTCAGAGTAGGCTTCGGCACTCAGTCAGTGACGTCACACATCGATAAACATTCCAAAAACTTGTACCTGCATGACCTCGAAGAGTGCATAACCAACAACAAAAACAGCAAAACAACAACAACAATAAAATCAGAGGACAAAACATTTTTCGCGCAACTTAGTTGAGCTTCCAAAGAGTTGGGGGTGTGGTTAGTTAGTATTTCCTGCATATTCCTGTACTACCTGAGCAACTTTCCAGAAATCACAGGTGAGAAGCTGAAATTCACCAGCCAGACACGCAAAAGCAGTGTGTGCATTAATCAGGAGACCAGCAACAAGCGAAGGAGTGCTACCATTTAGTGCACGTCTGCCTAGCTGACATGACTTATACAAATTTATACTTGTCGCTTCCTAGCCTGGCGCTCGGCATTAATAGGACAGGGCATAGCTGCTTATCAGAAAGAGTAGTCTATGTGGCGGCAGCAGGTTTCCTCCAAAGTAATATGTCAGAATGACCATATGTTGGACGTGTAATAGGCGATGATTAAAATCAGTGTGTTCTAGAGGCATCAATAAATAAAACAAGCTTCATTTTTAATAGGATCCCGCAAGGACTGGTTAGCTCAGTCTGAGGGTAATATCACTGAGGGGGATATTGGGTCATGGAGCCAGTGATGTGATTTCACAGTGGGGCAGCACTATGAAGTGGCCATGAGTGCATGCGGACTTATGACAATAAGTCGGTACCCGTCCTGATTTGACCTTAGATGTTGCCAGGAAGTCATCATCATCATCATGCTGTCGGTCGCGACACCAGAGATTCATTTTGATCAGAAGATCTTCCATAGAGGGCAGTCCCGTCCGTTCGAGTATTTCCTTATTTGTCACTTTGTCCTTCCAGGTTAGCCTCATGATTGAATGCAGATGTCGCATCATGAAGGCATGCAGCTTTTTCACCTGTCGTCTGTACACTGTCCAGGCTTCGGCTCCGTATAGTAGGGTGGATAGCACGATTGCACATTAGATCTTGCCTTTGACCTGAATGGACAGATGGTGGTTGTTCCAGAGTCTCTCGCGTAGTTGGCCGAAAGATGTGCTAGCCTTGGCCATCCTCCTCTGTATTTCAGCATCAATGCGCCCATCACTTGATATAGTGCTTCCGAGGTAGGTGAATTCAGGAACAGAGTTCAGCTTGTTTCCGTCAACCATGATCTCCTCCACTCGGGTTTTTGTAGAGTTGGGTTGGTACAGCACCTCCGCCTTCTTGATATTACTCTTCAGGCCAAACTTCTTTGATGCATCGGAGAAAGCATCCACTATTTTCTGGATCTCTTCAGCAGAGTGGGCAACCAGTGCACATTTCATGAAAGCTGCCTGCAAAAGTGTTGAAGTGCTGCTGGCTTTTTGCAAGTTACCAGCGGGACTCTCTCGGTGAGCAAATAGAGATTTCACACCGGCAAGAACATGTCAAGACAGGCGCAAAACTATTTGTCCCTGCAGTGGCTGGTTGGGAGATGTTGGGAGTTCCATACATCAACCGCCCTTAATGCTGCCACAGTGACATGGTTTTGTGTTTGGGGTTTGCTCCCTTAGCCTTCGGTTCTGTCGAGAACCTGTACCACAAGGCAGTGCTTTACAGCTGCCAGGGCGTAAAACTCCAAAAACAAACCTATCTGAGAGTCGAAGATGCACAGCACCACATTTTTGTTGTTGCTTGCTTTATGCCCTAGCAACATCTAAGGTCATATCTGGACAGGTACCAACTTGTGACAGTGTGCACTCACGCCAACTTCATAGTGTTCCCTCACTGAGAGATCAGGCCTTTGGCACAATGACCCATCATCCCACTCAGTCACATTATCCTATTACTGTGCTAACCAGTCCTTGTCCTATCGGATTGCCACTCAGTCACATTATCCTGACACTTGTTGGTGTGAGTGGCAGGTGGGAGGGGATGCTTACCCCAGCAATGACTGCAAATGATCGCCACTGTCTCATTTAACCCAATTGTTTGTTATTGTGGGTTTTTTTAATTGACGATGCGAACAAGCAGCTCATTGAATTGGATTTTATTCAATAACATAAAGGGTTGCAATAGTCATTAAACAGTAAATTACAAGTTGGAAGTTTGGCTGTTAATTGAACGTCGACTCAGGCCTTCAACCCCGTCATTTTAGTTTGTTTGTCCGTTTGAAGGGATGGGTGGGCAGCTGAGTTGGGGTGGTCCGTTGCTCGTCTGGCTGCTGGAGTCGTAGTGAAGTTTGATGGGTCTCACGGGCTGATGATGGGCGGCCATGACATCAGAGGTCTCGCGAGAGACTGGGTTCGCGTGGTGGGTAAGGGATCGAACCCAGGTGGCTCCTTGTTCACGTGCAAATTACCCATGTTGGCAAACCAACATGAATATGTTTTTCTTATTGGGTTTTTTGGTGATTTTTTTTTTGCATGCTCGCTCCATATCAACTTTAATCCGATGCAAATAAATACTCGTCCCTCGAGCCACCAGTGTCACAGTTTAATCCTACTGAAGCAGGTACTTGCACAGATTTATCCAGCCCTGTCATTTGCTCCCTACTCTGGATAGGGGTGAATCTTTTATCTATATACCCCCCGCACCCCTCTGACCGTTAGATTTAGACATTTAAGTTCCACCACCCCACGATTCGATCGCTGACCACACACAACCACTTCCGGTTAAAATATAACAAATATTTGAAGTAATACATTTAATCAAATATAATATCAACAAATTAATAAAAGTCTTAAAAAGATATATATCAAATATATATAAACAATATTAATCAAATTAAATGTTTAAATAAAAATATTAAATGATTTTTTTTGTTTCAGTAATACAAATTTAAGTTTCTAAATAATAGGCATTTATTTTTGTTTTAATGATAAGAATTAAAGAAAAAATCAAGAAAATATCAAGAAAAATTAAAGAAAAAATCAAGAAAAATTAAAGAAAAACTAAAGGTAAACTTAACAAAAATTAAAGAAAAAATGTTGCAGAACATCAAAGTGGTGAAACCAAAGAACCACCACGGTACATATTGACTGTGTTTGAAGTTCACATCACGGCATACAAAGCGACACAAAACACACCCAACGCACACAAGACAATAAAAAAAGCAGCCTACCACCAGTCACGCCCTTGTCCGGATGGATTCCGCCCAAATCAATGGCTGTTGGCATTATCTGTGTTACTTCCTCTAACCCCACCCCTCACTCACGTCCTCCTCTCACTAACAAGCCAATGTCTTTTTTGTCCATTTCTTTTTTCTTAAAACCAAATTTTGCTTAGTGCTGGTTTTTTGTTATTATCTCACTGAGATTTTCGTGGAAAGTTGTCCCCTTTTTCTTCTTTTACTCTGCGAGATAACTCCTGCCTCATCTGTTGTGATGTAATAATTGATGTCATTCATCACCCTTCTGCATCACCCTTCTGCATTTTTTTGTCCATTCCTTTCGTAATTGTTTAGTTTTTGTATGATGTAATCCTTAATGTCATTCCTCCCGATATTCTCTTGAGTATTTGTTGTCTATTCCTTTTGTACATTTTTTATTTTTATGTTGTGATCATTGATGTCATTGACCCCTCCCGCCTTCTCTTGTATATTTGTGTCCATTCCTTTTGTGAATTAATTTGATTCTTATGAGCAAATATTTCCTGAGCATCGTGGCATTCGTGTTCCAACAGTATGTAAAATATTCCGATATATGGCAGGGGGGTGCTATTATGTGATGTGTTATTCGTATGCCTAGCCAGTTGATTCGAAGTCAGATAGGCACGTATATGTATAGGTTGGGTTATATACTGAGTTCATGGGGATGTCATAGTGAGTAGAGGTCAATCCAATCCAATCAGGATGTGGTGGCCAGGCAGCCACTGGTGGTGGGCAGAATACTGGTTGCCATGGGGACTAGAAATGCTGTTCTCCTATTGGGTGACAGGGGTGGTGTGACACGCTAGCACACAGGGAACCTGTGTACTATAAAAGAAAACTAGAAGGTTTGTCCTTCCCTTACTCTCTTCACTCTTACTTTCTCTTTCTTCTTGTCTGTATCGTATTTCCCTACAGCCTACTTGCGCAGCCACATACCTGGGTACCAACTCTATACATACTTTGCTAAAGTTCTTTACAGATCCGTTTTTTGTTTGAATGTGCTAAACATAACCTAGAAATAATTCAGCAAAGTGGAAACTGAATGTAGGTTTGGAATTGTTATTTATAAAATAAAGTATTGTAGTAGTCTGCACTGACCTCTCAGGCAAGTAACCACATAGACAGGTAGGCGTGGGGAGTGTATTGATATCAGGGAGCCTAGGTGGTGTAATGGTTAGCACACTGGCCCGGAATGCAAAGAGATGTGGGTTCGAGTCCCGCTCTAGGCGCAATAATTCCCATTTTCATCACCCCCACGACACTGGTTGCCGTGATCAGGATCCTGTACAAGCTTTGCGCTGTATGGTTGTTGAACCTACCCTGTGCATGTATGTGTAAGTGCATTGCCTGTATGTATGTAATTGTAAGCATTACAAGACTTACCATTCCAGGGGGACGAGTGTAGTGGTCTGCACTGACCTCTCAGGAAAGTAACCACATAGACAGGTAGGCGTGGGGAGTGTATTGATATCAGGGAGCCTAGGTGGTGTAATGGTTAGCACACTGGCCCGGAATGCAAAGAGATGTGGGTTCGAGTCCCGCTCTAGGCACAGTATTTCCCATTTTCATCACCCCCACGACAGTATCAAGGTCAGTAGGAGTTAAGCTCAGTCCCTATCTTGGAAGCCAGGATCATTATCCCTATCGCCTGGTATCTTACAGTTTGATGACTAGACGGGATGGCCGAGTGAGCTGAGCGTCCGTCTCCCATTTTGGTAGATCGTAGCATCCTGGGCAATGGTGGGGGTTCTGAGCGCTGAATTACCCATGTTGCCATGCAACATGAACAATGGAAATAATGCATATGGCATATGGAAATATGGTACAATATAGGTGTTAGTAGCTAAGATAAGGTACAATATAGGTGTTAGTAGCTAAGATAGTTGCAGATTCGATGTTAGTAGCAAAGAATGTGTGTTTGCTACAGTAATTGATTGATCAGGGAAAATTGTAATTGTGGAAAATTGCTCTTTCTTATACCACCACCACTTGCCTTATCCACGGGTTCAAGTAGGCCTCACCTGCCCACTCTTTGTTTGTGGCGGTGTATTTATGCTGCTCATAATGGTTAAGTCTAATGACTTGTTTTCACCGCTAGACAGTCATTGGAACATGTTTCCCCTTGTGGTATCACTTTCATTTTCGTGTAACTATCTACTGCATGCATTCTCTCTGTGTGTAAGCATTCTCCCACATCCCCTAACCCTCTGTGAGTTTGTTAATTATACAATCGGTGAGTTGTTTGGTTACCAGTAGTTACTTTCCCTGACATTGTTGTGTCCGTGGTCAATAGCGTTTTATGTTAACCTTAAAATGTACCTCCTGTATATATCATACCCAGCATATATACCCTCTAAGAGCTTGCTTAAAATCTCAGTGTTTTTAAATTTATTTATCTATCAATTTTTAATTTATTTTCGTTGTTGTTGTTAGTCTAGCTGTGCATTAACTCCCTTTTGATTATTTTTGTTATTTTTCTATTGTCCGTCTACTTCTTTCTTCTACTCTCCGTGTATTCCATTCCCTTGCTTTCATGTACTCGGTACTCCTCTCATATGATCTCTTTTTGGCTTGGTTTATTATCAGTCTGGGGGGGGGGGGGATCACCTGACCACACCCCTTTGGTGTCTGCTGACTCATGTGTTTTGAGTCAGCGGAGAATCCAGTGATACTCACACATTCTGTTTGAATACCAGACAGGCTAGCCGAATGAGTTAGAGCGTTTGTCACCTCTACTGGTAGATCGTGGGAATATGGGTTTGAATCCTGGTCGAGTCAAACCAATGACTTAAAAATTGATACCAGGCACTCTGCATTATTAGCATAGGGCAAGGAGCAGTGGAATGAGGAAGACCAATCGTCCGTGATTGAAATTAACCCTGCTTAAACAACTAATGTAGCACAACAACAAAACTAAACAAAAAATGGGTAGATTTCATGGTCTTTATGCCAACAATTTTGTAATGTGAATAACATGTCCGATCTCTTTAGCAATGTAAATCACAAACACATTTTAGAATTCCTAACAAGTGCACTGTATCGTCTCCTGTAATTTTATCGATATTGTGTAACTTATATATTGCTGTTCTGTGGCACAAATCCAAATGCATCTCAGACCATTTTCTGCTGCCATTTCACCCAGATATAACCATTTAAGATTTGTATGTAGATTTCAATGTTGGAATATAATATAAATGCTAGATACAACTGGCAGAAAAATAGCACTTGCTTGTCACACCGAATATGGGCACAACATTAATCTATCAGCAAACACTACTCAATCAATTAAGCTCTCAGTTAATGAGAAAACCAACCCGAACTGCCACCACGACTGCAGCCACCTACTGGGTTAAACCTGAACTAACACAGCCAGAAGCTGGAGACGAGTGAGTCAAATCATGAAAATTCAAACCGCTCCTCCCCCTCCACGGTCTCATTCCTCCTGCCGCCGCCATCCAGTAAGAACCAACCATTACCTTTTCTTCACCCACCCACCTCATCATCATCATCATCATCATCATGCTGTCGGTCGAGATGCGACAAAGACTGCTTTCATTACTTAACTGCCGCTCTCCATTTAGCTCTCCATTTCATGAAAGCTGCCTGCAAAGGTGTTGAAGTGCTGCTGGCCTTTGTAAGTTACCAGCGGCACTCTCTCGGGGAGCAAATAGAGTTTTCACACCAGCAAGAACATGTCCAGACAGGCGCAAAACTATTTGTCCCTGCAGTGGCTGGTCCGGAGATGTTGGGAGTTCCATACATTAACCGCCCTTGATGCTGCCACAGGGATATGGTTTTCTGTTCAGGGTTTGCTCCCTTAGCCTTCGGTTCTGTCAAGAACCTGTACCACAAGGCAGTGGTTTACAACTCTGCAAGGCAGGGGCGTCGAACTCCCTGAAGTATTGCAATACCTGCATACAACCCACCTACACCTGAATCAAGACAAAGGGTAGGGTTGAGGGTTCCATTCCGGTACTCACGAAAGACTCTAGATGCCGACAACATGGAGGGGGTTGAACATACTGCACTGTACTTAACCTTGATGTCCTGTTGAAAAAATAAGACCAATATATGTCACTGTCTGCCTCCGTCTTCATAAATTATGATATCTTAAGTTATTATTTTCACTCAGCCAGGGTTCGAACCCTCGACCTGCGACACAAACAGAGGGCGCTCAACTCATCTAGCCATCCTGTCTCATGAAAGAGTAACTTTCCCAAAAGAACGCACCCTAAAAGCATTAGGCAGCACCTATATGCAAACCAGATCATTACTGCTCCCCCTTTTCCCAGTGCTTAGATAACTGGCATTGCAAAATTGCTGCGCATATTTAGCTTCTATTTTTTCCAAATTAAGCTGTGTATGTTTATAACATGGTTGTTATTGATTCAAGCTCAGCATGCACATGCATCGAGTTATCAACTTTTTGAACTAGAACCAAGGATTTTATATATTAGGATGTCAAAGCGAGGCTGCTTGAGGCTCTCCCAGCGCGCAATCCGAAAGTACGGCCGTCATATTGGAAGCGTGTTAATGAGCAATAATAGGGGCATTTCCCCATTAACTCTAGTGATATTCAACGTAAGGCAAAACATGTACTGTGCCTAAATTGGTTAGGGTAGAGATGCAATTTAGTTGTAACTCCCAAGTTGTGTCAATACACCTTTAAACTTCAATAGTAAAGCTTAAAGCTGCACAGTCCGATGAAATATCAAATTTTCAAAACCAAACCAATTATCTAGATTTGAATTGACATATCTAACTTAGATACTGATGCATTTATTAATCATTTGTTTCTGTGTAGAAGGCAGTACTGAGTCAATTTAACAGAACCTGTTACTGCAGAAGTCTATGGTGTCAGAGTTTTTGCAAGCTTGCCAAAACTAATTTTCCATGTTTGCACTCAAAATATCTCAAAAGTTTGCCATTTAAAATAAAAGTACATTTGAACTAATGTAAAGTAGATACTAGTGATCGATCTAATATATTTATCTCAGAAAAAATACAGAAATTCAAAACTATCGGACTACGCAACTTTAAATCCGGGCTAAACCATGTTCTATTCTCACGCTTAGTCTTGCACCTAAGGCTATAGCATAGGAATGACGTAGACAATTACCACGCTCTCAAAATAGCTGCAGATTTGGCAACTTACCATGCATGTCATGACGTCACTTACCAATCTATCCCTCTACTATCTCTGATAGAACTACAGTATAACCCTGTTAAACCAAACTTGAAGGGACCCTAGAAATTTGTTTGGATTAACCGATCATTGGTTTAACCGACCTTTGACTTTGACTTGGCTTTGGCAAAAACGGGGGTGCATTATGAATGTACAATGTATGTGGACACTATGATTATTGTTTTTTATGTATATACAGTTTAACCCCATTAAACCAACCTCGGTTAAATCAAACGATCGGTTAATCCAAACTTTTTTTCGGCGACCTGGCAAAATACTACCATGTATCATATAAAAAAGTCTCAGATGACCTTAAAACCACATGACAGTTTGGTTTAACTGTACTAGAAGTGGCCTGGGGCCAACAATTTTGTTTGTATTAACCGATACTTTGGATTAACCGACTTTGGTTTAACCAACTTTTTTATATGATAAATGGTAGTATTTTGCTGGGCCGCCGAAAAAAGTTTGGATTAACCGATCGTTTGGTTTAACCGAGCTTGGTTTAACGGGGTTGTACTGTATTTATAAATATAGTCATGTGTGCAGTGTTAGGTTTCTCCCACAAATGCTATGTAATTTAAAGTTGGTAATCAAGACGCGATGGCCGAATGAGTTAGAGGGTCTGTATTCCGTGTTGGTAGATCATGGGATCGTGGGTTCGGATCCTGGTCGAGTCAAACCAATGACTTCAAAATTGATACTTGTCACTTCCTAGCCAGGCGCTCAGCATTATTAGCATAGGGCAAGGAGCAGTGGAATGAGGAAGACCAATCGTCTGTGATTGAAATTTCCCCTGCTTAAACAACTAATGTACCCAACAAAAAATAAAAAATTACTTGTACAAGTGTTATATCCAGTATGTACCCCCCCCCCCCCCTACACCTTAATCCTTTTTCAAAATGCCCTAATTAACGTCATGTGACCTTTCTGCACCCAACCCTTTTTACGAAGTTTAACTACAATAATATGGAGCAGGGTGTTCGGGATGTCCACAACACCGTGACCATGTTGATTATGGCCCTGTTACATTACGACGCTTCACGCCGGCATGCCGCCAACGCGCAAAATAAGTTGTACGCGTCGAGACAGGTCAAACTCTTTGGCACGGTGCAACGTGTTGGTAGCACACCGCCGACGTTGTGGTAAAAGTTTGGCGCTCCCTCCTGATATGACCTTAGATGTTGGTAGGACGTAAAACAACAAAAAGCAACCTTTTGGCGCAACGGGTGGAAAGGAGCCTAACGCGGGCGACATATGCTTAACGTTCGCATAACGATCTTCCAGCGCGTTTAACGTATCTCGACGCGCCCCTAACGTCGCCATAATGTTGGAACCCGTGGGTCGTCGAACGTCCAAAGTTTTGTGCAAGCACAAAACTTTCGACTCGCCACGACGCACGCTGCCGATCCTCGCCGACCGCCGCCGTCCATCAGCGTGTACCAACGTGCGCCTAACGCTTCCTGACGTGTCCCGACGTTCCATCCAAAAATCACATACGTCGACGCGTGTTGGCGAGAAGTGCCGTAATGTGACAGGGCTATAAGGTGATATGCCTACCGGCTTAGCAACCATTGTTCTATGAGACAGCCATGCATTCAAGTAGGACATCTCTTGGTAAAAACCTACTATCATTATGTTACACATTGACAAATGTTGGCACCAGTGAAAGAAAGCTATTACCCCAACATATTTCTTTCTTCTTTTTGTGATGAATTTATTTACTCTGTGTCCGCTTTCTTCTGGATTACTTGAAAGTATTATAACAATCTATATGGCGGGGAGGAGAGCCAGTGAATTAAGAGAATAACTAATATACATCTATTAAATGCGGGAAGAGGGTCAATCCGTATCTCTATGGCACTCTGGCTCTCCGCTCTTAGCCCGGGTTACATAGCATGAAGGCGGTCAACTGGCGGCGGGACAAGAGGCGGCAGCGGCCCGCGGCAGGCCCAGGAAATTAACATGGAATTTATTACGAAAACATTATTTAGGCATGCAAATGGGTGCAGTACGGTTAAACATGCGTACATGTTAATAAATACTTCCTTTTGATTTGGGAACTGTTTTGTTTGATATATCAATGCAATACAAGATGTTAATAAGGATCCAACCATGTCCCATATGGCATGTTACAAATGGCTGAGTGTAAAATGAGTTTTGTTGGTACAAAAACACTTCTTAACTAAAGAGACCAAAGTTACATGCGGTTTATTTTATTTCCCTTATTTCTTACATCAAATCTGAACATGAATCTGAAAAATATAAGGGAAAAATTAAGTAGGACGTTTTTTTATTGATGTTTTAAAATTCCATCCCATGCTGACCAGTTTTCAGGAGAGTAACCCATAATATTTAGGACGGTTACCGACTTGTGACAGTGCGCACTCATGGCACCTTTATACTATATTATGAGTTATCGGTCATTTATAAAATGAACCAACTGACAACGGATGGGTATGACATCCACCGGTGCTGGGTGCCTGGCCATGCCGGCATACAAGGAAATGAAAGAGCTGATCGGGCTGCGAAGAAGGCCCTGAACTGTGATCTTGAACAGTGTCTGATCCCTCACTCTGATCTGAAACCACTAATAGCCACCCACTGCTGCCGACACGGCGTAAAGCAACCACCAATCAATCAATCAATCAGTTATTACAAAGACACAAGACACAGGAGTTGGATTGAGTATGACTCTGGCTGGCCCCTAATTAGACCTACCTTTTTATTTATCTATATATATATGTAGATCTATGTATATATGGAGAGCTAAATGGAGAGCGGCAGTCAAGTAATGAAAGCAGTCTTTGTCGCATCGCGACCGACAGCATGATGATGATGATATATGTATATATATATAGAGAGAGAGGAGAGTAGGCAGTTCGGGAGGAGCTACTTTTGAGTTGGATAATATAATAAAACATATACTTTAATGCAATTTAAAAGTGAAATCACTGGCGTTCTCTGGCCGCCATCTTGTCTTTTTGCATTCACTCCCATTTCACCAACTCTGTGCTGATATAAGTGTAGTAGTCTGTACATGAGCCCTACTACCACGCGGTACACCTCGGGAGGCATACCGCAGTGTCAGCCGATCTCCTTACCTGTAACTATGAACACTACCAACTTGCTACTGCATCATTGCGCTGGTATTCTCATTGTTCCATGCCACACAGGTCACTGAACTTTCTACTTTTTTTGATTCAAGTGTTTTTTATTCCCCTGAATAATATGTAGTCAGTGCTGATGCACTGGTCTTCCAGCCCTAATGATAATTGCCACTACACACCAAGCAAATCAATAGCAAATTCGAAAAATGTGTATCAGTCTGGTAGTATTGCTATAAACATAGACACTAATAAAGTCTGTAGTAGACTACTAAATGACTGAAATGTACAACCCTCCATGCATAGTTTATCCCATCATTACTAACAACGTACTTACTCAAACTACTTCATGTAGTCAAAAAACACACACAAAGTATTAACCTTTTAAGCATAACCCTACAAGCTAACCACACTCTATCTAACAGAATAAATAAACCATTCTACTAACACTCCACCTCAAAATGTTATCTGCAACAATATGATAATTTTGCAATTCACAACACAGTAGGCATACAAACCTATGAAGGGAAACTATGCACCTAACTACTCTGTAATGTAAAGGTCTAATCAATACACATGTATGTATCTAAGTGTGTATGAATACAACATATAACTACTATTTTTATATGTGAATTGTCAGACTATACCATATGTAAGTCTTTGAATGATTAATATTGTTATTTCAGCTGATTTGAGCTAGCTGCTGATGACAATATCAGACTACATATACATATATTGTAAATAATTGTATTGTCACATGGCTGGAAGACCAGTGCCACGGCGCTGACAAAACAACTATTCAATGAATAAACTATATTTACAACAACAACAACAAAAATAGATACGTAGAAGACAGTAAGAAAAGTATCGATGTGGTGATGGTTAAAGAACAAAGATAAGAGAAAACTGAAGTGTACGGAGAGGTAGCTATGTTAGTGTAATAAATATCTTCCGAATACTACATATATTTAAAGCTGCATAATCCGATGAAATATCAAATTTTCAAAACCAAACCAATTATCTAGGTTTGATTTTACATATCTAACTGTACACTGATGCATGTATTAAGCATTTGTTTCTACGTAGGAGGCAATACTGAGTCAATTTAACAGAACCTGTTACTGCAGAAGTCTATGGTGTCAGAGTTTTAGCAACCTTGCCAAAACTAATTGTCCATGTTTGCACTCAAAATATCTCAAAAGTTTACCATATGAAATAAAAGTAACTTTGAACTAATTAATATAAAGTAGATACTAGTGATCGATCGAATATATTTAGTTCGGAAAAAACCCTGAAATTCAAAACCATCGGACTATGTCCAACATATGAAGAGTTCAGGAGCAAAGCCCCACAAACGCCAAATCAAAGATTTATTCAAATAGAAGATATTTACCTGAAGATAATTTTAATTCTCACTAATTTCACGTTTCTCGAGAAAAGAAACGATTATGGAGCAAAAGACAAAACATTAGGAATGTAAAAAGAAGTAGTTTCTGAAGGTTTAATTGCAATGTTCATCTGAATTGTTGGATTGACGTTTGGGGAGATTTGCGCCTGAACTCTTCACATGTTTATATGATTTTATGCTGAAGTAAAAATTCGAAAAATCACACATGGACAGCATGCATCTATCAAATTCTTTAAAAAAAATATTTTGTGAGACACAATCTTTTAGGTTAACTGTAATCAATAAAACATTCTTTTAATTTGTTGTGTGCTAAAATGATGTTAGGAATGTATGGTAATGTGTAAATAAAAGATTCACCCTTGCAGTACACCCTTGCAGATTTTTCAACCGTATTTTATATAAGGCTGGTCTTCACCCATGTACTGCGAGTACCGGGTGAATCCTTTATCTAGGTAAAGTGATGTTATGGATGCACGCTACATCATCCTTTTAAGGCCCTGTCACACTACGACGTAACAACGTCAACGTAGGGAGAAGGTGAAGAACGTTGAACTTCTCGGCGTAGTATGCAAATTTGGGCACAAGTTGAACGTGGATGCAGCGTAGTGGACGAGAGCGTAACGTCGGTAAAGCGTAGTGATACCGTCATTCAACGAGACAGGGCAACGTCATTATGCTCACGGAACGTTATGAATGTTATTCCATCGCCAGAAGAACGTTACGTGACGTTACATACGTTATGAGATGTTGAACGTACGTTGAATGTATGTTCTCCTGATGTTCTCCTGACGTTCCCATTACACCGCACGGGCATTTCCACCCGGTTTAATGTGGGTCAACGTAGTGGAACGTAGTTGAACGTAGTAAGCAGCGTTTGTCTAACGTCCATTTAAAGTCATTGACATTCGCTGAACGTGAACAGAACGTATGGCGAACGTAAACCCTTCAGTTCGAGCTACGTCGAAAGTTTTGAACATGTCCAAAACCTCGACGTAGCTCGACGTCAGTCTAACGTCATCATAACGTAATCCAACGTACATCAACGTAATGACGAAAAATCACCACGTTAGGCTCACGTTCGCTCGTTACGTCGTAGTGTGACAGGGGTATAAAACAGGATTCTCATTAAAACTCAATCTGCATAAGATCAAAATCAAAAAACGAACAAAATATTTAAAGTCTGATATATCAAAAACATATAAACCTTCATTTGAATATGGACGCGGTTATTATTTGGAATATTTTCACTTTAGGTTTCCATGTCACAGAAGTGGTTTATGGAGAATATCGTGTTGGAGAGGTTGGCGTTGAGAGTGGCGCCCCCTGGTGGAAACAGGCCGAACTAAAGTAAGTAGTATATACAATAATGAGTGTTGCAGCGGGTCTGTATTCTGGGCGTAATGTCGGATGTTTGTTTGTTTGCTGTTTTACGTCCTAGCAACATCTAAGGTCATATCAGGACGGTACCGACTTGTGACAGTGCGCACTCATGGCACCTTTATACAATAATTATAGTGATGCCCCACTGGGAGACCAGGCCACCAGCACCATGACCTCATATGATATCTCACTCAGTGACATTATCCTGACACTGAGCCAAACCAGTCCTTGCCCTATCCTAATAATTCCGAGCGCCTGTCTAGGAGGCGACAAGTATCAATCTTTAAATCATTGTGTAAAATATTCTGATAAAACGCATTTGTGGGGGGATGCAAATTGTCTATTATGGTAAAAGGTATATAGGGCCAGGTGCATACTTGTATTTATGTAGTTGCTTGTGATACTTTACACATGGTCAATAGTCATTGTGTGTTAGTCAGATAGTGTGAAAGAGGCACTAGGAGATATTCTGTAAGGGGCACTTGGAGCTCTACTCACTACCACCTCCCCCCTCTGTTAGTCATGGATCACCACACACTCAGCTCAGGGCAGGTGGTGGCCAAGCAGCCACGCCGCATGGTGGTGGTGGGCAGAGCACTGTAGCCATGGGAACCCAAGAATGCTTGATGTTCATTGGTGGAGCTTGAGATGTTTGATTCTCATTGGAGAATAAGGTCAGGTGGTGTGCCATACCAGATCCATGTACCACTATAAATAATAAACCTGAGGGATTGGCTCTCTCTCTACTTTCACTCTTTATACTCTTCCTTTCTCTTCTTGCCTGTATTGATATCATGATATATAAAGACATTATATAAATATTATTTAACGGAGGGCCTTAGCTTTCATCCGGGAATGCTCAGTCGCCCAGTCCGCTGGCAAACGCAACGGCCTGGGCGACTCGGGTCTGCACTCAGGTAGGCAGGACCTCGGCGAGCAGCCGCCGAGCAGACGCGAGCTCTACCATCACCCTCACTCTCATCTGAAATGTTGACCATAATAAAACGTAGGCTAATTTGTTTGGCCAGCCAGAGGTATCGATCTCAACCAACATACGTCATACGTTATCTCTTACGGAGTCTATAATAATATTATAGCCTGCCTACACAACCACAGATTCCAGTCATAGACTTTATAATTGGTTTGACTCCACATGGGTTCGAACACACGAACCTATGGGATCGGATCCCCCGATCTCCCAAAACAGCAGGAGACGGACGCTCAACTCATTCGGCCATCCCGTCTGGACCGTAATGTCGGAAAACGAGGTTGATCGATTTATTGTCTGTTGTATTTTTTAGTTGTATTTTTCTCTAGTTCATTACTTCTTTTTTGGGGTAAATGCGGTGTTTTTTTTCTACTGAATAAGTTCATTTGTCCGTGCTGCAGCATTCGTCTCCCAGCCATTTTTCAATTCGAGATTATTTAGGCCTACACATAAATGGTATATAGAGTAAGTTTTATAAGATGATCTAACAACATTAAGTAGGGGGAACTTCAACCGTGGACAATTGGTCTTCCTCATTCCACTTTCCCAATCCCAGTGATCCCGAATGACAGGCTATGTAGCGACAAGTATTGCTTTTTAAGTACGGGTAGGGTTCGAACCTAGGGGTTCGAACCCCCCCCCCCGACCTACCACAGCGGCGGATTGGTTCGTTGGTTGTTGGAGTATTACATCCTGGCAACATCTAAGGTCATATCAGGACTGTTGACAGTGCACATTCAATGTGACTTTATAGTGCTGCCCCACTGGAGAACCAGGCCACCAGCACCAGGATCTGACGTTCCACTCAGTCACATTATCCTGACCCTGAGGCAACCAGTCATTGCCCTATCCTATTAATCGCGAGCGCCTCGCTAGGAACTGGCTGGTACATTAGCTGGTTAAGCAAGGAAAATGTAAACAATGGACAATTAGTCTTCATCATTCCACTGCTCCTTGACCTATCCTACTAATGCTAAGCGCCAGGCTAAGTAGCGACAAGCATAAACTTTTAAAGTCATTGGATTGACACGATCAGGGTTCGAATCACACAACCTACCAACACACCAAACGGGGTGGCCGAATCGACATAGCGCGGGCCTTCCATGCGGGAGATCGGGAGTTCGGTTCTCAGTTGAGTCAAACCAATGACTAATAAAATTGATCAAGTTTGTGGCTTCCTAATCCTCACCTGGTGCTCGGTATCAACGTGGTAGAGCAAGCACTGGTTAGCTCAGTATCAGGATAATGGGACTGAGTATGATATTGGATCGTGGTCCCGGAAAGCTGATTCCCCAGTGGGGCAACAATATAAAGTCACCATGAGTGCACACTGTCACACAAGTCGGTACCTGTCCTGATTTGACCCTAGATGTTGCCAGGATGTAAAACTCGAACAACCGACCAACTAGATAAAAGATTCACCATTTATTCTTTCTATATGTTTAGCCGCTACTTTTGAGTTGGATAATATAATAAAACATATACTTTAATTCAATTTAAAAGTGAAATCAATGGCGTTCTCTGGCCGCCATCTTGTCTTTTTGCATTCACTTCCATTTCACCAACTCTGTGCTGATATAAGTGTAGTAGTCTGTACATGAGCCCTACCACGCGGTAGCGGCGGAGACTATGCCGCACACCTATGCAGTTACACTGCACTGCGCTAGGTGGCGGCAGGCTAGCCACCGGGCAGACCCCGACTGGGCTGCCCTCTACTGCATGTGGCTAGCTCACCCCCACCCCACCTATAGAGTCGATGTGGGATCTGACGAGTCAGGGGGCGGGTCAGTTGACTGTGGACACCGCGGAGAGCAGAATCGTTCAATAAACCAAGTTGAAGCGTACTGATATTGGATTTTGGGGTTCTTCCGTGTGTGTGTGGCAGTGTGGGAGTCGGAGGGCCGTGGGCCATTACTGTATTACATAAGTAACCATTTGAGACTGGTGTCAGTCATTCTACTTCTTGTTCCATACTAACGCTATTTTCGCCCGTATTTAGACTACGTTGTCGTTCACCCCTGTACTGTCGATATAGCGAATGGTAGACAGGAAGTCTGAACACTTATTTGTCAGTACGGCGTGAATCTTTTATCTAAGAGCTCCAAAGCTCTGTTCTGGCTGCATATGTTGACATAAGAGTCTGCAGCAGCGGAATAATCGCGCTAGATTTCGAATGTAAACAGCCGCCGACAGCCACAGGCGAACCAAGATGGCCGCCGTATGCACGCTTCCGCCTGGTGGTAACGGCTGTAACCATAAGCGGTGGCGGCGCCTGGTGTCGAAAACACACAACCATGTGTAAGCCACATTGGTACGTCGTACTAACAAAGACACCAACAATTGAATCTTTTTTTTGTCTGATTGTTGATTTGGCACGTGCACTGTGGGACGGGAGGGGGCAGGTTTAAGCTTCTGCCCTTTTTCTTCTTAAGGCCCCCCAAACAATTTGGGTATCGTCCCCGCCCGTGTGAGGACAACTCGAATGCCTCTGAATTGTTGTTATGCCTGGTACACACCTCCCGTTTCAAACCTAAAACTGCCCGTTTCGCGACTAAGTTTGAGTTTTAGTTGGTTTCAGTCTTTAGGTGGGTGACCCCCCCTAAGACACTGATGCTTACGATTCATGACTTAAAACTCAGTTTTAGTGCTTAAAACTCGAATCGCAAGACATTCGAAAAATGAATCGGCCAGTTTTACGTCGCGAAACGGGAAGGGTTGGGTTGTGAAGCGCAGTCAGTTTTAGTGTGTGAATCGTATACGGGAGGTCTGTGCCAGGCATTAAACTGCTAAAAATGTGTCGGGCTAGCTAGTAGCAGCAATTCAACTTTTGTATCAATTTTTATGTCAGTGGTTTGACTCGGCCATGGTTCGAAAGCAGGAGTTCGAATCCAGAATGGGAGGCAGACGCAAAACTCATTTGGCTATCGCATCTGGTTGCATATTACATCTACGTAAAAAATATAAATAAAAGCCGCCCACCTGACCCTGATTTTTATTTCAAAATGACGATCACCAATTTGTTATATTTGGCCTAAAGACTTTCCTAAAATACATATTTAAGTGTCATCTTAGTCAATGTTAAGGGAGTGCCGTTTTCAATTTAGTCCCTACCCTTCTGAAAACCTTACCGAATATGGTGGCCTTAGATTATTATTATTATTATTATTATTATTATCCTCTTCTTTGATGCAGGCTTGTGGTAGCCTATGCAAAGCTCATAGCTCTCAGCTCTAGTGGTATGCAGCCTCGAAATCGTACAGGAATGTTTCTCTGGCCCAGGCCCTGTCCAGCGCATTCTTGAATTGATTTATGATAGATGCTTCCACCGGTTCTTCCGGTAGCTCAAGATGGCCGAATGAGTTGGGCATCTGGCTCCCGTTTTGGTACATCGTGGGATTCGAACCCACAAGTTCCATGCCTGGTCGAGTCAAACCAGTGGCTTATAAATTCATACCTGTCACTTCCTAGCCAGGCGCTCAGCATTATTAGGATAGAACAAGGCCTGGCCAGCACAGTGGCTGAATGGGATATCAGGTCATGGTGCTGGCGGCCTGGTCTCCCAGTGGGGCAGCACTATGAAGTCACCATGAATGTGCACTGGCACACGTCGGAACTCGTCCTGATGTGACCTTAGATGTTGCCAGGACGTAAGACTCCAACAACCAACCGTACCAACCGTCTGCAGACATACCTAGTGGGCTTGGACGATTAAAACTAGTAGTTCTAGGTTGATCCGCCAGTTGGCGCCACCAGGTCCTGTCGCGGCGCACAATGTAGATGGATGGCTCTAAACAGATCTTTGCTGTTCTTGTGAAGTAAAAATGTTTGTTTGTTTGTTGTTGTTTGTTGTTGTTTTACGTCCTAGCAACATCTAAGGTCATATCAGGACGGGGAGAAAGATGTTCGTATGATATATGTATATTTATGACATTTTGAAGTTGTCCTGGAAGGTCAGCTGCTAAGATAAGTCGTTTGTTCTGGGAAATGACATTGATCTATTTCACCAAGGTGTACATGGATTTATTGTAGAGCGCCTTAACACTCAGGGATGAAAGTGGGCTGTGGCAAAATAATGCGGAATACAAGCCAAGATTATTACACTGCTGGCGAATTTCCGCGAAAACGCGGATTTCCCCCTATCAGCTGCCTGATATATATGAATAGCACTGTCAGGGAATTACGAACAAATGTCAGAAGTCAGGGCCGCATTCAATGTATGCCTCGGAGAAATTCCTGACGTCACGCTAGTCTGAACGACTTTAGCTGTTGGTCACCTCGTAAATGGCGGCTCCCATAGGGCCCTCCATTTGCAATGGAAAAGAAGCGCTCTGATTGGCTGAAATCACTGAATATGGTGGCCATTTTGGAGATGCATTTTGCCTCCTATCTGAAAAGCGAGACGTCTCCGAGATGTCTCCGAGGGGTACCCAGAACGCAAATCGGCCAAACACTATCGCCGAGACGTCTCCAAGACGTCTCTGAGGCGTACCCTGTACACGGCCCAGGTTTCGACTATCCTTATTGTGCCTATATTATCGCCCATACTTGACTCATTCTTGTTTGGGTTTTATGTTCTAGTATCATCTCAGGTCATATAAGAATGGGATTCGAAGCAACCAAATTGATCATAATCATCCTAATTCCTTAGCATTTTTGTTAACATTAATCGGTAAATATGTGTTAAAATCGCGGAAATCAGCGAAAGCACAGAGATCTTTCATCCCTGTAGAACGCCGTAGAATGGTTCCTGCTGGTGAGGCCCACCTATGCTGGCGCCACGGCGTAAAACAGTCACCAATCAATCAATCAATCAAACTAGTGAAGGCGCTCTTCGAAAGGTACATTGCTACAGTATATGTGGTCATTGGAAGGAAAAGTCATAAAGAGAACGCTAGAACAGGAATAGTGGAACTGCCTCTAGAAGGGTAGGGCAGGGCTGCATAACAGTCACAGATGGGGTTTTGGAACTCTACCCGATATTAAAAAATATATATTAACAGTAAATTTGTGCTCACCTTTATTTCTTTAATAAGCACTTCTGGTCGACGAGTGTTCTTTAATAACCTCTCGTACTTCAACACGTATCTCTGCAACAGAATGACAGAAGCCATATCAGGAGAGGAAGGAATGCATGTGACAAAGCAATGATTTTAGCAATACGGTAATGGGTGGTGGTGTATTCGAAGAAATACGGCAAACAAAAAATGATCAATAATTGTGTACACCAACAACCCTGTTAAATGGATGGTTGACTAGTACTGGCACTCTGACTCATTATCCTGGGGCAGACAATAATAGATTATGAGAGAGATGTGAAAGAAAAGGAAATATGTTTATTTGGGTTACTTTGAATATGGCTACCGGATGCGATAGCCTAATCAGCAGACTGCAGATTCCCCTGCGAAAGGTCAGAATCTAATTCCCGGGTGAGGCAAACCAATGACTTACAGAAATGATCCTTGTCGCAACCTAGCCTGGCACTCGGGAATACTAGGATAGGGCAAGGACTGGTTAGCTCAGTATCAGGATAATGTGACTGAGTGGGAAATCGGGTCATGGTGACGGCAGCACAGTCTCACAGTGGGGCAGCACTATAAAGTTGACATGAGTGGGCAATGTCACAAGTCAGTACCCGTCCTCATATGACCGTAGATGTTGCCAGTCCTCAAACAAACAATTGAATATTGCTTCAGCGAGTTACAACTGAGTTTGGTAAAGCTGCATAGGCCTTACTGACTTCTGGGAGGTTTGTAACCTTACGACAGTTACCGGCGGCAGAACTGCAGCAATATAGAGAACCACTGATAAATCGGTCCAATCTTTGGCTGAAGATTAAACTTGTGGTGGGGCAGCTGTAGAAGCTTGCAGACATCTTTACAATCTATCAAACGATGAGTCATTGGGGTGGCCCCGAATCTCACCAGGAGGGCGGTAGCAGAGAATACTTGTATCCAGTCAATAGCAGCAAGGTTTCAGGAGGAAGGGACATGTAAAGGTGGGTTCAGCGGTTTCAGCAACAAGAACAAAGCGAGAGAAACAATAAGGTACAGGGCCCCACCCAAGCAAACAACTCCCTTGATCAGGGGGAGAAGTAAGCCTGGGAGAAAAAACAAAAAGGGTAGAGTATAGGAAAGAGAAATGAGGAGAGTTGAGTCAAAGGGCCATGTCTCTTTGCTCTGTGGTGACCAGCCGGTGAGCCAAAGACACAGACAGAGTAAGAGTAGAAAATGAAATACTGGTGGGCTCCCCATCCTGGAACTCTTTTCAGATATTATCAAGGAGGGGCAAGGCCAGCAGAGAGGAGATGGAGAGCGGTGTGGACGAAGTGCAGTCCGGATAGCAAGTGCTGCCTAGTCCGATGAAGCATCAAATTTGTAAAACCTAAACACTCCAATAGATTTGAGTCTACATATCTAACTTAGATACGGATGCAGTTATTAAAGCATTTCTTGCCACATAGAAGGGAACACTGAATCAATTTAACAGAACCTGTTACTACAGAAGCCTATGGTGTCAGAGTTTTCGCATCCTTGCCAAAATTAATTTGGCATGTTTGGACTTCAAATTTATCTCAAAAGATATCCATTTAAAATCAAATTTACTTCAAACTGAAATAAGGTAGAATATAACAATCAATTTAATATATTCATTTGTTTGTTTGGGTTTGACGTCCTAGCAACATCTAAGGTCAAATCAGGACGGATTTAATATATTTATCTGAGAAAAATCTGAAAACCATCGGACAGTGCAGCTTTAAAGTAACAACGCACCTGGTATTAGCAGTGGAGGTGTGTGTGGGTGTGGGTGGGGGGGGCGGTAAGACGCCGTAGAACAACTGGATCTAATACCCCTGTCACACTACGACGTAACGAGCAAACGTAAGGCTAACGTGATCACGTTTTGTCATTACGTTGAGTTACATTATGATGACGTCAGAATGCCGTTAGACTGATGTCGAGATAGGTCATGTTACGTCGTGTGACGTCGGCGCGCGTCAAAGTTTTGAACCTGTTCAAAACTTTTGGCGTAACTCGAACGTAAAGGTTTACGTTTGTCGTACATTCTGTACACGTTCAGCGAACGTCAATGACATTAAACGGATGTTAGTCAAACACTGCTCACTACATTCAACTACGTTCCACTACGTTGACCCACATTAAACCCGGTGGAAATGTCCACGCGGCGTAATGGGAATGTCAGGATAACGTCAGGATAATGTCAGGAGAACATCAGGAGAACGTACGTTCAACATACATTCAACATTTCGCCATCACGTAACGTAGTTCTGGCGATGGAATAACGTTCATAACGTTCCGTGAACGTAATGAAGTTGTCCTCTCTCGTTGAATGACGGTATCACTATGCTTTACCGACGTTACGCTCTCGTCAACTACGCTGCATCCACGTTCAACTTGTGCCCAAATTTGCATACCACGCCGAGAAGTTCAACGTTCTTCACGTTCTCCCTACGCCGATGTCGTTACGTCCTAGTGTGACAGGGCCATTACTATTGTTATTGGGTTGAGAGTAAATTAGTTATGTTTTCCCTGAACATTACTTTCATCATTGTGTTCAGATACAATGCAGGACGGAGTGGCAATACAGGTAAGAGCTCCCCCTGGAGGGGAAATACGCCCCTGGGGTCAATTCCCGCAACTCCGCCGCGCAATATGAACAACCAATAATAGCCACCACCGTGGCATCCATTGTGCGACCGGAAGTAACGTCAGTTCCGGTTCACCATCTTCCAGTGTCCGTCGGGAAGTGGACCTGTAATGTATTGCAGTGTAGATCCATATAGATATCCGACTGTGTGAGAGGCAGGTGAGTGACCACCTGGGGAACCAGCGGGAACCAGCTGGGGAACCAGCGGAGGAACCAGCGGAGGAAACAGCGGAGGAACCAGCGGAACCACTGTATGTGACATTGAATAAAGCAGTTGGAACTCAGACATCCGCGTGTGCAGTCATCTCTTAGTGGGGTGGTTGCACATTTAGCGCGTCCATTAGTATGGAAGTGGAATAATGAATGACAATTTCCCAGCTAGTGCATGTAACCATAAAGCCCTGGTCACATAGCCGTTAGTGGACCTAGTTGAACATAGTGGAGGCTAATGTAGTTGAACGTATTTGAACATAGTGGAGGCTAATGTAGTTGAACATAGTTGAACATAGTGGAGGCTAATGTAGTTGAACATAGTTGAACGTAGTTGAACATAGTTGAACGTAGTTGAACGTAGTTGAACGTACCACCATCCACGTTTGTCCGTGATGTTAACTTGGTAATAATGTGGGTGAGCCGTGATCTCCGAATACATTTTTGTACATGTTCAAAAGAGCGGTACTTTAGAGGCTGAATTTGCATCCGTGATGCTAACATACTCTAGCATACGCTAGTGTGCTCTAGCATCAATCAATCAATCAATAGTTCCGTCCTCTAGTCGAGGGTTGGATGCAATGGTTCTCCACTTGCTCTAGCATACTCTAGCATATTTGGAGGAAGCCCTGGTCACATAGCCGTTAGTGGACATAGGTGAATACATGTATTTGAATGTAGTTGAACGTAGGTGAACGGACTGGCATCTGTACCATAATGTATTTATTCGTACCGTAACATATTTATCCATACTGTAATGTATTTATCCGTACCGCAACGTATTTATCCGTACTGCAATGTATTTATGCGCACCAAAACCTGCCATACCTTAATGTATTTCAATGTAGTTTAACATATTCACACCACATTTGACCCACATTAATCTATCGTACGGATCACTATGTCCACTAACGGCTATTTGACCGGTCCTTAACAGTGTTATTTTCGTCTAGCTGAACCAATGGACATGTAGTGGTGAGTAGTGCGTTACTACTGTGACAATGGACGTGTAGAATGGTAAAAATTGAAAGGATAACTTATATATACACCAGTCAGAATACTGCTTGCAAATGCTTGTGGCCAGTTGTGATCGCTTCAGACTACTTGTGATCACTTTGCGACCACAAAAAAAGTTGGTCGAAAAGAGGTTGCAAGCAGTCGCAAAATGGACCATTTTGACTGCAAGGAGGTTGCAGCTACTGCACTAAAAACATCCTCGCAACTAAAATGGTCGCAAGGAGTTTGGTGACCATTGCTTTGGTCCCAAGAAGGTCGCCAGTGACTGTGGGTTCTTTGGTGCAAAGTGGTCACAAAGTGGCTACAAAGTGGTCAAAAGCGGTCACATTCAGAAGCCATAATGTGACAGGGGCTTGGAGCATCGTTGTTTGAGAAAGGCTTGAGTGAACATGTAACAAATAATCTAACTAACATCTGTTGTGGGGGTGATGAAAACGGGAAATATTGCGCCTAGAGCGGGACTCGAACCCACATCTCTTTGCATTCCGGGCCAGTGTGCTAATCATTACACCACCTAGGCTCTCTGATATCACCATACTACCCACGCCTACCTGACGATGTGGCTCCTTGCCTGAGAGGTCAGTGCTGACCACTACACTCGTCCCCCTGGAATTGTAAGTCTTTTAATGCTTACAATTACATACATACAGGCAATGCAACGCACTTACATACACAGGGTAGATTCAACAACTATACAGTGTGTAGCTTGTACAGGATCCTGGTCACGGCAACCAGTGTTGTGGGGGTGATGAAAATGGGAAATATTGTGCCTAGAGTGGGACTCAAACCCACATCTCTTTGCATTCCAGGCCAGTGTGCTAATCATTACACCACCTAGGCTCCCTGATATCACCATACTACCCACGCCTACCTGTCTATGCGGCTCCTTGCCTGAGAGGTCAATGCAGACCACTACACATCTATTTATTAGCTTTGTTTATATTTCTTGAGGTAGCCGATGCCGTATAAACACTATTAAGACCAGTTCCCTGCGAAAGCAATTCAATTCAATAATTTGTATTCCAGAATATTACGTCGGTGCTAGTTTAGCTTGTGGTCTACCACTAGCATGCAGTCTACATCAGTGAATACCTACATCAGTATCCTCCTCAAAATGAAGGTATGGTTGGGGTTATGGTTAAAGTGCAGGTAGAATGAAGGACGTAAAACTCCCAACAACCAACCAAACAATCAAATTAGCTTAATATGTGAGGATTGTCCTGTTCACAGAGAAATATACCTGAACCAACCTCACTATGAACAGTAATTTTAAATTAAAATACTAGATTTTTACCTGAAAATAATTTGAATTCTCACTAATTCCACTTTTGTTGTGATGACATGATTAGGGAGCAATTAACACAAAGTATGAATGTAAAAAAATTAACTTTTAGAAGGGTTGATTCCAATGTTTATCTCAATTTGTGGATTACTGCTTACAGAGTTTTGCATCTGCACTCTTTGTATATGACCAACCTCACTATGTATAACTTGGACCTGTTCACAGTGAAAGATATAGGAACCAACCTCACTATGAACAGCTTGTACGAGTCGTGGCCTGTTCACAGTGAAATATACATGAACCAACCTCACTATGAACAGCTTGGGCGAGTCGTGGCCTGTTCACAGTGAAATATACATGAACCAACCTCACGATGAACAGCTTGTACGAGTAGTGGCCTGTTCACAGTGAAATATACATGAACCAACCTCACGATGAACAGCTTGGACGAGTCGTGGCCTGTTCACAGTGAAATATACATGAACCAACCTCACGATGAACAGCTTGGACGAGTCGTGGCCTATTCACAGTGAAATATACATGAACCAACCTCACGATGAACAGCTTGGACGAGTCGTGGCCTGTTCATAGTGAAATATACATGAACCAACCTCACTATGAACAGCTTGGACGAGTCGTGGCCTGTTCACAGTGAAATATACATGAACCAACCTCACTATGAACAGCTTGGACAACGCTGTTATGTTCACACTGACAGTTATACAAGTGTTTTCCCCTTCCACTTTCCAGGAACCAGCTCATTTCATAGCTGTCATGTGAACAGCCTGGGTCTGATGTTTTAGCAGAGACTGTCTTCACTGTCTGCTAGTTAGAGGTCGAATAGTCATAGTCATTGGGGGTTTACATGCTAGCAACATCTAAGGTCATGGACAGGTACCGCCTTGTGACAGTGCACACTCATGGCGACTTTACAGTGTTGTCCCACTGGGAGATCAGCCCGCTGGCACCATTACTCGATATCCCACTCAGTCACAGACTTTATAGTGCTGCCACACTGGGAGATCAGGTTGCAGACACCATGACCCAATTTTCCACTCAGCTACATTATCCTGACATTGAGCTAACCAGTTGTTGTCCTATCCTATTAATCCCGAGCGCCAGGCTAGGTAGTGACGCAGTATCAATTGTGTAGGTCTTTGGTTTCACTGGGCCCAGATTCGAACTCCTGACCTTCCGCATGGGAGGTCTGCGCTCTACGAATTCGGCCATCGCGTCCGGTTTGCTAGTTGGATGGCGGTGACAGCCAAACAGCACTTCTCGGATTAATATACTCATCCCCCCCCCCCGCACTCCTCTCCTTCTCACTGCCATTACTAATAGTAAGGACTGGTTAGGTCAGTGTCAGGATAATGTGACTGAGTGGGAAATCGGGTCATGGTGCTGATGGTTTGGTCTCCCACTGGGGCCAGCACTATAAAGTCACCATATGAGTGCAATGCACACACCGTCACGAGTCAGTGCCCATCCTGATATGTCCCTTAGATGTTGCCAGGATGTAAAACCCCAATATAAAACCACAGAAAGACAACGAACAACTGCCATGATGTTTCGATTTGCTGGAACACCTCCCACAAATCTGGTGCAGTGATCAGGATATGTATGGTGTTGAACCCGCACTGTGTAGGCTGTAAGGGAACGCGCCTCCATATTTATAGACGTGGTGAAGTTGGTGAAACCAAAATAAACGTCAGAATTGACTGTCAGGCCAGTTCAAATGCCCACGTTCACCGAGATGTGACGGGGGCTTATATATATGGCTACAGATAAAGGGCCTGTCACACTACGATGCATAGCCTTAGCGTATGCCGATGTTGTGATTTTCGACCAACATGTTGGCGTACGTCGTGATACGGTATGTATACATTGGGCGTACACCGGGTAGGTTCCGGGTACATCGTTATACGTCGTCTTACGTCGGTGTGCGTCGAGGCTCCGAAAAAATGTTGCGCATGCTCAAAATTTCCAACGTGTGACTTGTACGTTGAACGTATGCTGCATGTACGTTTGGGATATGTCGGCACATGTTGGGAGTACGTTAGGGATATGTTGGAATATGTTGCTGCACATCAGCCATACGTTCAGCCGGTGGGAACATTCAGTGTGTGTACAGTCCGCGTACTGCCAACGGATGCATAACGTACTGTCATGTTGGTCAGCATACTGTGAGCATATGCGAGCATTTTGCGAAGTTTTGTGAATGTTTTGCGAGGCACATGAACGCTCTCATATGCTTGCAATAGGTCAGAGATACGTTCTGCATACGCTACGTATGTTGTATGTTCGTTGTGTGTACGCCCATTTTTATCCCCCACCGCTGAAAAGTTTGACGAATGCCGACGTACTGGCAAATTTTCTAACGTTGAGCATGCGCTGACGCCGTACATCGTAGTGTGACATGGCCTTTAACAAGCAGAGCCTTGCATTTCAACAATGGTAAACCATATAAATCTGTCACACTCCCCGAGATAGCCAGCTAAGAATAGATCTTATGAATATCAATTTAGTCACACCAGACCATAATCTAGAGCCTTGCTGCTATATAAGACAAAGTTTTAAAATCAAGTTGGTGATCATCCTTTTGATCGGGATGGCCGAATGAGTTGAGCGTCCGTCTTCTGTTTTGGGAGATCGGGGGATCCGAACCCATGGGTTTGTGAGTTTGAACCCTGGTCGAGCCCAAGCAATGACTTAAAAATTGATACTGGTCGCTTCCTAGCCTGGTTCTTGGCATTATTATGACAGGGCAAGGACTGGTTGGCTCAGTGTCAGGATAATGTGACTGAGTGGGATATCTGGTCATGATGCTGGTGGCCTGATCTCCCAGTGGGGCACCACTATAAAGTCGCCATGAGTGCACACTGTCACAATTCGGTACCCGTCCTGATATGACCTTAGGTGTTGTTGGGATGTAAAACAACAAACAAACAAACAAACCAACGTAGATACAATACGTAACAATGTTGCACATATAATGATCTGGAGAAGTCACTAGAGGGACAAACCCCCTATAGGGGTATATCCCACTAATCTAATTCCAACTATATGCTGATAACACAGCGATATACACAACAAGCACTAGCAGAAAAGGGAACGGGCATACGATAAATGAGAAACTAGGAGCTTTAGATAATTGATGTAATTCCAACAAGATTTCCCTAAACCATAAGAAGGCAAAGGTCCTAGTATTTGACAGTGGGAAAATCAACACTATTTATGAGGCGCCAATAAGTTTAGGAGGAAAAGTTCTTGATTATCAGACCAACACATTTTTAACATTTCAAAAGGAAATTTAAATTTTAAAAATCAGAGGCGGGCGATTTTTCAGGCACGGGCTGGGACGATCACCAATTTCTGCTTTGTTTGGCCTAAGTGTAGGGACATGTAAGCGTAGGTCCCTGTAGGTTGGAGTATATGGGAAGAGATTAACAGCTGATTAATGCAGCTTCTCTCTTCATTATGCAACTGGTGCGGGGCTGGTCCAGCTCAAAATCCGGGGCTCGTCTGGGTAGGTGTGACTGTTTTTTTTTTTACATCAAGTGGAAAATCCCGGGGTGGGGGGGGGGGGGTTAGGTCTTACGGGTCTTACCATGAACCCGCCCGCCCCTTTTTCGTGGGTATTTTGGGGCCTTACATTAGGTACCGGCAGTACTTAGATAACACTGGATGAAAATAGTTGCTGTTGTTTGTTGCTTTACGTCCTAGCAACATCTAAGTTCATATCCTTGTCCTATCCAAGTAATGCCTAGCGCTAAGCAAGGAAGTGAAAAGTATCAACATTAAAGTCATGGGTTTGACTCGATCGGGAACCGAACTCCCGACCTTCCGCATGCGAGGCCCGCGCTCTACCGATTAAGCCACCGCACCCAATCTGGAAGAATGGTTGAAAATCATGAAAAATTGCTAGTTTTTAAACGCTCCTATTTGGGGCTATGTTTAAATTACAAATGCCATGAAAATACTGTGAATGAACTGAAGATTTAGGCCTACTCTTTATGTTGGTACCAACATTACTTGGGCTCTTTGTAAGCTGAAGCTGCGAGGTTGGTTGGTTGGTTGATTGTTGGGAGTTTTACGTCCTGGCAACATATACGGTCATATCAGGATGGCTACTTTCTAGTCCTGCCACACTGGGAGACCAGGCCACCAGCACCATGACCTGATATCCCACTCAGTCACATTATCTGAACACTGAGCCAACCAGTCCTTGTCTTATTCTAATAATGGCGAGCACCTGGCTACGAAACAATGAGTACAAGTTTTTAAATCATTGGTTTGACTCGACCAGGGTTCGAAAACCGTGGGTTTGAATCACACGATCCACCAAAACGAGAGACGGACGCTCAACTCATTCGGCCATCCCGTCTGGTGTGCTGGGTGTTGAGCGGAGCACTGCAAGCCTGATATCCTGAAGAGGCTCCTTCCAGTAATTGCGCCAGTGCCCTCGCTGCCTGCTCGCCTCCACTTCCGGGTCTGTGCATTAGACATTGTATCCATTCTACGCTGCACACAGGAGGGAAATGCTTGTTTACGTCAGGGCTGAGTAAATTGGTAAAGGCGCTGAGTAGCTTCCCATCTAGGTTTGTTTGTTTGTTGTGGTTTTACATCCTAGCAACATCTAAGGTCATATCAGGGTGGGTACCGACTTGTGACAGTGCACACTCATGACGATTTTATAGTGCTGCCCCACTGGAAGACCTGTTGCCTCCATCACCATGACCTGATATCCCACTTAGTCACATTATCCTGACACTGAGCCAACCTGTCCTTGTCCTATGCTAATAATGCCGAGCGCCAGGCTAGGAAGCGACAAGTATCAATTTTTAAGTCATTGGTTTGACTGGACCCAGGTTCGAACTCACGACCCCACGATCTACCAACACAGGAGACGGACGCTCTAACTCATTCGGCCATCACGTCTGGTTACATTCAGGAGCTCATGGGTTTGAACTCCGGCCGCGTCAAACCCATGACTTACAAAATTGATACTGGTCACCAGCTAGCCTGGTGTTCAGCATTAATAAGACAGGGTAATGACTGGTTTGCTCACTATCAGGATAATGCGACTGAGTGGTTACGGTGCTGGTGACCTGTTCTTCCTGTGGGGCAGCACTATAAATCAGCACATGTGAACACTGTCACAAATTACTACCCGTCCTGCTAAGACGGTAGATATTGCTAGGATGTTCAAGTTTTAAACACCCCCCCCCCCAAAAAAAAACCCACTTCTTTAGCCTTCCTACCTATATTCCTTCAAGCTGCATAGTCTGATGAAAACATGACATTTTCAAAACCAAAACAATTATCTAGATTTGATTCTACATATCTACCTAAGATACTGATGCACTTATTAAACATTTACAGGCACATAGAAGGGACTACTGAATCAATTGAATAGAACCTGTTATTGCAGAAGCCTATGGTGTTTTGACAAACTTGCCTAAATTAATTTAGCATGCTTAGCATGTTTCCATTTCAAATATCTCAAAAGTTTGCGATTTAAAATAAAAGTTACTTCAAACCAAAGTAAGGTAGATTATAATGAACAACCTAATATGTTTATCTCAGAAAATGAGAGAAACTCAAAACCATTCGGACTATGCAACTTTAAACTGGGTTAAAGTTACATAGTATGGCGACAGTTTTTAAACAGAAGCATTTGCCGATGTTTTGCATCTACAACTCCAGACGGGATAGCCGAATGAGTTGAGCGTCCGTCTCCTGTTTTGTGGGGAACCGAACCCATGAGTTTCCTGGTTTGAACCCTGGTCGAGTCAAAATAATGACTTAACAATTGATACTTGTCGCTTCCTAGCCTGATGCTTGACATTATTAGGATAGGGCAAGGACTGGTAGGCTCAGTGTCAGGATAATGTGACTGAGTGGGATATCAGGTCATGGTGTTGGTGGCATGGTCTCCCAGCGGAGCAGCACTATAAAGTTGCCATGAGTGCACACTGCCACAAGTCGGTACCCATCCTGATCTGACTTTAGATGTTGCTAGGATGTAAAACAACAAACAAACAAATCCAACTTGGATAATGGTGCACTTATTAGACAGGTATCGATGTGTCGAAGGAATGATGCAAAGAGTTCAGGCGCAAAACCCTGTACACGCCAACCCAAAAAGTGAATTAACATAACAGGTTTTCACCTGATGGTAATTTTAATTCTCATGAATTCAACTTTACTTATGATTTAATGGTTATGAAGCAATGAACAAAAACATAGGAAGATAACAACTTTAAACTTTTGAAGGTTTGACTCCAGTGTTTATGTCAATATTGGTGTTTAAGGATTTTTGCGCCTGAACTCTTCATACGTCACTTAATTAGAACCTGTCAGTGCTGCATGTAGTACAAGCGTATATATATGATCCACATCTTAGTAACCCCACATCACCCACATCGTCCACATCTTAACAACCCCACATCACACACATAGCGTCCAAATCTTACCAACCCCTCAAAACCCCCACATCTCACCAATCCCCACATCACACTCATCTTAGCATCTCCCACACATTATCCATCTGTCATTCACTCAACGCCCCCTCCGTCCCTCCCTCCCTGATCATCCCACCCCCACACATCGTTCTGAAACCCCACCCCCACTCCACACACCCACAATCCCTCCCACATTCCTGGAAGCCCATAATTATGTCCCAGTAGGCGTGAACTTAAAACGCTGCCATGACTTGCTACATGTGCAGGGTGCACGGCGGGTGGCAGGTCGGGTAGCACTTCGGGTAGCACTTCAGGGGGCACTTCGGGTAGCACTTCGGGTAGCACTTCAGGTAGCACTTCGGGTAGCACTTTGGTTGGCACTTCGGTTGGCACTTCGGGTGGCAGTTCGGTTGGCACTTCGGATGGCACTTCGGGTGGCACTTCGGTTGGCACTTCGGTTGGCACTTTGGTTGGCACTTCGGTTGGCACTTCGGTTGGCAATTCAGTTGGCAATTCGGGTGGCACTTTGGTTGGCACTTCGGTTGGCAATTCGGGTGGCACTTCGGTTGGCACTTCGGGTGACACTTCGAGTAGCACTTCGGGTGACACTTTGGGTGGCACTTCGGGTGGCACTTCGGTTGGCACTTCGGGTGGCACTTCGGTTGGCACTTCGGTTGGCACTTCGGTTGGCACTTTGGTTGGCAATTCGGGTGGCACTTTGGTTGGCACTTCGGGTGGCACTTCGGTTGGCACTTCGGTTGGCAATTTGGGTGGCACTTCGGTTGGCACTTCAGATGGCACTTCGGGTAGCACTTCAGGTAGCACTTCGGGTAGCACTTTGGTTGGCATTTCGGTTTGCACTTCGGGTGGCACTTCGGGTGGCACTTTGGTTGGCACTTCGGGTGGCACTTCGGGTGGCACTTCGGTTGGCAATTCGGGTGGCACTTCAGTTGGCACTTCGGATGGCACTTCGGGTGACACTTCGAGTAGCACTTCGGGTGGCACTTTGGGTGACACTTCGAGTAGCACTTAGGGTGGCACTTCGGGTGACACTTCGAGCAGCACTTCGGGTGGCACTTCGGGTGGCACTTCCCACCGGTCCAAAGTGCTGCGAATGGGCTAAATGAGTGAGGGATCCCTGAGCAGGTGTAGTCGTATAAAACCAAAGACCCTATAATACTAAGATAGCTCACTCAGCCTGTACTGTGTAATCAAAATGATCTAACCCACCACTTGGTGCGCTGGCTGTTCTCTTGGTTAAACAGTTGCTATATTATATGTATAAATGTATATATGAATGTGAAAGATGTGTGATGGATGTCGATGATGATGATGATGCTGATGATGATGTGTATTTGTTCATAGCAATTTCATATTGATGTGTATTCATACTTACCTATCTCATGTATAATATAATTGTATGTGTTTACATGTGAAACACCAACCAGCAGCCAGGCTGATCAAACCCACCACAAGGTGGCACTGCAAAATTTACATTACCATGGGAGAGATAGGGAGTGAGCCGTCATAATATTATAGAGTCTTTGATAAAACTACCTCCTCCGATTCAGGAGCGGGACGTAGATCAGGTGGTAGAGTGTCCACCTGTGAAGGTGTGGGTCATCCGACCGATCCTGCTCAGTGGACACATTTGCAATTTGGGTTATTTTCTGTTCCACCCAGTGATCCAGAACTGGTACATCAAAGGTTGTGGTATGTGCTGTTCTGTCTGTGGGAAAGTGCATATAAAAGACCTCTTACTGCTTATCGGAAAGAGTAGTTTTTGTGGCAGCACCAGGTTTCCTCCAAAGAAATATGCCAGAATGACCATATGTTTGACGTCCAATAGCCGATGATAAAAATCAATGTGCTCTAGAGGCATCGTTAAATAAAACAAACTTTTTTCCCTCAGATTCCTACCGCTTCCCGGAAATAAAATACAGTAATGAAGCTGTCACAGAGGGCAGGGAAATCTGGGAATAAAACTCTCACTTGCGGGGGTGTGGATGGGGGGGTGGGGGGGGGGGTGAGAGGGTAGGAGGGTGTACTGATATTATCTTGCCTCCTCCAGAAGAAAAAAGGACCAGACGGGATGGCCGAATGAGTTGAGCTTCAGTCTCCCGTTTTGGAAGATGGTGGGATTTGAACCTGTGGGTTCGAACCCTGGTCAAGTCAAATCAATTACTTAAAGATTTATACTTGGTGCTTCCTAGCCAGGTGCTTGGTGTTATTGGGATAGGGCAAGGACTGGTTGGCTCAGTGTGAGGATAAGGTAACTCAGTGGGATATCAGGTCATGGTGCTGGTGGCCTGGTATCCCAGTGGGGAGGTACTATAAAGTCGCCATGAGTGCGCACTGTCACAATTCGGTACTCGTCCTGATATGACCTTAGATGTTGCCAAGACGTAAAACTCCAACAACCAAACCAACCCACTGGGGCAGCACTATAAAGTTGCCATGAGTGTGCACTGTTGCATGTCGTACCCGTCCTGATATCACCTTAGATGTTGCCAGGATTTAAAACTCCAACAACCAACCAGAAGAAAAAATACCCTACCCTATGTGTGGGCCCCAACTTGTTTGTTGGGGTTTTATATCGTAGTGACAACTAAGGTTATATCAGGATGGGTACCGACTTGTGACAGTGCGCACTCATAGTGACGATATAATACTGCCCCACTGGGAGACCAGCCTACCAGCACCATGACCTGATTTCCCACTCAGTCACATCATCCTGATACTAAGCTAAGGAGTCCTTGCCCTATCCTGATAATGCCAAGCGCCAGGTTAGTTAGCGACAATTACCATAATCCATAATCCTGAGTCTGAAATAAAGAATTGAATTGAATCAATTTTGCAAGTCATTGTTTTGAATGGGTTTCGAACTCCCGGCTTTCTGCACAGGATGCCTGCGCTCTACCGATTTGGGCATCGCTTCCGGTATGTGTGGGTCCAAGATGAAAGAAATATCATGGATAAGTCTGAATAGACTTGTTTTCACCATTACAGTTGGTCGATAGAAAGCCAGAGCCTACACTTTTAGCGACCGAAGGAATTTTTAATCTCCGACACCACATAGACATGTTATGAGAGCAACTGGCCTTTGCTGATGCTGTAAGTTATACACATTATGAATCAACCACGCTGGTTTCAAGTAGACAAAATACTGTGCTCACACATTGAATAATAATAATAATAATAATAATAACAACAACAATAATACTAATAATTTTTATTTGTTTAATTATTACAGAAGGATATCAATTCTGATGAGCATGCCAACCTTCATTGTGTATGTTTTCTCTTCAAATATCTCCCAAACTGGACATTTGTAGTAATGATCAATCTAATATATATTTCTTTTTAAGGGAGGAAATTCGATGGCATGAGATAATACAACGTTAACACAACCCAAGCAATGTAACAGTTTTCATTACTTTTCGGGACATTTGAATTAAATATTTTGCTATCCAACTATTTAAATCACGAAATAGTGTTTCTTTTCTTGTTAACTAAATCCTTAATGCGAACGCCGTGGAACTAAAAGAAATACGTTGCTTATTTGCGTGTATTCTAAAAATAAAGTTGTAGATTTACGTCCGTGTTTTATGCATTGGAACTGTTAAGTTTATTTAGAATTGTTATTGAATCTTTTTTAAATTATTCATAGGCTAGTCTAGTAATAAGAGTAGAACAAAATAAAATACATATATGCCAAGGAAATAAAAAAAACAACTAACATAGGCTACTAACCATACCAACCAATTATCTATCTGCTACTGAAATGCAGGTAATCAAATAAGGATCAGCAGCTACTGTGTGGTAAGATAACACCAACACTACAACTGGCCAGCATTGAAAATAAGCCTGGGTACCCGGGCTTATATGCTATGGACAGTATAAATACAGCCTCAATAAAAATAAAATAATAATAACAAATTAAAAAAATATATAAATAATTTGTTCCTTCATTCGAAGCTTGATGGACAAGCAATTACCATGCATAGATTCAGTTCGCAGAACATTAATTAAGGAAAATTCTGCAAAATTAGCCAACCATAGCGCAAAATATTCCGATATTCAACATAGGGGGGAATGCAAATGTTCTATTACTGATTTTTGTTTCGTGACCAGCCACATGTATATATATATATATGTATGGGTTGGTGGTGCCTGAGTGGGATGTAAATAGACATAGTGGTGTTGGCAGGTCTGGGTGTGGGTACACTCAGGGCCTACCCCCTCTGCTATGACAGGGATCACCACACTCAAAGGTCAAGGTTGGTGGTGGCCATGGGGCCATACAGCTTGTGGTCGTGGGCAGACCACTGGTAGCCACGGGGACCAGGAATGCTGGATCCCTATTGGTAGCACCAAGAATGCTTGTTTCCCATTGGGGGAAACGGGTGGGGTGATACTCTACAATGAACCCATGCAACCATATAAATAATAAACCGGAGGGCTGGACTCTCGCTTCTTCTTTACACTTTATACTCTTCCTTTCGCTTTGTTTGTATTGAATTCACCATAGCCTGCCTTCACAGCCACAGATTCGAGCATTAGAGTCTACAATAGTGTTGCGCAAAAGACTTGTGTAATTTAATTTCACGGAATACTAACATGAACACCGATAATGACTACACAGCGGCTAAACTTCTGTATTGTTGTTGTTTAGATTTGAGATTTTTAGTTGTGTTATTTTTGTTAGTGTAGTAGTCTGTACATGAGCCCTACTACCACGCGGTAGCGGCGGAGGCTACGCCGCACACCTATGCAGTTACACTGAACTGCGCTAGGTGGGGGCAGGCTAGCCACCGGGCAGACCCCGACGGGGCTGCTCTCTACTGGGTGTGGCTAGCTCACCCCCCCATCCACCTATAGAGTTGATGTGCGACCTGCCGAGTTCGGGGGCGGGTCAGATGACTGTGGACGCCGTGGAGAGCAGATTGGTTCAATAAACCAAGTTGAAGCGTACTTATATTGGATCTTGGCATTATTCCATGTGTGCATGGCAGGGTGAGAGTCGGAGGGCCGTGGGCCATTACATTGGTGCCATGACCATGATCCTGTACAAGCTACACGCTGTATGGTTGTTGAACCTACCCTGTGTATGTATGTGTTAGTGCATTGCCTGTATCTATGTAATTGTAAGCATTACAAGACTTACAAGTCCAGGGGGACGAGTGTAGTGGTCTGCACTGACCTCTCAGGCAAGTATCCACATAGACAGGTAGGCGTGGGTAGTGTGGTTATATCAGGGAGCCTAGGTGGTGAAATGGTTAGCACACTGTCCCGGAATTCAAAGAGATGGGGGTTCGAGTCCCGCTTTAGGCGCAATATTTCCCATTTTCATCACCCCCGTGACATTAGTTTTTTAAAAAAATTCTTTGAGAAAGTTCATAATAGATAAGATCGTACTTACTTTCCACTGTATAGAATGTAGCCATTGGTCCCGCAGGTATGAATTCGTGGCCTGAAGAAAGAAACATAAGTTGATTGGGATTTTATTGGACAGGTTTCATTGTACATAGTACATTTCCCTGACACGTAAACTGCAGAGTATTTAGTGTGAAACAACATTCATTTTTACATTGTTAATTGTTGGTATGCAGGTATTACAGGTATAGCAATACCTCAGGGAATTTGACGCCCCTGCGCTGCAGAGTTGTAAACCACTGCCTTGTGGTACAGGTTCTTGACAGAACCAAAGGCTAAGGGAGCAAACCCTAAACAGAAAACCATGTCACTGTGGCAGCGCAGCATTAATGGCGGTTGATGTATGGAACTCCCAACATGTCCCGACCAGCCACTGCAGGGACAAATAGTTTTGCGCCTGTCTTGACATGTTCTTGCCGGTGTGAAACCTCTATTTGCTCCCCGAGAGAGTGCCGCTGGTAACTTGCAAAAGCCAGCAGCACTTCAACACTTTTGCAGGCAGCTTTCAAAAAAAATTCAGGGATGTGATTGGTCATCAGCCAAAAAAAAAATCTGAAAGTCAGGTTGAGGTTTTGGGGGGATGTCCAGGGCCGCGTTCAAGGTATGCATTGGAGGCGTCTCGGAGAAATTCCCGACGTCATGCTAGTCTGGACGGCAAAAGCAGTTGGTTGCCTTGAAAATTACCACCCCTAATAGGGCGCAGTCATTTGCAATGGAAAAGAAGAGCTCTAATTGGCTGAAACCACTGAATTTGGCGGCCAATTTCGAGGCTGTCTGAAAAAGGAGATGTCTCCGAGATGACTCGGAGGTACACCCTGAACGCAAATAGGCCAAAAAGACGTCTCGGAGTCGATTCGGAGGCGTACCCTGAACTTGGCCCAGGTTTGGCCAATACGAAAGAAGGTTTGCAAGGAGAGCCATCTAGCATAAATACTAATATAGTCAACAACTGAATATACCACAGACTTGAACTTACCAGTATTACCGGCAAAACAGCTGTCTTCTTGGGTGCAAGTCAAGCCCCTTAGCCTGCTATATATATATACAGTACAACCCCGTTAAACCAAGCTCGGTTAAACCAAACGATCGGTTAATCCAAACTTTTTTCGGCGGCCCTGCAAAATACTACCATTTATCATATATAAAAGTTGGTTAAACCAAAGTTGGTTAATCCAAAGTATCGGTTAATCCAAACAGAATTGTCGGACCCCAGGCCACTCCGGTATGGTTAAACCAAACTGTCATGTGGTTATAACGTCATCTGACTTTTTTTATATGATAAATGGTAGTATTTTGCCGGGCCGCCGAAAAAAAGTTTGGATTAACCGATCGTTCGGTTTAACTGAGCTTGGTTTAACGGGGTTATACTGTACATACATAAAAAACAATAATCAAAGTGTCCACATACATTGTATATTACATGTGCAATACACTCTTACTCAAAGTCAAAGTCAAAGCCAAACTCGATTAAACCAATGATCGGTTAAAGAAAGGGTGAGACAGCTCCAGGCACCACGCGGGTTCGGATGCTGGGAAGAAGTGAGCAGGTCAGCCCGGCGCCACGCGGTGGGGAGTGGAGTTTCCGCTAGATGGCGTAGGGGTGCTGGGTTCGAATCCCAGCCAGAAGGGGGCGCCAGGGGAGAGCGTCGGGGTGAGTTTGTAGTGCTTTCGCGCCCCGAATTATCCATGTTGACTTCAACATGTGGCAATCCAAACACATGTCTAGGGTCCCTTCAAGTTTGGTTTAACGGGGTTATACTGTAACACCAAATAGTTTAATACCTCAGTCACATTATACTTGCAATCACTTATGACCACTTTGCGAGCATCAAAAAGGGGCGATCGCAAAGTGGTCCGGTCGGTGACCAATTGCAGACGTCCGGGCGGCCATTTTGATTACAAGGAGGTTGCACATGCTGCACCAAAAAAACCTCCTTGCGACCAAAACGGTTGCAAGGAAATCGTCGAACCATTTTCATCGCTTGCGGTCGGTCACAAACTGATAACTGACCAATAGCCAACCAATCACCAACCAATCGCTGGCCAATTGCCAATCGATGACCATTGTTTGTTTTTATGGTTGTGTTGTTGGTAAAATAGTTTATTCATCAGAATAAAAAAATAATTCAGCGCCGAGGCACTGGTCTTCCGGCCGTTTACATTACATTGTAAATAGATAGATAAATGGGTACTAATGGCTGGCACACACCTCCCGTCTGTGCGCACCCACCTACCGTTTACGATCTAAAACTGCCGGTTTCGCGCACAAAAATCGCTATGTGTGCACTCCCCGCACACACCTAGCGATTGCGATTCGCGCATAAAACCTCAGTTTTAGGGCTAAAACCGGCCGATTGCGATTGCGATTCGCGATTCGAAAAATGAATCGGCCCGTTTTCAGTTTTAAGCGGGTCGGGTCGGGTCGCGAGTTTTAGTGCGCGAATCGTAAACGGGAGGTGTGCGCCAGCCATTAGATAGGACATTTTCCCCGACTTTTTTTTTGCTTTGGTCGTGAGAAACAGGTCGCCGGCTTCTGGTCGCAAAGTGGTCACAGGTGATAGTGTGACTGAGGTCTTAATTAATCTACTGAGACAACCAGATGAAGGGTTCAGGTGCAAAACCACGTAAACGCCAATCCAGAAATGGAGATAAACATTGGAATTAAACCAACAAAACGTTTGTTTTTTTATATTCCTATTTTGTTGTTCATTGCTCCATTATTATAGGATTACATGAAAAGTGGAATTACTGAGAATTAAAATTATTTTCAAGGAAAAATCTTTTATTTAAACTACATTTTTGGATTGGCATTCACGTGGTCTTGCGCCTGAACTCTTCAAATTTACTTTGGCGAGTTATCGCTTAGTTTTGATTTCAGTAGATATATTGTTTGTATTGGATTAAAGTTGCATAGTCCAATGGTTTTGAATTTCTCTATTTTTTCTGAGATAAATATATTAGATCTATCACTAGTATATACTTTACATTAGTTCAAAGTTACTTTTATTTTAAATGGTAAACTTTTTAGATATTTTGAGTGCAAACATGGAAAATTAGTTTTGGCAAACTTGCCAAAACTCTGACACCATAGACTTCTGCAGTAACAGGTTCTGTTAAATTGACTCAGTATTGCATTCTACGCAGAAACAAATGCTTAATAAGTGCATCAGTATCTAAGTTAGATATGTAAAATCAAATCGAGATAATTGGTTTGGTTTTGATAATTTGGTATTTCATCGGACTATGCAGCTTTAAAACAAACAAACAACCAAAATATCTTTAATACAACTTTGAAAAGTAATTTATTTTGAAGTAAAAAATCGGACGTACCTGTAGTAAGACGGAGCCGTCCGGTATGGTGATTCGTATACAAAACTTTTGGCCGGCGTCCCAACGTGAGATTATATTTACGTCCTCTATACTCGAGTATAGGATCGGCGTCTCCATGAACCCCAGCGCCTGCAATAAAAGAGAAACGCACCAACGTCAGACGCCGTCTTTTAACCGAGAAAACATGAAGAGGCACCGAAATTAGGTCACAGCAAATGTTGTCTGCACTCAATCTAATTCAATTCTTTTATTTTAACTCTCTGCAATGTATGTTTACAATAAACTGAGGTGATACAATAAATGCATACAAATTCCTTACAGACAGAAAGGATCCAGAAAAGCGATGCTTATCTAGCTGGTCTCCATGATGTGAATGAACAAGTAATGACTCGATTTCACTCTCGCTTTTTTCTTGGGAGAGGGGATTAGTTGATTAATCAGGAGATTTATCAATCGCTGATGTTTGGTCGTTCTCATTCCACTGCTCCTTGCCCTATCTTAATAATGCTGGGTGCCAGTCTAGGAAGCGACAAGTATCAATGTTTAAGTCAAAGATGTCGGAAAACCGAAGGTTCGGGAAATTAGCACCAGGTGGCGCCACCTCACTGCTCTGCACTACTGGTGGTAGTTTCAGCGTGCACGATGAGAGTTGGGAGTCGATGGCAGTCTTAGCCAGGTCAGGCGTTCTGAGCATCTGCACACTAGTGTACACAACTAAGCTGAGATATTCGAATCGATACTGTTACTGAGATACAATACCCTTCATGATAGTACTTCGTGAGCAACTAAGGACCTGTCTCCAGAACTGGGCTGCTATACATAGGATATTAACCCCTACCTAAAAGATTCACCCCATACTGCAGTAGCCCTCCTCTGTGTAAGGGTTAGATAAAAGATTCACCCTGTACTTGTAGTACATGCGTGAACGACAACGTAGTGTAAATACAGGCGAAAATAGCTTTAGTATGGGACGGGAACTAGAAACTGTGGTTCCAGGCTCAAATGGCTACATATATTGGCACATATTTGGTGAAATGGGAGAGAATGCAAAAAGACAAGATGGCGGCCATAGAATGCCATCGATTTCACTTTTAAATCTTATTAAACTAGATGTTGTATTATAGTTTTCAATTCAAAGGTAGCGGGTAAATATAAAAACATATATAAAGAATATATTTTGCTTCTTAAATTCAGCAATGATGGCGATGATGATGCTGATGCTGATGCGTATATTTTCATAACAATTTCATATTGATGTGTATTCATACTTACCTATCTCATGTATAATATAATTGTATGTGTTTACATGTGAAACACCAACCAGCAGCCGGACTGATCAAACCCACCACAAGGTGGCACTGCAAAATTTACATTACCATGGGAGAGATGGGGAGTGAGCTGTCTTAGTATTATAGAGTCTTTGCTAGCCCCAGGCTCCATCACCCAATCACTGGTGGGTCGAGCTGAGGAGCGAGTTGGAAATTCAAGGTTATTATAATGGTATAATTCTTATACAGCATATATATATATATATATATGTATATATGTATGAAGAGTTCAGGTGCAAAACTATGTAAAGAGCAATCTACAAATGGAAATAAACATTGGAATAAAACCAACAAAAAGTCAAATATTTGTATATTCCTTCTTTGTTGTTCATTACTCCACAACCATATGATGATATTAAAAGTGGAATTAGTGAGAATTAAAATTATTTTCAGATAGATGTAGAACACCACCAGCGTAGGACAGCACCAGCGAGGGCCGAATCGGTAGAGCGCAAGTCTCCCGTGCGGAAGGTCGGGAGTTCAATTCTCGGTCGATTCAAACCAATGACTTACAACATTGATACTTGTCACTTCATAGACTGGCACTCTGCATTATTAGGATAGGGCAAGGACTGGTTGGTTGAGTGTCAGGATAATGTGAGTGAGTGGGATATCAGGTCATGGTGCCGGTAGCCTGGTTTCCCAGTGGGGCAGCACTATAAAGTTGCCAAGAGCGTGCACTGTCACAAGTTGGTACTCGTCATGATATGACCTTAGATGTTGCTAGGACATAAAACAACAACAAACATACAAACTACAAATTCACCATGAGTGTGCCCTGTCACAAGTCGGAACCCATCCTGATATGACCTTAGATGTTGCCAGGATGTAAAACTCCCAACAACTAACCAACCACCTCTCTTCTACGAGAATTAGGACCAGCGATGCGAGTAGAGAATGCCATATTTCTCTCGGCCCCTACCTTATTGCTCACCTTACTGGTTGGTGACTGCTCGCAAGTACGAGGAACTAATATCAGCCTATTTGAAACAGCAACAGAAGCCTCTGCTCCTCCTCTTTGCTGCTCGACATGCTCAGCTAATGGCTGATAATTACCCACACACCCACACCCACCCACACCCACACACCCGCACAACCACACACATTGCGCAGACCACTCGCATCCCATGCGGAATCTTGTGGTATCAATGAAATGAGCACATACAGGTATCCTTAAAGTTGCATGGTCCGATGGTTTTGCGTTTCTGTCATTTTCTGAAATAAATATAATAGGTTGATCGCTATAATCTAGCTTACTTTAATTTGAAGTAACTTTTATTGTGAATGGCTAACTTTTTTTTTAGATATTTGAAGTGCAAACATACCAAATTAATGTTGCCAAGCATGCCAAAGCTCTGACACCATAGGCGATAGCAGTAACAGGTTCTATGTTTGTTTGTTGTTGTTTTACGTCCTAGCAACATCTAAGGTCATATCAGGACGGGGACAGGTTCTATTAAATTGCCTCAGTATTCCCTTCTATGTGTTGACAAATGTTTGATAAGTGTTTGTTTGTTTGTTGTTTTACGTCCTAGCAACATCCAAGGTCATATCAGGACGGGTACCGACTTGTGACAGTGCATGCTCATGGTGACTTTATAGTGCTGCCTCACTGGGAGGCCAGGCCGCCAGCACAATGACTTGATATCCCACTCAGTCACATTATCTTGACCCTGAGCCAACCAGTCCTTGCCCTATCCTAATAATGCCAAGCACTTGGCTAGGAAGGGACAAGTATCAATTTTTAAGTCATTGGTTTGACTCGACTAGAGTTCGAACCCACGATCCCATGGTCTACCAAAACGGGAGACGGGCGCTCTAACTCATTCCGTCATCCCCTCTAGTTGTTGATAAGTGTGCCAGTGTCTAAATTAATTATGTAGAATCAAATTTAGATCACTGTTTTGGTTTCCAAAATTTGATATTTTTATCTGACTTTGCAGCTTAAATTTAAGAAGGAATATATAATGTTCACATTTTGATATGTATCAGCAACCTTTGAATAAAGAATTTATTAAATAATCTAGACCTTAAAACTCGAATCGAGACTCCATCTTGCCTTTTTGCATTCTCGCTCATTCCATCAACTCTGTGCCAATATAGATAAACACTGAGGTATAGAATGTGGGAAATCACAGAGGAGACAGGTTCTAGTGCATTCTCTATACTGATCAGCGTGTATCGATTTCAATTGCAAGTTTTTCGCGGTCGACTGTTCGCTGTTAGACTTGTTGTCATTCGCCCCTACTGTGGGTAGCGGTGAATGATCTATTGCCGGCCCACTCAAAACAATAACACTACAGCCGCATAGTCCGACAAAAACGTCAGATTTTCAAAAGCACAACACTTATTTAGACTTGAACCTACATATCCAATTTAGACACTGGTGCATATCCTGGCAACATATTATAAAGTCATATCAGGACAGGTATCGACTTGTGACAGTGTACACCCATGGTGACTTTATAGTGTCGCCCCACTAGGAAATCAGGCCACCAGCACCATGACCCAATGTCCCACTCGGCCACATTATCCTGACACTGAGCTAACCACCCCTTGTCCTAATAATGCCGAACGCCTGGCAAGCAGGCGACAAGTATCAATGTTGTAAGTCACTGCTTTGACTCGACCGGGAATTGAACTCCCAACCTGCCACAGGGGAGGCCTGCGCTATACCGATTCAGCCCTCGCGTCGGTTCCACCGTTCTATCCCGTCGGGTCAAACCAATTGAGTACATATCCCATCAGATAATTAACCACCGACGCGTTTCCTGCAGCTCTGTACTTTCCATGTATGGCTATATTTGGCTTATTGACAAAGGCTCGGGGTGGGGGGTGGGGGGGATGGGGGGGGGGGCATGAGGTCACAATGGAACTAGAAAGGATTCTCCACAGAGTAGACCGGGCTCGGTGGCCTAATCGGTAGAGCGGGGACTTCGCGTGCGGAAGGTCAGGATTTTGGTTCCCGGTCAAGTCAAACCAATGACTTAAAAATTGATACTTGTCACTTCCTAGTCTGGCACTCAGCATTAATAGGATTGTGCAAGGACTGGTTAGCTCAGTTCCCAGAAAATATGACTGAGTGGGATATCAGGTCACAGTGCTTGTGGCCTAATTTCCCAGTGGGGCAGCACTAAAAAGTCACCATGAGTGTCCACTGTCACAAGTCGGTACCCATCCTAATATGATCTTAGATGTTGCCAGGATGTAAAACTCCAACAACTAACCAACCACCTCTCTTCTACGAGCAAGTAGATGGGGAAATGGATATATTGATGTGGAAAATGGTTTTAAAAAGTCTGAAAACAAGACTGAAGAGTAGCAATTAACTGCTGTGAAAACATTTAGTGGAGCAATCGACAGATCTCAGACAAGAGGAGAAAATCACTGGTACTAGTGGTGGTGCTCCTTGCTCATGCTTGCCAAAATTGATTTTCCATGAATGCACTTCAAATATCTCAAAAAGTTAGTCATTTAAAATCAAATTTACTTCCAATAGTTTTGGAAGAGGTACATGTGAAGGGATTTTCAATATGAAAATGATTTGTGAACGTTATTGTGAAATGAACCAGGATGTTTATGCCTGCTTTATTGACTATGAGAAGGCCTTCGACCGAGTCAATCATGAACTGTTAATCAAATGTTTACAAGATATTAGTGTCAATGGCAAAGACATTGAACTAATTGTGAACTTATACTGGATACAACATGCATTTATAAAAATGGAGCAGGGCCTATCGGATGAAGTTATGATTAAACGAGGAGTTCGACAGGGGTGTGTATTGTCACCATGCCTATTTACCATGTATACAGAGATGATTTTAAGACACATTGAAGATTGCAAGGGAGTGACAATAGGTGGCATGAACATCAACAATCTTAGATATGCTGATGACAGTGTAATACTAGCAGACAGTGAGAAAAACCTACTAGATATAGTGAATAGAATCAATAAAGCTGGAATACTATTCAACATGAAGATGAATGCCAGGAAGACCAAAACAATGGTTATAAGTAAAAAGACAGATAAACCAAATATCAATATAACCATAGATGGCACAAACATAGAACAAGTATCCGAACTCATATATCTCGGACAAAAGATTACAAATGATGGGAGATGTGAGGAAGAAATTAAAAGAAGGATAACAATAGCCCGAACAACATTCTCCAAAATGTATAGAGTGTTAACATCAAGTAAGATATTAATACAAACAAGGAAGCGTATTCTTCAGTGTTATGTGTGGTCTACTCTAATGTATGGGGCTGAGACATGGACAATCTCTAAGAAAATGTGCAAACGTTTAGCAGCATTTGAGATGTGGACTTACCGAAGGATGATGAAAATATCATGGACAAAGAAGATCACCAACAAAAAAGTTCTCAGAGAAATTAAAAATAAGAAAAGCTTGTTTGCCACTATACAGACAAAGAAACTTATTTATTTTGGCCACATCATTTGTCAGAGTTCAATATACCGTACATTGTTGGAAGGGAAGGTGAATGGCAGCAGAGGGAGAGGGAGACCAAGAACATCATGGTTTACAAATATTTCACAGTGGACAGGCTTGAATTATTCACAGTCTATCAGAACAGTACACCATCGGGACAAGTGGAGAACCATTGCATCCAACCCTCGACTAGAGGACGGAACTATTGATTGATTGAGTTTTGACTTTGTGTTATTTTCTGAAATAAATATATCAGGTTGATGGTTGCAATCTACCTTACTTCACTTCGAAGTAACATTTATTTTAAATGGCTAACTTTTGAGATATTTAAAGTGCAAACATGCACAATTAATTTTGGCAAGCACGTCAAAACTCTGACACCATAGGCTTCTGCAGTAAATAGCCTCAGTGTGTTCCCTTGTATGTGGTGATAAATGTTGAATAAGTGCACCAGTATCTAAGTTAGATAGCTAGATTCAAAATCAATCTAGATACTTGTTTTGGTTTTGAAAAGGTAATGTTTCCATCGGATTATACGGCTTTAAGTAAGGTAGATTATAACGATCAACATAATATATTTATCTCAGCAAATGACAGAAACTAAAACGTATTGGACTATGCAACTTTAAAAGGCCACTTGTGGCTTACACATGCTTTTCTGCTCAAAGACGAACCTCCCCCTGAATGTATTGGGTGTCAGTCTCCGCTGACACACAAACAAATTTTACTAAGTTGCGTTGATTTTTTGGCCCTGCGCCAACAATTCTACACTACAGACAGTATGCATGACCTTTTTAGTAAAGTAAAGCAAGAAAGCATTTTAGCCTATTTGAGGGCAGCTGGACTGTACCACTTCATATAGTTTACTAAATAGATTCTATCAATTATTAATAAAACTTTTCTTTTTCTATGGGAATTTGTTTCCCTTGGCCACAAATATATGATTGTGAGCTTTTTAATTTAATGAGTGTCTATTGGCACATAATTGATTGTCTGCTTTTACATGCAAAAGCGATGGTTTGAACAAAGAACAAACATTTCTCACCGTGAATATGGCCTATGCTGCCGACACGACACAACCACCAATCAATCAATCAATCAACTTTAAAAACACACCAATAAGCGTATCACTTTACAACTGCCCTCAATATCTCTGAATAGCCATATCAATATCCAGTCATGAGCTATCAGATGGTGGGTCATCATCATCATCATCATCATCATGCTGTCGGTTGCGATGCGACAAAGACTGCTTTCATTACTTGACTGCCGCTCTCCATTTAGCTCTCTGCTGTGAGAGTTGCGTCCATGAGTCGGTCTTAATGTCTCTCAGCTTCAGGTTTCTCTTGATGGTATCCTTGAACCGGAGACGAGGGCGCCCTCTCTTTCTGTAACCAGAAGACAGTTGAGAATAGAGGATCTGCTTTGGTAGCCTGTCTGATGACATCCTCATGAGGTGTCCAGTCCAGTGGACATTCTTTTTGATCAGAAGATCTTCCATAGAGGGCAGCCCCGTCCGTTCGACTATTTCCTTTTGGTGGGTAAACATGTAGAATTCTCGTTGATCACGGTTGGTTGGTTCTTGGAGCTTTACATCCTGGCAGCACCTACTTGTGACAATGCACACTTATTGCGACTTTATAGTGCTGCCCCACTGGGATACCAGACCACCAGCACCATGACCTAATATCCCACTGAATCACATTATCCTGACATTGAACCAACCAGTCCTTGCCCTATCCTATTAATGCCGAGCACCCAGCCTGGGAAGCGACAAGTATCAATTGTTAAGTCATTGGTTTGACTTGACCGGGAATGGAACTCCCGATCTCCCGCACACGAGGCCCGCGCTCTACCGATTTGGAGACTCAGTCCGGTGCGATTAATGCTGATGGACCTTAATAATCGCACATTGGCCGCCCGTGACCCGACTTATGCCAGGACCACTGCCTTCAGTCCATGAAGCAATTTTGTTATCTCCAAGGACCAAGTCATACAACTACAGGAAAACCTCTCTAAATCGACCGACCATGAGACCGACTTTAAGTGGTCCATTTAGGGAAATGGTTGGTTTACAGAGTTGGAATATCCTTAAAATGGTATTGTTGGGACCCAAATAAAGCGATCGATATAGAGGAGTGGTCGATCTGTGGAGGTGGTCTGTTAGAAAGGTTTTACTCTATTGCGATTAGAAATAATGCACTTGCTGTCATTTACAAGAATTGCTCAATATTATTACATTAGATTAATTCCTCCATTTAATGTGTGTGTTATTTATCTGGTAAATAAAGCCAGTGCCCAGATGCTGACAAAATAATGATTCAACTGAATAAACATCCATTAAAATATACACAAAAAAACACATGCCGATTTTAAATGTCCCACACAATTTATGAATAGCCATATCAATATCCGATGATGAGGTGTCACATGGTGGGATAAACATGGAAGGAATTTCTTTTTTGTTAAGGTGAGTACACGTTTGTTATGTTTGTTTGTTTGTTGTTGTTTTACGTCCTAGCAACATCTAAGGTCATATCAGGATGGGTACCGAATTGTGACAGTACGCACTTATGGCGATTTTATAGTGCTGCCCCACTAGGAAATCAGGCCGCCGGCACCATGACCTGATATCCCACTCAGTCCCATTATCCTGACACCAAGCTAACCAGCTCTCACCCTATCCTAATAATGCTGAGCACCAGGCTAGGAAGTGACAAGTATCAATTTTTAAGTCATTGGTTTGACTCGACCGGGAACCAAACTCGCGAAATCCTGATCTTCCGCACGCGAGGCCTGTGCTCTCCCGATTTGGCCACCGCGCCCGGTCCATTTGTTATGTAGCTATGGCATGTGTATGGCTCTTTGTGGGGGTGGGGATGGGGGTGGGGGTGGGGTGGGGTGGGGTGGAGTGGAGGCGGGTAGGGGTGAGGGGAATCCCAGGCAATGCCCAGTGGTGGATGCTGATGTCCGGTGTTGTCGCACTGCATCTCGGGACGGGAGGCACTCAGGGACAGGACATGGGGACGCAGTGTGAGTGCTGCTCATGGCGCTGCCTTGCCTGCCTAGCTAAAGGTGAAGGTCGCTGCTGAGTAGCACAGGGACACAAGTAGTTCTACACTGGCACCTAGCTAGAAAGATCGAGCGCGGTGGCCGAATCGGTAGAGCGCTGAATCTCGCGTGCGGGAGATCGAGAGTTTGGTTCCCGGTCGAGTCAAAGCAATGACTTATAAAATTGATACTTGTCACTTCCTAGCCTGGCGCTCGGCATTAATAGAACAGGGCAAGGACTGGTTTGCTCAGTGTCAGGATAATGTGACTGAGTGAGATATCGGGTCACGGTGCTAGCAGCTTGATTTCCCAGTGGGGCAGCACTATAAAGTCGCCATGGATGTGAGCTGTCACAAGTCACTCCCTTTATATGTGTTCACCAGTTTCCCCATCTTGTGACACCACCGTCATGCTAATGATATGACCTTAGATGTGAGCTGTCACAAGTCACTCCCTTTATATGTGTTCACCAGTTTCCCCACCTTGTGACACCACCGTCATGCTAATGATATGACCTTAGATGTGAGCTGTCACAAGTCGCTCCCTTTATATGTGTTCACCAGTTTCCCCACCTTGTGACACCACCGTCATGCTAATGCTATGACCTTAGATGTGAGCTGTCACAAGTCACTCCCTTTATATGTGTTCACCAGTTTCCCCACCTTGTGACACCACCGTCATGCTAATGCTATGACCTTAGATGTTGCCAGGACTAAAACTCCAACAACCAAGCAATCTAAGAGTCATGTCAGGAAGTGTCCCGACTTGTCACACTGCGCACTCATGGTGATTTTATAGTGCTGCCCCATTGGAAGAGCCAGTGTCACGGTTTCAGACCTCCGCCATTTTCAGATCTCCGCATCGCTTCTGCGCAAGCGTCAAAATCGAACAGCATTGTCTGCGCATGTGTCAACATCGAGCCAGATTCAAACCGATCGCCACAAATCGCTGCACTCATACTGTCAGTAGAGTCACTGTCAGTCCTGTCTGTGGGAAGGTGCATATAAAAGAACCCTTGCTGCTTATCGGAAAGAGTAACCTATGTCGCAGAAGTGGGTTTCCTCCAAAGAAATATGTCAGAATGACCATATGTTTGAAAATGATCAACTTATTATATTTATCTATAACTGACGGACAGGAACTCGAAACCATCTATGTAACTATAATTAGGCTGGGTATGATTATTTCTGTTATTGCAGTAGTCTGCATTGACGTCACATACAAGGAGGCATATACACAGGTATACATAACAGGTAGTCATATAGACATGTAGGCATAACAGGTAGCCACATAGACAGGTAGGCATAACAGGTAGCCACATAGACAGGTAGTCATAACAGGTAGTCTTATAGACAGGTAGTCATAACACGTAGCCGCATAGAAAGGTAGGCATACCAGGTAGTCAGATAGACAGGTAGGAATAACAGGTAGTCATATAGACAGGTAGGCATACCAGGTAGTCATATAGACAGGTATATATACCAGGGAGCCACATATACAGGTAGGAATAACAGGTAGCCAGATAGACAGGTAGGCATAGCAGGTACCCACATAGACAGGTAGGCATAGCAGGTATCCATATGGACAGGTAGGAATAGCAGGTAGTCATATAGACAGGTAGGAATAGCAGGTAGTCACATAGACAGGTAGGCATAACAGGTAGCCACATAGACAGGTAGGCATAACAGGTAGCCGCATAGACAGGTAGGCATAACAGGTAGCCGCATAGAAAGGTAGGCATAACAGGTAGCCACATGGACAGGTAGACATAACAGATAGCCACATGGACAGGTAGACAGAGAGACAGGGAGGGGTGGCGGCTCCCTTACCGAATGAGTTGAGCATCCGTCTCCTGATTTGGGAGATCAGGGAATCCGAATCCAGGGGTTCGTGGGTTCGAACCCTGGTCGAGTCAAATCAATGACTTAAAAATGTATACTTGTGACTTCCTAGGCAGGTGCTCTACATTATTAGGATAGGACAAGGACTGGTTCACTCATTGTCAGGATAATATGACTGAGTGGGATATCAGGTCATTGTTCTGGTGGCCTGGTATCCCAGTGGGGCAGCACTATAAAGTTGGCATGAGTGCACAGTCACAAATCAGTACCCGTCCTGATACGATGCAAGATGTTGCTAGGACCTAAAACAACAAACAAACACAACCTTATGGGGCTGATACTTGACTGACTTGACTTCTGGGAGGTTTGTAACCACCGGTGTGCAATGAACGTAAAAACACATTTGTTTTATTTAATGACACCTCTAGAGCACATTGATTTTCATATCATCAGCTATTGGATGTCAAACATATAGTCATTCTGATATATTTCTTTGGAGGAAACCCGCTGCCGCCACATAGGCTACACTTTCCGATCAGCAGCAATGGGTATATTATATGCACTTTTTTCTTTTTTAATAACCGATATACCTACAGCAAAATAGGATTTAAAGTATGTTATGATTGCATAGTTTAGCTATATTTCGATTTTATTAATCTGGATTATTAAAAAAAAAAAGCATTAAAACAACACGTGGGACTTGCACTGGTAGTTGTTATCCTACAAGTACCAGCACAAATGTGACGTCATCGCTCCAAGCCAACCCCATCCAAGAGGTGGGTTACTGGGGTCGGGTCATTTTGCACACGGCACTTGTATTTGTCGACTCCACTCGCGGTGTTCGATTTGAAATTCTAGCAACTCGGGTGACCCGAGTCGCCCGGGTTGTGTTAATCGAATACAGCCCTACTGTGCAACCGGGCCGATTGTGTCGCCCTCTGTCTGCAAACCCTGTAACTTTCTGGCACTCTCAGTCACTCTGCCTGCGATTTTGTTCATATTTTGATATGTTGTGAATGTTAATCAGTTAATATTAAAGGGACCCGGTATAGGTCGCTGAGACACTACCCATACTCCGACAAATGCTCGGAGTATGGGTTTGCCAGTTTTCAGTTTATGCAACTACATATGTGGGGGTAGAGTGCTGACATGGGTTCCTTCTATTGTGTTTTATTTAGTCCAGCAGCACTGACACTTTTAGACAACCATGTTAGAAATTGCAATGTAAAATGATAAATATAAAGTTCAAATGTGTATGGAAGGTCGGGAGTTGGAATCTCGGCCGAGTCAAACCGATGACATAGAAAATGGATACTTGTCGCATAATGACATAGACATGAACATTATGGCAACGTAGGCCAGTCAGAATGTCTACTGCACCTCGTATCCCCAGGTGGTCACCAATCTAAGAACTGGGCAGCGTTCAGGGTCCGTCTCAGAGGCGCCTCGGCGACATCTCGGCGATGCCTTTTGGCCTATTTCCATTCAGGGTGCGTCTCAGCGACGTCTCGGAGACGCCTCCCTTTTCATTCTGGAGCTGAAAGGCGCCTCGAAAATGGCTGTCGCATTCATTGCTTCAGCCAATGACAGCGCAGCTTTTTCATTGCAAATGGCCGCCGCCTATGGGGGCGGCCATTTTCAAGACAACAAACTGCTTTTGCCGTTCAGACTAGCGTGACGTCACGGCCATCTCCGAGGCGCCTCCGAGACGAACCCTGAACGCGGCCCTGATAAGGCTCAACATTGTTTACTTTCAATCTTTGGACGAGAACCAGGTGGGATGGTCACGTGATCTGAGTGCATTCTTATCCCATGGGTTGAAACACCGTCAAATTCAAAGCAATGGCGTTATGACAATGCATACTAGTTGTTGCCTAGTCTGAACCTCGGAAATTACGAGGATAGGCCAGGGAGCAGTGCTAAGATTCTCTTTTTTTCCCTTTTTATAAATTAATTGCGACTGTAGACATGACAGGCATATACCTCTATATGTATTTAAATAGACAAATTTGCACAGTTGATTGAAGTGTGAAGTAAATCATGAAAGGAACGTGTGCACAATGCGTCTGAGATGTTTCAAATCATCTTACATTTATTTACATGCCAGATGTTAGTTGTTGGTTTAAAATTTCCAATTCAATAGATATTAATACCATTATTTAATTACTTAGTCTTAGTTCAATGTGATCAGACTCTCTTTCATTTACTATCTTATTTGCACGTAGTAGGATTTGGGTGTTAGTTGGGGGTCATATTTTGTTACTAAGTCAAGATGTCTTGACTATTGGCTTTTCTATAGATAAATAAATCAAGTTTGTTCATTGGTGTCAGGAACGAGGAATCCCGATGTTTGGTGGGTTGTTGAAGTTTACGTCCTGGCAACATCTAAGGTCATATCAGGACGGGTGCCGACTTGTCACAGGGCATGCTCAAGGCCACTTTATAGTATTGCCCCACTGTGAGACCAGGACAACAGCACCGTGACCTGATATTCCACTCAGTCACATTATCCTGAGACTGAGCTAATCAGTCCTATCTCTCCTAATAATGCCGAGTGCCAGGCTAGAAAGTGACAAGTTTCAATGTTATAAGGCATTGCTTTGACTCGACCCGGAATTGAACTCCCGACCTTTCGCACAGGAGGCCTGCGCTGTACCGATTCAGCCTCCGCGCCCTTTCAAGTAGGTATTCCATCTGGGCGAATCTAATGGCGGTTTACCTGGCCTGCCAACATATTTGCCCGATACAACAATCTGACAGGTGGTGATGTATGTGAAGAGGCTGACACGCTGAAGCGGCAGGTGGCGCCACCTAGCCCAGCAGGTGTGAGAACAATTGCGTAGGTTCGACACTTCCGGTTAGTGAGGACTGACAATCCTAACCCATGGAGCGCTGCTCCATTTGTAATAATACTGGTACATTTAACAGGGATGAAAATGGTCTCCGGCAGAAAACGCGGAAATGAAACCGAGATTATTACACCCATGGCTAATTTCCGCGAAAACGCGGATTTTCTCCAGTAGGATTAGCACTGTCAGGGAAGCGCAGAAAAATGCCGGAAGTCAGGTTTCAACTATCCTTGTTATAATGACTATATTTCTGCCCATACCTAACTCGATCTGGTTTGCGTTTTATGTTCTAGTAACATCTAAGGTTATATAAAAATGGGATTCCAACCAACTAACTGTTGTCATATACATCCTGTTCCTTGGCACTTTGTTTGACGGTAATACGTAAATAAAGGAAATGGCGGAAATCTGCGAAATCGCAGAGATCTTTCATCCCTGATTTAGATATACCAGACATTACATTGTGTACTTAATCATTCTGTACTCTCCTGACCTTCACTCCCACTCTCCCCACCCCTCCTTCCCACCCCACCACCATTTACCTCAGCTATTGCTAGTGCCATGCAAGGCAGTCTTGTACAGGGCCACCATCCCTAATCCAAAATTCTTGGGACAAGCTTTATTTAAGAAATTCATTTTTGTTCCCGATTTCAGAAAATAAGGTATACACCATATGAAACAGGGATAGCCTAACACGAGTTAGAGTCCTGATGATACCGCGAACACCACTTCATGCATAGCGTTGTTGCACTGCTATCCCGGGGATAGGTGTTATCCCCGGGATAGGACGGCTAACACTGCTTCATGCATATGGACAAGATGTGGTGGCCGAATCGGTAGAGCGCAGGCCTCCCATGTGGGAGATCGGGAATTTGATTCGCAGTCGAGTCAAACCAATGACTTACCAAATTTATACTTCTCGCTATCTAGCTTGGCACTCAGCATTAATAAGATATGGCAAGGACTGGTTAGATCAGTATCAGGATAATATGAGCAAATCGGGTCATGGCTGCCATGAGTGTGCACTGTCATAAGTCAGTACCCATCCTGATATGACCTCAGATGTTGCCAGGACGTAAAACTCAAACAACCAACCAATCATGCATATGGCCCCAGAGGGAGGAGTGTGTACTGTCACCCATCCTGATATGACCTTAGATGTTGCCAGGATGTAAAACTCCAACAACCAACCGATCAAAGTTTGTTTTATTTAATGATGCCTTTAGAGCGCATTGATTTTTATCAATAGGTAATGGACTTCAAACATATGGTCATTCTGACATATTTCTTTTGAGGAAGCCCACTGTCGCCACATAGACTACTCTTTCCAATAAGCAGCAACAGGTCTTTTATATGCACTTTCCCAGAGACAGGACAGCACATACCACAGCCGTTGTTGAACCAGTTTTAGACCACTGGTTGGAACAGAAAATAGTCCAAACTGTAAATGTGTCAATGTGAGCAGGATCGATCGGATTATCCATACCTGTACAGCTGGCCAGTCTACCACCTGAGCTACATACTGCTCCCACAAACAACCAATCACGCATATGGCCAGCAGAGGGAGATGGTGACCTACATACTGAACCAGGCCAGGAAGTGGTGCCTGCCAGACTGGTTGGTGGGGGTGGCAATGTGGTGGCCACGCACACTTAAGCACCTATAGCCTTAGATAAAAGATTCACCACATACTTACAGTACAGGGGGAAACGACAATGTAGTCTAAATACTGGCGAAAACTGTTTTAGAACGGAACAGGAAGTTGAATCCCTGTCTCCAGTATCAAATGGCTACTTATATCGGCACAGAGTTGGCGAATTGAGAGCGAATGCAAACAGAATAGTGATAGAATGCCGTCGATTACACTTGTAAAGTTCCTGAAACTAGATTTTTTATTATATTTTTCAAATCAGAAGTAGTGGGTAAATATGAAGATGTATGTGAAGAATAATTTTCCTTCTTAAATTAAGAATTCATCAGCTCAGTTCATGTTGAAATTGGTGGCCCGTTTTTCTAATGGGTTGGTTTTCACCCATGTACTCTAACTATGGGTGAATATTTTATCTACTACAGCCTATGTTTATGAATGCCCGTTTCTCACCACACACACACACACACACATGTCCGGGCAGTCAATTACCGTACCCTGCAGATCCGGGTCTGTTTCCGGTCAGGTCACGTGAGGTCAAGTCAAGAAATGAACACGCTTGTACCAGCATGACTTACACCCTTGAACTTCAGTTTATGCCTGTCGTTTCTATTATTACCATCATTGTTCTTATTGGTAGTATTACTATTATTATTATGGCGCAGCTGGCATACAGTGCACAGGGCCGCTCACAGGGGGCGCCACCGTGGTCTATGTCATAATAACAGGGTCAGCTAGATAGGGTAAGTGCTAACTATTACATAGGGAACTGAAGATCGGTAGTGTCCTTGTTTATATTCCCATAATGGATTATAGAGCACATATATATATATATATATATATATAATATCAAGTGGTGGTTATGTTTTAAGGTCATTCTGATAACTACTCTTCTGCTAATCAGTGCTGCCAACGCACATCATCATATTCCACTGATGCTTTGACATGTATGGGTTGATAATACAGTACAACCCCGTTAAATCAAGCTTGGTTCAACCAAACGATCGGTTAATGCAAACCTTTTTCGGCGGCCCGGCAAAATACTACCATATACAAAATAGGTTAAACCAAAGTCGGTTAATTCAAATTATCGGTTAATCCAAACCCCAGGCCACTCCGGTGTGGTTAAACCAAACTTTCATGTGGTTATAAGGTCATCTGAGACCCCACCAACTTTTGTATATGATAAATGGTAGTATTTTGTAGGGCAGCCGAAAAAAGTTTGGATTAATCGATCGTTTGGTTTAACTGAGTTTGCTTTAACGGTGTTATACTGTATATACATTGTAACATAGCAGTGAATGTACAGAGCACATGTTTGGACCATCCCATTTATTAATACATGCAGACTGCTTCCTCACAGGTAGTTGCACTTGCTATCCAGACCGCACTTCATTCATACCTCTGTCTATCTCCTCTCTGCTTGCCTTAGTTCTCCTTGATAATGTCTGAAAAGTGTTCCAGGAGGGGGAGCCCGCCAGCATTTCACTTTCTACTCTTACTCTGTGTCTTTGGCTCGCCGGCTGGTCACCATAGAGCAAAGAGACACTGTCCTTTGACTCAACTCTCCTCATTTCTCTGTCTTATACTCTACCCTTTTTTTTTTCTCCCGGGCTTACTTCTCCCCCATATCAAGGGAGTTGTTTGCTTGGGTGGAGCCTTGTACTTTATCGTTTCTCTTGCTTTGTTCTTGTTGCTGGAACCTGCTGGACCCACCTTCACCCGTCCCGTCCCTTCCTCCTGAACCCTTGGCGCTGTCACTGGATACGAGTGCTATGCTACCAGTGGACTGGAGTGATTTGGGGCCACCCCAACGATTCATGGTTTTGAATGTTGTAAAGACATCCCCAGCTTCTACAACCGTCCCACCTGAAGATTAATCTTCAACCAAAGATTGGTCCGATTTATCGGGGCCTTTTTATATCGCTGCAGTTTTGCAGCCGGTAACCATTGTAAGGTTACGAAAGCCCCCAAAAGCAAGCACTCTTGGCGCTCTACTCCCAGACATCGAGGCATCAACATCTCCAAGTCAGTTATGCCTGGAAACTGATCTGGCTAGTTACAGCTTATGGGATGGATTCAACTTGCTGAGTTTCTACAACATTGACCAATGGCCATCAGGAGGATTGGTGACTGTTGTGTCTGCCTTTTCCTACATCACTGCTGCTTAGGCTGACATGGATAATCTATCACCATCAACACCGCATCAACTGAGACTCTATACAGTGGATAATCTATATCCATCAACACCTCATCAACTCAGACATGGAATAAGCACCAAGAGGACTGAGTGTATATATCATTCATATGGACTACACATACAGGTGTGAGTGTATCTATCATTCATATGGACCACAGAGACCAGTGTGATTGTGATATCATACCATTGAGAATTGATATGTAACTGTACACTTTGTAATTGAGAATATATGTTATAAGTACATATTTGTGGTATGCGGGTAATGCAGTACCTCAGATACCTTAGGTGCTAAAATACCTCAGGGAGTTTGATGCCCCTGCCTTGCAAAGTTGTATACCACTGCCATGTGGTACAAGTTCTAGTTCTTGATAGAATCAAAGGCTAAGGGAGCAAACCCTAACAGAAAACCATATTACCGTGGCAGCATTAAGGGCGGTGATGAATGGAACTCCCAACATCTCCTGACCAGCCACTGCAGGGACAAATAGTTTGTGCCTGTCTTGACATGTTCTTGCTGGTGTGAGACCTCTATTTGCTCCCTGAGAGAGTGCCGCTAGTCACTTGCAAAAGCCAGCAGCACTTCAACACTTTGCAAGCAGCTTTTATGAAATGTACAACCGCACAAAGCGGTGGTTAAGTAATGAAGGCGGTCTTTGTCGCATTGCAACTGACAGCATGATGATGATGATGACATATTTGTGTGTCATTATTTGTCTTCTTTACTAAGAATAGATATTCAAAATTCTCTTTTCTCCTCACTATATTAGCTAGTCTATAAGATCAGGCATTAGTTATTATGCGTGATAACATAAAAAAACAATAATCAAAGTATCCACATACATTATAATCCAAACACATTTCTAGGGACCCTTCAAGTTTGGTTTAACGGGGCTATACTGTAGCATGTTATTTTGGTGTCTACCATACACATTTCATATCAACATTGATGGTTTTAACTAACTTTGGTCACTTTGACCAAAGTGACCTCCATTTTGAACCACGTGACCATAAGTGTTGTTAACTTTGCCATTAAATAGCACCATCGATATGTTTTACCACATACTGGTAGACATGGATTCCACCAGGCGGTGGCACTATATTGAAACAGGACCATGCATGAGTCTGAAATATAGCACAAAATGGATATATATTCATGGTCTATGAATATAGTCAGAGACTGTGTGTATATATGTAATGACAGTTCAACACAATATTGATCCAGAGATTGATGCGGAGCCTAGCTTTAACCCATGCTGCACACAGTTCTCTCTCTATTAGTTACTACATCCTGTACTGTAATGTGATTTACTCCTACTGTACTAGTGTCATTGAGTTAGTACTACCTACTGTGCTGCTGCCTAGTCTAGTTCCTTCATCCTCCACTAGTCTGCCACCTGTGTGTGGCTCCTGACCGCTCTGATACCAGCTGCGTCTGGTCACTACTGCTACCAGACCCGCTCAGATGGTCAGATTTTTAATTTTATGTGGGCATTTAATATTTTCCTGCCAGAGAATATATACTCTTTCTCAACCTCTCCGGTCTTTTGTTATTCTGTCTTACCAGGGGCCAACTGTTTATATATATATATATATATATATATCATGCTATATATATACATGATGTATAAACATTATGCAACTATAAAGACGAGGAAGAGAGATTATTATTATAATTGTACTATTATATTGCTATTTGATATATCCATTCGTTGCGGGGTTCCCCACCCTTGTGACCAGTGGCGCCACCACCGCCGCCATTCCTAACTACAGACGCTCAACACTCTCATTCACGCTATATTATTTATTAGCATGTCTGGGTAGACACCCTGTTTGGGGTGTTACCAATACTAGTTGTGGATGTCGTGTTCCGCTAATTGCTCGGGCGTGAGCAGCCTGGACACACTTAATTTGCGCCCAAGAAGGCAAACCCCTACTCCTACTCGACCTGCCCACGTGGGAGCAGGAGATGGGCTAGCATCTTCTATTATCCTCCAGACTTTGTCCGATAACAAAAGACGGCAGGCTCTATATATGCATGTTGCCATAGTAACATACATACAATTCTTGAATGTCTATTGTCCAATCATCTCATTTACAAGATTGCTTGAACTAATGTAAGTCCATAATGAGCTCAATTACCCACACAATGGCGGTCCCGACAATTGGTGCACTAAGGGTGATTGGGGGACATCTTGGCAATAGACCTTTTTCTCAAAACATGCATAGTAAGCTACTACTCACAACATTAGTTCTTGACACTACCATCAACTGGAATTCAAACCCACAGGTTTTCAAAACCGGGTCGAGTAAAACCAAAGACTTAACAATGTATACTTGTCGCTTTCTAGCCAAGTGCTCGGCATTATTAGGACTGGTTGGCTCAGTGTCAGGATAATGTGACTGAGTGGGATCTAAAGTCATGGTGCTGGCGGTCTGGTCTCCCAGTGTGGCAGCACTATAAAGTCACCATGTGTTTGCATTCTCACAAGGCGGTCCCGTCCTGATAATTGATATGACCTTAGATGTTGGTAGGATGTAAAACAACAACAACCAAACCAACTTAATGAGTAGTCACGCAGCTAGTACTAGTAGTAGATTATATTAAAATGCCTGGAACACACTCTGCATAAACACTGCCACTACCTAGGCATGGCGCCGGTTCACCCCCCACCCACCCCCACACACACACACTCCGCATTTCCGGTCGTAAGCCACGCAACTTAATGGCCACTTATGATAGAGTTGCCATGACAACGCACTGTCTGACCAGCAGCCGCTGGGAGGTGCTGCGTTATGGCTGTTCCCAGGACGCAGACCTCAATCCACTCACCCAGGGGACGGGCGCAGAAAGCATGTAGGGGATGTGAAGGGGGGGGGGGGGGGGGGGGGGGAACAATGAGTATCAGGGGGGGGGGGGAGGGAGGGAGGAAGGGATGGAGGAGAGGGAGCGGGAAGAGGGAGGGAATAGAGGTGTAAGAGTGGGGGGGCGGGGGGGGAGTGAGGGGGAGAGAGAAGATGGGGGCGGTCAGGGAGGAGGAGAGAGGGATGGGAGGGAGGAGGGGAGAGGGATGGGAGGGAGGAGGGGAGAGGGGGAGAGAGCGGGGGTATAGGGAGGGGAGGGAGGAGGAGAGAGGGGAGTGGGAGGGGAGGGAGAAGGATCGGGGAGGACAGGGGGAGGAGAGAGGGGGGGAGAGGGATGGGAGGGAGGAGGGGAGAGGGATGGGAGGGAGGAGGGGAGAGGGGGAGAGAGGAGGGGGATAGGGAGGGGAGGGGGGAGGAGAGAGGGGAGTGAGACGGGAGGGGAGGAGGAGAGAGGGGGAGGGGAGGGGAGGGAGGAGGAGAGAGGGGAGTGGGAGGGGAGGGAGGAGGAGAGAGGGGAGGGGAGGGGAGGGAGGAGGAGAGAGGGGAGTGGGAGGGGAGGGGAGGAGGAGAGAGGGGAGGGGGACGGGAGGGGAGGAGGAGAGGAGGGGGAGTGGGAGGGGAGGGAGGAGGAGAGAGGGGAGTGAGACGGGAGGGGAGGAGGAGAGGGGGGAGTGGGAGGGGAGGGGGGGGAGGAGGAGAGAGGGGAGTGGGAGGGGAGGGAGGAGGAGAGAGGGGAGTGGGAGGGGAGGGAGGAGGAGAGAGGGACGTGGGAGGGGAGGGAGGAGGAGAGAGGGGAGTGGGAGGGGATGGAGGAGGAGAGAGGGGAGTGGGAGGGGAGGGAGGAGGAGAGAGGGGCGTGGGACGGGAGGGGAGGAGGAGAGAGGGGAGTGAGAAGGGAGGGAGGGAGGAGAGAGGGGAGTGGGAGGGGGGAGGGGAGGAGGAGAGGGGGAGTGGGAGGGAGGGAGGAGGAGGAGAGGGGAGTGGGCGGGAGGGGAGGAGGAGAGAGGGGAGTGGGAGGGGAGGGAGGAGGAGAGAGGGGGAGTGGGAGGGGAGGGGGAGGAGAGAGGGGAGGGGAGGGGAGGGAGGAGGAGAGAGGGGGAGTGGGAGGGGAGGGAGGAGGAGAGAGGGGAGTGGGAGGGGAGGGAGGAGGAGGAGAGGGGGAGTGGGGGGGAGGAGGAGGGAGAGGGGAGTGGGGGGGAGGGAGAGGAGAGAGGGGAGTGGGAGGGGGGAGGAGGAGAGAGGGGAGTGGGACGGGAGGGGAGGAGGAGAGAGGGGGAGTGGGACGGGAGGGAGGAGGAGAGAGGGGAGTGGGACGGGAGGGGAGGAGGAGAGAGGGGGAGTGGGAGGGGAGGGAGGAGGAGAGAGGGGGAGTGAGAGGGGAGGGAGGAGGAGAGAGGGGAGTGGGACGGGAGGGGAGGAGGAGAGAGGGGGAGTGGGAGGGGAGGGAGGAGGAGAGAGGGGGAGTGAAAAGGGAGGGAGGAGGAGACGGAGGAGAGGCATGAAGAAAGGGCGGAGGAGATGGAAGGGCACGAGGGGAGCGAGAAGATGAGGTACAGGGAGGAGGAGAGTGAGGAGAGGGAAGAACAAAGGGAAGATGAGAGGGGACGGAGGGGGGACGAGAAGGAAGAGAGGGAAGAGGACGGGAGGGAGGACGAGAGGGAAGAGGAGAGGAAGGAAGAGAGGGGTGAGGACAGGGAGTACAAAGTAAAGAGTTAGAATGTGAATCAATATACATTTTATGCTGGTGATGTTTCTTTTGTAAAATTCACCTGTACTTGTGTATTTTCTGTACAATATCTACTTCAACGGTACGTTTTATGCGGCACAGACAAGAAAGATTAACAGAAATGGACAGGAAAAACAATAGTCCATCTGCTCTGTAAGGTAGTCAACGAGCAAAAAATAAGCTATCCCAAATTTGGCATTTCTAAGTGATAAACAAATTAATGCTTGTGGTAGTTCAATAAATACTATGGAAATTCTTTCATTAAGCTAATGGGGCTGTCACACTACGACCTTTGACGGCGGCGTATGTGTAACGTCGTGAAAAAAATTGAAAATGATAATAGGTCGAGATACGCCAACCTTTTTGCACTCCAGCGACGTATGAAACGTACGAGTAGCGTATGCCTGGCTTATGGCTATCGTATCCCTACCATATATCGACGTATGCAAAGCATATGACGACATATACTCAGCGTATTGGGAGGATTGGAGGCGACAGGACCAGCGTATGAGTAACCTATGCCGACGTACCCCTAACCTATGCATAACCTATGCCGGCGTACGTCTAGCATACGTCTAGCGTATGAGAAATGTATGAGGCATACGCCGGCATAGGTTGACAATTTTGAATATGCACAAAAATAGTTTTGGCGGCTCGACGTATGAAAAGTGTATATGACCTATGCCTAACCTATGTATAACGTACATCGGCATACAATGGCGTATTGGTCAAAAATCAAATACATTGGTATACGCTGAGGCTATACGCCGTAGTGTGACAGCCCGTTTACAGAACGTTGTGAGTACGCCAGAGACACCCGGAGGGTGTCGGTTAACATACGGCTAACCTATGCCGACCTACCCCTAACCTATGCATAACCTATGCCGGCATATCCACGGCATATGTCTAGTGTATGAGCAGCGTATGAGCCATATGCTGCCATACGCTGACAATTTTGAGCATGCACAAAAATCTGTGGACGAACGGCCGTAAGACAGTGTATGACGAGTGAATACGGCATATGCCCAACCTATGCCTAACCTATGCGTAGCATATGACGGCATATGGGTCGACAACCGCATACACCGGCATACGCTAACGCCTATACGCCGTAGTGTGACAGCCCCATTACAACACTTACATATAGCGTATTGGCACAAAACAAAACATCATCAGGGCTGAGTGTAGTTTTTTTGTTTTTTTGTGTGTGTACATTAGTTGTTTAAGCAGGGGAAATTTCAGTCGCAGACGACTGGTCTTCCTCATTCTACTGCTCCTTGCCCTATCCTAGTAATGCCGAGTGTCTGGCTAGGAAGCGACAAGTATCAATTTTTAAGTCACTGGTTTGACTCGACCAGGATTCGAACCCACGATCCCACGATTTACCAACACAGGAGACGAATGCTCTAACTCATTCGGCCATCCCGTCTGGTCTGATATCACCTCACGATAGGTACATGATCTAATGCAGACGGTGGAAAGACCATGTTAAATATATGTAACAGTGCTGAATCAGACAGCTCGGATTTATGACTAAACAGTTCACCTCTAAGGAACCTTGTACATTTGTTTCAAATTGCATAGTCCGATGGTTTTGAGTTTCTGTCATTTTCTGAGATAAATGTATTATGTTCATCGTTATAATCTATTTTAGTTTGAAGTAACTTTTATTTTAAATGGCTAACTTTTGAGATATTTGAAGTGCAAACATGCTCAATTAATTTTGGCAAGCACGCCAACACTCTGACACGATAGGCTTCTGCAGCAGCAGATGAAATTAAATTGTCTCAGTATTCCCTTTTATGTGGTAACAAATGCTTAATAAATCCACCATTATCTAAGTTAGATATGTTGAATCAAATCTAGATAATTGGTTTGGTTTTGGAAACTTGATGTTATAATCACACTAAGCAGCTTTAGATAAATAATAAAATGGCCTTTGAAGTTGAACTCATGAGAGTCTACTACAGTTCCCTTACCAATCCAACGAGCCAGTTCAAAATGCACAGCTATAGCAACTCACCTGCAAAGAACAAAAGGTCAAAGGTTAGTTGATACAAGACAGAACTAAGCATTTGTGTAGGGTCACATAAAGACTTCTAATATGAATGCACCATCTTTTCTAATTTCTCTTCCACTTCGCCAAAGTCTGTATTTATCCGAAGAGCTGTTAATGCCTAGGTCACAAATGCTGTGATCGCCGTATGGTGCTGCGGTCTGTGATGTGTCTTGTGGTTTATGCAAATGTTACGGCGTTACGGTCTGCGGTTTATCTATTCACAAATCGTAGGTCACCGCCAGGCACCTTGCGGTTTGTGTTGAACTTTTCCCATGTCTCTAATATATAAAAACATCATAATTGTCTTAATATTGATCACACACACATGAATTTTGTACCATATTGATATTCATTTTAAGACCTTTTTATTGATGTCAACAAAAGTGACTGTACGGCGTGATTGCGGCTTGATTGTGTCCTGCGGCATTGTGGCCTACGGCATTGCGATTTCCGAAATTAAGATAACTTCAACTTAAAATAACCGCAACAGCTTGCGCCAGTCAAAAAAACGCACGGTCACTTTACGGCGACCACAACCCACCGCGCAGTCACCGTACGGTCTGGCCGATGTCGCGAGTTACGGTCGCTGCAAGCACGCCGTAACGAATTTGTGTAAGGCTTTAAATAGTCGCTGTAAATATTTGCTTCGAGATGGCGCTTAATCATTAGTTATCCATCAACCAGTCTACATCAGAGAGCTCTACAGCAAAGAATTGTGCTACCACTGATCTTCGCTATCACACAGTTTTCTCTACCACAGAGAACTGTTCTACAGCAGAGTTGCTCTAAACAGAGAGCTGTTCTACAGCAGAGAGCCGCTGTACCAGAGTTGCTCTACCATCGCTAACTGCAAAGAGGTGTTCGACCCCAGGGGCCATATGCAGGACGCGGTGTTAGCGTCGGTTGGTGTTAGCCAGTAAACGTGTATAGCTAACACCGGCCACGCGAAGTATGTCACGCCGTATGCAGAGGCGCCTAAACGGGGCGTGTTAGCTAAACAAGAATCTGGTTCCCGGCGAGCACCGCTATTTCCCAATTCAACAATATTAATTTCCCCGCCGATATAGCCGGGTACCAGCGAGCACTGCGGCGGGTCGCGACGGCGATTTCTTTAGTCTACATTCGTCGATATGAATAAATATGAATAACGCTGCGAATTAAATACGCAATAAGTGATATTTTATCATATTTAACAGAATTAGATACGCAATAAGTGAGATTTCATGAAATTAACCCTAAATTCGAAGCAATATTAATGCTGCCGCCGTAACGGCGGCGATATTAATAGTTATATTTTCGAATCGACGAACGTAAAGTAAACAAATCGCCGCAGCCGCCGCTTTCCATAGCAGGTATAGCGAGTGCATTCGGCCCAAATCTATTCAATGCTGTCATATTTAACAGAATTAGATACGCAATAAGTGACATTTGATGAAATTAACCCTAAATTCGAAGCAATATTAACGCTGCTGCCATAACGGCGGCGATATTAATAGTTATATTTTCGAATCGACGAAGGTACAGTCAACAAGCTGCCGCCGCCGCCAGTATGGAAAGCGACGTCGATGCGGCGGCGGCGGCGATTTGTTTACTTTACGTTCGTCGATTTGACAATATTAACATCTCCGCCAATGCGGCGGCAGCGTTAATATTGCTTCGGATTTAGGGTTAATTTAATGAAATTTCACTTATTGCGTCTGTAATTTTGTTAAATATGATAGCATTGAATAGATTTGGCCACAACCTTACGCTAACACCACCCTTAAACGTCATATGAAACGGGGTTAGTGTCGCGGACCTTAAACGTGCGGTGTTAGGCCTATCACTGACTCGTGCATACCGACTTTTCGGCGCTAAACCAGAAATCCCCTCTAAACGCGTTTTGGCTCGCTAACACTGACTCCTGCATATGGCCCCAGAAGGCTGCTCTACCACAGAGATCTGATCTACTGCAGAGAACATCTCTACCACTGAGATCTACTCGACCAGAGAGATCTTCTGTATGACGCTATTCTCTCTGCCTTAGAGATCTGTTCTAACATAGATTTGCTCTACCACAGAGGGCTGCTCTACAGGAGACATACACTACCACATAGATCTTATCTACCAGAGAGAGCCGTACTACCACAGAGAGCTGCTCTACCAGAGTTGTTCTACTGCAGTTAATTGCTCTACCACAGAGGTGTTCTACCAAAGAGATGTTCTATCACAGAGTGCTGCTCTACCAGACTTCCTCTACTGCAGCTAATTGCTCTACCACAGATGTGTTCTACCACAGAGAGCTGTTCTACCAAAGAGAGTTGCTCCACCAGAGTTGTCCTACTGTAGCTAATTGCTCTACCACAGAGGTGTTCTACCACAGAGAGCTGTTCTACCACAGAGAAAGCCCCTTCCAGAGTTGTTCAACTGCAGTTAATTGCTCTACCACAGAGGTGTTCTACCACAGAGAGATGTTCTATCGCAGAGTGCTGCTCTACCAGACTTCTTCTACTGCAGCTAATTGCTCTACCATGGGCGTGTTCTACCACAGAGAGATGTTCTATCACAGAGTGCTGCTCTACCAGACTTCCTCTACTGCAGCTAATTGCGCTACCACATAGGAGAGGTGTTCTACCACAGAGAGATGTTCTATCACAGAGTTGTTCTACTGCAGTTAATTGCTCTACCACAGACGTGTTCTACCACAGAGAGCTGTTCTATTACAGAGAGCTGCTTTACCAGAGTTGTTCTACTGCTCTACCAGAGTTGTTCTACTGCTCTACCAGAGTTGTTCTACTGCTCTACCAGAGTTTTTCTACTGTAGCTAATTTCTCTACCACAGAGGTGTTCTACCACAGAGGTGTTCTACCACAGAGGTGTTCTACCACAGAGGTGTTCTACCACAGAGGTGTTCTACCACAGAGGTGTTCTACTGCTCTACCAGAGTTGTTCTACTGTAGCTAATTGCTCTACCACAGAGGTGTTCTACCACAGAGGTGTTCTACCACATAGAGCTGTTCTATCAAAGAGAGTTGCTCCACCACAGATAGCTCCTCTACCACAAAGAGCTTCTCTACCCCAAAGAGCTTCTCTACCACAGTTGTCTCTACCGCATAGCTGCTCTACAGCAGAGAGTTGCTCTACAACACAGATCTTCTCTACCAAAGAGATCTTCTCTATTATGGAGAGCCGCCCTATCGCCGAGAACTGCTCAGCAGCAATTTGCTCCTGACATCACATCAACACTTCAGAGACCACTCTCCACAAATGCAGGTCAACACCATCTAGTCTCATCATCATCATCACGCTGTCGGTCGCAATGCGACAAAGACTGCTTTCATTACTTGACTGCCGCTCTCCATTTAGCTCTCTGCTGTGAGAGTTGCGTCCATGAGTCAGTCTTAATGTCTCTCAGCTTCAGGTTTCATTTCATGAAAGCTGCCTGCAAAAGTGTTGAAGTGCTGCTTGCTTTTGCAAGTTACCAGTGGCACACTCTCGGGGAGCAAATAGAGGTTTCACACCGGCAAGAACATGTCAAGACAGGAAACGGATGCTCTAACTCATTCACAAATCGTAGGTGGGTGGTCGGGAGATGTTGGGAGTTCCATAGATCAACCACCCCTAATGCTGCCACAGTGACATGGTTTTCTGTTTAGGCTTTGCTCCCTTAGCCTTCGGTTCTGTCAAGAACCTGTACCACAAGGCGTTGGTTTACAACTCTGCAGGGCAGGGGCGTCAAACTCCCTGAGGTATTGCTATACCTGCAATACCTGCATACCAGCCATCTAGTCTACTCATTTGAAAACCAGTGGGTACATACACCACATACAGCGCCCGATAGATAATCAAGGAATACCTGCCATGACGCACCGGCCTCAAAAACAAGACTTCCGGTCTGACGCCCACATGATAGAGGATTTCCAGCGATAATCGTCACTAGATTGGTTGTTTGAGTTTTACGTCCTGGCAACATCTAAGGTCATATCAGGACAGGTACCGACTTGTGACAGTGCACACATATGGTGACTTTATAATGCCGATATCTCGCTCAGTCACATTATTCTGACACTGAGCCAATCAGTCTTTGTCCTGTCCTAATAATGCCGAGTGCCTGGCTAAGCAGTGAGAACAGAGAAGTACAACTTTTTATGGCATTGGTTTGACTCGACAAGGTGTAAAATATTCTGATAATCAGCAGAGGGGGGAAAATGGAAATATTCTATTATTATTCTGTGTGGCCGGCCAAGAGTGTGTGTATATATGTATGTTGTGTATATATATATCGCTAGGCCCATGCCAGAGGGCAGGTAATTATAGACATAGGGATGATTGGCAGGTCTGGGTGTGACTGTGAGTGCGCTCAGGGCCTGGCTGTCTGCTGAGTTAGGGGTCAATGCACACAGGGGTCAGTGTTGGTGGTGGCCACAGGTCAACCAGCTCTGCTGGTGGGCAGACCACTGGTAGGCAGACCACTGGTGGTCATGGTAACCAGAAATGCTGAGTCCCTATTGGAGGAACTGGGAATGCTGCTTCCCTATTGGTTGAAGTGAATGGCATTATCCTATATAAGGAGTCCATGTACTATATATAATAAACCAGAGGGGCTTGGACTCTCTTACTTTTGCATTACTTTCTCTCTTTCTCTCCGTCTGTATTGTTTTTCACTTTAGCATACCTACATAGCCACAGACTCGAACACCGACTCTACAAAGGGGTTAGAATCCGTGGGTTCCAATGCCATGATCTACCAAAATTGGAGACGGATGCTCAACTCATTCGGCCATCTTGTCTGTTTGGACAGCACTGACTGATGCTGCTAGAAACTCACTATGCAACATGATCTGTGTAAAAAGGTCTTATACAGGATTTTCACCACGATTCTGTCATTAGTGGCAGAACAAATTTTGCGGTTTAAACTCACCATGCAACATTCGGAAATGTGTATCAGTCTGTTAGTATTTCTATAGACCGGGGGCCCTATGGTACTGGGACGGCTCACTCCCTATCTCTCCCATGTGATGTAAATTTTGCGGTGCCACCTTGTGGTGGGTTTGATCGACCCGGCTGCTGGTTGGTGTTTCACATGTAAACACATACGGTTATATCATGCATGAGATGGGTAAGCGTGAACACACATCAATATGAAATTGCTATGAACAGGCACACATCATCGTCGTCCTCGTCGCCATCATCACACATCTTTCACACTCATATATACATTTGTGCATAAATTATAGCATCTGTTTAGCTAGGGGAACAGCCAGCGCACCAAGTGATGGGTTTGATCATTTTGATTACACAGTACAGGCTGAGTGAGCCGTCTTGGTATTATAGGGTCTTTGTATAAACATAGACACTAATAAAGTCTGTACTAGACTACTAAATGACTGAATCGTACAATCCTCCAAGCATTGTTTATCCCATCATTACTAACAACCTACTTACTCAAACTACTTCATGTAGTCAAAAAACACACCTGAAGTATTAACCTTTTTAGGATAACCCTATAAGCTAACCACACTCTATCTAACAGAATAAACAAACCATTCTACTAACACTCACTCCATCTCAAAATGTTAACTCCAACAACATGATAGTTTTGCAATTCACAACATATGAAGGGAAACTATGCACCTAACCACTCCGTAATGTAAAGGTCTAATCAATACAAATGTATGTATCAAGTGTGTAGGAATACAACATATAACTGCTATTTTTGTATGTGAATTGTCAAACTATACCATATGTAAGTCTTTGAATGTTTGATATTGTTATTTCAGCTGATTTGGGCTAGCTGCTGGTGACAATATCAGACTACATATGCCTATATTGTAAATAACTGTATTGTCACATGGCTGGAAGACCAGTGCCACGGCGCTGACAAAAGACTTTATTCAATGAATAAACTATATTTACAACAACAAAAACATGATCTGTGGAAAAGGTCCGATAGAGGATTTCCACCACCATTCTGACATTAGTGGCAGAACAAATGCTGTCATATAAACTCACGATGCAATATGTTCTGTGGGAAATGTCTTATAGAGGATTTCCATCATCAACCTGCCTTGATAGAACAAACGTTGTGGGTAGCAACTCGCTGTGCATATCCCGTGGTGAAAAGGTTTATTATTACTACATCACACTGAACGCTTTACCAAACAAAAACTGCGTATAAAACAACTTCATTAAAATAAAAGAATATCTGATCACGCTGAAAACTCTTCCCAAGAAAACCCCAAAACACTAACATAGAACCTTAAGAAAACAACTAACATAGTAATAAGAATAGAACAAAAATACAATGCCAAGAGGGCCCCAAAAAAAACTAACATAGGCTACTAAACGTACCAACAAAGTATTTATCTGCTACTGAAATGCAGACAATCAAATAACTTATCAGCAGCTACTGCTTGGTAAGACAACACCAAAACTACAGCTGGCCAGCATTGAAAACAAGCCTGGGTACCCGGGCTTACATGTGTAGTGGTCTGCACTGACCTCTCAGGCAAGTAACCACATAGACAGGTAGGCGTGGGGAGTGTGTTGATATCAGGGAGCCTAGGTGGTGTAATGGTTAGCACACTGGCCCGGAATGCAAAGAGATGTGGGATTCGAGTCCCGCTCTAGGCGCAGTATTTCCCATTTTCCATCACCCCACGACACTGGTTGCCGTGATCAGGATCCTGATACAAGCTTTGCGCTGTATGGTTGTTGAACATACCCTGTGTATGGTATGTGTTAGTGCATTGCCTGTATGTATGTAATTGTAAGCATTACAAGACTTACAATTCCAGGGGGACGTAGTGTAGTGGTCTTGCACTGACCTCTCAGGCAGTAACCACATAGACAGGTAGGCGTGGGGAGTGTATTGATATCAGGAGCCTAGGTGGTGTAATGGTTAGCACACTGGCCAGGAATGCAAAGAGATGTGGTTCGAGTCCGCTCTAGGCGAAATATTCCATTTTCATCACCCCCACGACACTGGATGCCGTGATCAGGATCCTGTACAAGCTACGCGCTGTATGGTTGTTGAACCATACCCTGTGTATGTATGGTGTAAGTGCATTGCCTGTATGTATGTAATTGTAAGCATTACAAGACTTACAATTCCAGGGGACGAGTGTAGTGGTCTGCACTGACCTCTCAGGCCAAGTAACACATAGACAGGTAGGCGTGGGGATGTGTGTGATATCAGGGAGCCTAGGTGGTGTAATGGTTAGCACACTGGCCCGGAATGCAAAGAGATGTGGGTTCGAGTCCCGCTCTAGGCACAATATTTCCCATTTTCATCACCCCCACGACACATGCTATGGACAGTATAAATACAGCCTCAATAAAGATATTAAAAAAATTTAAAAAACTAAGACTAAGTAATTAACGGGATTATTATCTATTTAATTGGAAATCCTACGCCAACAACTAGGACGCTGCATGTAAATGCAAAAATAAATACTAACATGATGTAATCTACCTCATGCTTGTTACTTATCGCATTCTGTACACTTTAATTTCACAAGTTACGTCACAATTCAAGTTACTATATAACCCATATACAAGATTTATGTAAATGCCTATATATGCATCTAACACTTACGGTCGCAACACCAGTGCTATGGCATTTGACAAAAGATGTATATATGAATCAAATTCATTTACCAAAAGATATATGGGGATAAATAAATTCATTTACTAAATGAAATGCCAAAACAAAGCCGGCTGTCTTCACGGTGCTGACGTCATCAGGGGCACCCGTCCTGATATGACCTTAGATGTTGCTAGGACGTAAAACAACAAACAAACAAACATCATCAGGGGCTGCCCTCATGTTGGTAATTCAATCAAATGTGTGCGGAATTATGTAGATTGATTACCACACACTCTCTTTTCATGATCGGCATAATGGCCATGGTATAAGGTTGATTGATTGATTGATTGATTGGTGGTTGCTTTATGCCGTGTCAGCAGCATAGGCCATATTCACGGCGAGAAATGTTTGTTTTTTGTTCAAACCATCGCTTTTACATGTAAAGCGACAATCAATTATGTGCCAATAGACACTAATTAAATTAGAAAGCTCACAATCATATATCTGTGGTCAAGGGAAAACAAATTCCCATAGAAAAAGAAAAGTTTCATTAATAATTAATAGAATCCATTTAGTAAACTATATAAGGTGGTACAGTCCAGCTGCCCTTAAAAAGGCTAAAATGTTTTCCTGTTTTACCTTAGTAAAAAGGTCATGCATACTGCCTGCAGTGTAGAGAACCGTTGGTGCAGGGCCAAAAAATCAACGCAACTTAGTAAAATGTGTTTGAGTGTCAGTGGGGACTGACACCCAATACAGTCAGGGGGAGGTTCCCCCTTGAGCAGAAAAGCATGTGTAAGCCACGAGTGGCCAACACGGCAGCGACTAAGGACCACTTGGTCCCGCCGACCTCGCGCATGAGTCTGTGGTGGCTTTCCGACAGATGGTTCGGAAAGCCACCACAGACTCATGCGGGAGGTCGGCGGGACCAAGTGGTATAAGGTGTCACCTATCCTGCTTGGAGCGGGACATAGCTCAGGTGGCACAGTGTCCACCTGTGAAGGTATCAGTTATCCTATCGATCGTGCCACATGGACCCATTTACAGTTTGGGCTATTTTCCATTCCAAAAGTCAGACACTCTAACCACTCCGCCACAGAGAACCTTAGATGTTGACAGGTCGTAAAACTCCAACAAAGAACCAACCCTATTGGAGTGCCTAGTATTATTAGCACTTGTAGAATAGAGGCTAGGTGCGTGGGCATGTGTGTTATCTGTCCTATCTGTCATATCTTGTCCTATCTGTCCTATCTGTCCTACTGTCGGCTCTGGAAAGGTTGGCAAATATTGAGCTACACAAAAGTGATAACCTGTTCGACACTTTCCTTTCTATTACGATTGTCGGGTTGTCGGGTGTTCTCTGTGGCGGAGTGGTTAGAGTGTCTGACTTTTTTCTAGGTCAGACTCCTAATCTGAGGGTCGGCGGTTCGATTCCCCGTGCCCCCAGCTCTGCCAATTTGGATTTCCACCGCTGTGTATAACTTACAGCGTCATCAAAGGCCGGTTGCTCTCATACCATGTCTATGTGGTGTGGGAGGTTAAAAATCGCTTGGGTTGGTAAAAGTGTAGGCTCGGGCTTTCTATCGACCAGCAGTGGAGTAGGGAAAACCAGTTGTCTGTGACTGGGATTTCCCCTGCTTGGGACAACTAATGTACCAAAAAAAGAAAAAAAAGAGAGACAAATAAGTGTTCACACTTCCTGTCTACCATTCGCTATATCGCTATATCGAAAGAAAGGACGTGCGTATATCAAACATTAGGCCCAGGACTTATTCAAAGATCTGATGACATGATTGTGACTGGTTCACACCCACAGAGATAAGCAAGGGTCACTATCGGGTTCACACCATAGCGCTCAGTATCTCATTCACACCACTCATATAAGCAAATCACATTATCTCATACACACGACACAGCCATCTAAGTTCCATTATCTCATTCACACCACACACCTAAGTAAGGTCCATTATCTCATTCACACCACACACCTAAGTAAGGTACATTATCTCATTCAAACCACACACCTAAGTAAGGTCACTTATCTAATTCACACCACACACCTAAGTAAGGTACATTATCTAATTCACACCACACACCTAAGTAAGGTCCATTATCTAATTCACACCACACACCTAAGTAAGGTACATTATCTCATTCAAACCACACACCTAAGTAAGGTCACTTATCTAATTCACACCACACACCTAAGTAAGGTCCATTATCTAATTCACACCACACACCTAAGTAAGGTCCATTATCTAATTCACACCACACACCTAAGTAAGGTACATTATCTCATTCAAACCACACACCTAAGTTAGGTCCATTATCTCATTCAACCACACACCTAAGTAAGGTACATTATCTCATTTACACCACACAGCCAATTAAGGTCCATTATCTCATTCACACCACACACCTAAGTAAGGTCCATTATCTAATTCACACCACACACCTAAGTAAGGTCCATTATCTCATTCACACCACACACCTAAGTAAGGTGCATTATGTCATTCAACCACACACCTAAGTAAGGTACATTATCTCATTCACACCACACACCTAAGTAAGATACATTATCTCATTCACACCACACACCTAAGTAAGGTCCATTATCTCATTCACACCACACACCTAAGTAAGGTTCATTATCTCATTTACACCACACATCCAATTAAGGTCCATTATCTCATTCACACCCCACACCTAAGTAAGGTATATTATCTCATTCACACCACACAGCTAAGTAAGGTACATTATCTCATTCACACCACACAGCTAAGTAAGGCCCATTATCTTGGTTACACCACACTTAGGCAAGCCCCATTATCTCATTCACACCACACAGATAAGGCAAGGCATATTATGTCGTTCGCACCACACATATAAACAAGTACCATTATCTCATTCACACCAGCCAGATAACCAATGCTCATTATATCGGTCACACCACACAATTAAGCAAGGCCCATTGTCCTGTTCATGCCACACATATGCAAACCCCATTATCTCGTTCACACCACCCACATAAGCGATGCTCATTTATCTCATCCACACCATAGGCCCATCATCTCATTCATGCCACAAAACCCATCCCTGTTCCCCCACCTCTGCCAATTTGGATTTTCACCGCTGTGAATAACTTACAGTGTCATCAAAGGCCAGTTGCTCTCATACCATGTCTATATGGGATGGGAGGTTAAAAATCCCTTGTGTCGGTAAAAGTGTAGACTCAGGCTTTGTATCGACCAACTGTCTAATGGTGAAAATAAGACTATTCAGAATTATCCATCATATGCAGTATAAATCTTCAAGAAGAAGCAACTAAGCAAGGCATAATATCTCGTTCACACCACAGAAGTAACCACTATCTCCATCACATCACACAACTCAGGTAGACTCATTATCTTGTTCACACCACACGTGTATGTAAAACCCATTATCTCATTCACACTATACAAATAAGCAAGCTGCATTATCTTTCACATCACACAACACAAGCAAGGCCCATTATCTCATTCATTGCATACAGATAAGCAAGGCCCATTATCTCGTTCACAACACACACATATGCAATGCCCATTATCTCATTCACACCACAGAAGTAAGTAAGGCCCATTATCTCATTCATTCCAAACAGATAAGCAAGGCTCATTATCTCGTTCACACTGCACATATATGCAATGCCCATTATCTCGTTCACACCACACAGATAAGCAAGATAACACCAACACTACAGCTGGCCAGCATTGAAAACAAGCCTGAATACCCAGGCTTGTATGCTATGGACAGTATAAATACAGCCTCAATTTTTCTTTTTTAATTAAAAATTAAAAAAGGGCCATTCTATGTTTTGTAACCAGGACTGCTGCCCTGATATCGGGAATGACCTTTGAAGTCGCCATACTTACTCTGCATTCTTTTGATTAGAAATAGAAATTATAGAGACTAATCCAAAGGACGATCTTAGCTACAGCTTAGTGAGTAATTATAGTACAGAAGGATATTACCTTGCTCGACTTCCTGCAATTCTAATAGGATCTTCCCTAAGTACCGTGAAAAAAACATGCAGTGGATTACGGCAGGGTATAGGACAACATCTGCTCATAATAATATTACTATTAATGTTAATACAAATATTTAATATTGGAGTAAATTATATAGATTAGTTTTTTTAATGATACAAAAATTTACCCTAACCCTTTTGGGATAAATGTATTTACCATAACGGATGAGTGTGTTAACATTTGTTTTCACTGCGTGGCCAGTCGTCAAATTTGATTCAAATCTTTTCAATTTTGTTTTAGTGATAACTTTCGTTTTCTTGTTTATCGGTTGTAACTTGTTTTTTTGGGGGTAAATATGTTGAATAAGTCTTTTGTCAGTGCCGAAGCACTCGTCTTCCAGCCATTTTTCAATTCAGGGTTATTTACACAAAAGGTATATAGAATAAGGTGTACAATACCTGTTGAATACAGAATTTGCACCATGTAACAGAATGAAATTCTGAAACCCAAATGTTCCATAACAATATGGTACAGTAGTGTCATATAACCAGATCAATATTAGTCAGATCAATGTGAGTATTTACATAGTATTTAGAATGTAAGCAGAAGTTATCTTCTGTATTCAGTTAGTAAACTTGTAGTAAGTTTTAATGTTCAGTTGCAGTTAGGCAAGCGGTATATAAATGTTGGTTTGTTAGGAAAATTCTTGTGTAACTCTAATGTAGTTAGTTATGTGAGTTTATGAATTATGTTGTTGGGGTGGGGTTGTTAATAATACACGGACCAGCTGTGACCAGTGAAGCAGTGGGACCAATCCCAGTGCATTTAGGTCTTAAATTTTACATTTTTACGTGGACTGTCTCTGTCATCGCATATGGTTGACTGGAGATAACAGAGGAACAGCAACAAATTAAAAAAGTGGGGGTTTCGTAGATTTCAAGCAATCCCAAATCTGGGTTTTACCATTCTTTGTGTTAGTCCATTTACCTACGGTTTTTTAAATGCATTTTTATTGTAACTTGATGTTAGGCGAATGTTATTCATATATATCATATCTAATCATGCTGTTAAGCATATTGGCTTTGGCAGGTTTATATAGTTACTTATTTGTGTAGCCCTCCTGACCTTGACCTACATCAGCAGGGTGGATACATAGATCCACACTTGTACACTTTACTATATGAGCAGTCCTCCTGATCTTGGTCTGGATCACCAGGGTGGCTACAATATATCCACACTCATACACTTTACTATATGAACAGCCCTTTTGACCTTGACCTACATCAGCAGGGTGGATATATAGAAGCACACTGGTACACTTTACTATATGAACAGCCCTTTTGACCTTGACCTACATCAGCAGGGTGGATATATAGAAGCACACTGGTACACTTTACTATATGAACAGCCCTCTTGACCTTGACCTACATCAGCAGGGTGGATAAATAGAAGCACACTGGCACACTTTACTATATGAACAACCCTCCTGACCTTGACCTACATCTTCAGGGTGGATACATAGAACCACACTGGTACACTTTACTATATGAACTGCCCTCTTGACCTTGACCTACATCTTCAGGGTGGATAAATAGAAGCACACTGATACACTTTACTATATGAACAACCCTCCTGACCTTGACCTAGGTCGGCAGAGTGGATACAATATATCCACATTCTACACTTTACCATAGGAGCAGCCCTCCAGATGTGAACAGCAGTTGGGATGCGATAGATCCACATTCATATACTTTACTATATGAGCATCCTCCTGATCTTGACCTATGTCAGCAAGTTGCATATGATAGATCTAAACTTCTTGATTTGACTATATAAGCAACCCCCTGATCATACCCTGTAGGGTGGATACGATATATCTCCACTCATATTGTCATAGCATCAGAGTTGTTTTGTGCGGGTACTTAGTACATTGCTTGATTACCCAGGGAAATTTCAATCGCGGACAATTGATCTTCCTCATTCCACTGCTCCTTGCCCGATCCTAACAATGCCACACGCCAATTCTAACTAAAAGCGACAAGTATAAATTTTCAACTCATTGCTTTAATGTGATCAGCATTTGCCTCCAATGACCTACAAAAACAGGACGCGGATGCTCAACTCATTTGGCCATCCTGTCAGGGTGCGCGCGCACGAGTGTGAACCAGAAGCGTGCCAGCTTTGACCCTGTACAGTGCCTACAAGTCACGACGACGGTGATTTACTCAGCACGAAGCTGCTATGACTATGAACCGGCTACCTAATTTAGCTGTCCCGCCTGATGTCCCCGTCTTGTACCTTGATTTATGTCCTGGTCCCGATGCGTGCCTCGGGGCGGGAATCCTTATTAGTGAAGCTCCTTGCTTCAAGGGCTCAATTACAAAACCTGTCACATCTAAAGTTTGCGTAATGTTGGTCGGTTGCTTGTTGGAGTGTTATATCCTGGCAACATCTACGATCATATTAGGATGGGTACCGACTTGTGACAGTGTGCACTCATGGCGACTTTATAGTGCTACCCCACTGGGAAATCACACCGCCAGCACCATGACCCAATATCCTACTCAATCACATTATCCTGACACTGAGCTAACCAGCCCTGGCCTTATCCTAATAATGCTGAGCGTCAGGCTAGAAAGCGACAAGTATAAATTTTATAAGTCATTGGTTTGACTTGACCGAGAATCGAACTCCCGACTTTCCCTGACGGGAACCCTGCGCTCTACCAATTGGACCACCGCATCCGGTGGCGCGTCATGTTAATGTTGTGGTGAAATTATTATATGCACATTTAGATATTTGCAACTTATACACACATTATTCCCCCCTGTATATGAGGTGCAATGTGTGTGTGTGGATGGGGGGGGGAGTGCACCCTCGTACATTCACTCCCCTACAGAGAGGGGGGGGGCACTCCGCCAGTGCGCAGTAAGGAGGAATAAGAATAATTCCTGTGCGGGGGGCACTCCACCAAAGCGCACTAAGGAGGATAAGAATAATTCAAGCATGTGAGGTGTAATGGGTGGGGGGGTGGGGGGGGGGGGGCACCCGCATACATTCACTCCGCGACAACCAATCCGCAGTAAGGAGGAATCATAATACAAAAAAACCTCTCTAAATCGACCGACCATGGAACCCACTTTAAATGGTACATTTATGGAGGCGGTCGGTTTAGGGAGGTTTTTTTTAGCATGGCAACGGTATTGTATGGGACCCAAATAATATAGATCACATAATATACCTGAATAATATATATATAATATATCCCGCAAATTCTTTTGCTCTCTATTTTATTTTTTGTCATTAGTTTTTTTTTTAGGTGCGGTGGTTTAAAAAAAATAGTTTTCGGCATTTCGCGAAATAAAGTGTTCGTGAAACACATCCTAGTCACGACACAATGACACACACATGCCCCCCCCCCCCCCCACACACACACCCCACCCTCAACCAGCCGCGATCCGGGCGCCCTTCAGTACATTATACGCCTGGTATACATCCTTATGTTTCCATTCCACTCCTTCTTTGAACAAATGGTTCTGTTTTATAGCGGTTTTACATCCTAACAACATCTAAGGACATGCAGTGAGCTGACCATACCAGTGCACAGTACACACTCAGGTTGACTTCATAATGCTGCTCATTAATACTTCCACCAGACGGGATGGCCAAATGAGTTGAGCAACCCACGGGTTCGAACCCTGTTCGAGTCTGTTTGTTTGTTTAGCGACCCCCCAGCACAAAACCCCAGCACAAAAAAAAACCAGCACAAAACCCCAGCACAAAACCCCAGCACAAAACCCCAGCACAAAACCCCAGTCGAGTCAAACAAATGATTTACAAATTGATACTTGTCGCTTCCTAGCCAGGTGCTCGGCATTATTAAGATAAGGCAAGGACTGGCTGGCTCAGTGTCAGGATAATGTGACTGAGTGGGATATTGGGTCATGGTGCTGGTGGCTTGATTTCCCAGTGGGGCAGCACTATAAAGTCATCATGAGTGCGCACTGTCACAAGTCGGTACCCATCCTGATATGACCTTAGATGTGGCTAGGATGCAAAACCCAAAATAAACCTCTCTTCCTGCCAGTGAGGACGCAACCTGCAAGCGCCCTGCCCCCTGCCAGGCGTCCTGACAACATCTGAGATGTTGCTAGGACGTAAAACAACAACAAACTACCCCCCCCCCTGCCTGCAGCGGGGCGCCACCTACATTCATTGTGTGGCATCGCGTTAGTATAAATGAAAAGAGGAAATTGAAACCAGCTCCGGATATTATACCTAGGACCCAAAACACAGCTAATACTAATAAGGTTGTTGCTATGGAAACAGATGAAAACAATTGTATGCTGCTGCAGTGTCGTCAGCCCTGATGAAGAATGCCGGGAAGTAATAAACATCGGCATTATACTGGAGTAATGAACTGTTAAAAGGGAATTAATATTGTAAAGTATGTTATAGTACAACAGTTAGTTCAACGCCTCTAATGTACGTTAATGTACACCGGGCGCGGTGGCCGAATCGGTAGAGCACGGGCCTCGCGTGCGGGAGATCGGGAGATGGGTTCCCTGTCGACTCAAACCAATGACTTATGAAATTGATACTTGTCACTTCCTAGCCTGGCACTCAGCATTAATAGGCTAGGGCAAGGACTTGTTAGCTCAGTGTCAGGATAATGTGACTGAGTGGGATGTCGGGTCCTGGTCATGGTGGCCTGATTTCCCAGTGGGGTAGCACTATAAAGTCACCATGAGTGCACACTGTCACAAGTCGGTACCCATCCTGATATGATCTCAGATGTTGCAAGACGTAAAACTCCCAAGAACCAACCAGCCATAATATTGAGTCTGACATAAAGTATTGAATTGAATAGGTGAGCCAACTGTGTGCAGAGTAATGCAGCGGTATCACACTCAACTACACTGGTACCCGTGAGGCTTTGTTTACCCTTTCTATATTGAATTTAATTGCCATTTCCTGGATGCAGCGCTAAGCTGATTAATATTTGCACTGGTACCTAATTGCCAAATTGGATATGTAGGATCAAATTAAAGTGTGTATTTTGGTTTTGAACCTAGTCTTTCATCAGGTTATGTAACTTGAAATAGGTATTATTGACAAACTGATTGATTGCTGATGGCTTAATGCAGTGTCAGCAGAAATGAGCCAGATTTACAGCCAAAGTATTTATTCTTTCAGTTTTATTAATCAGATTGATATGTTTACATTGAAATGTTCAACAAAATTGGAAATGCTTAGATTTGCGACAAATAGGAGTAGAAATGATCTGTGATACAATTTTAAAGTGGCTACATTTTCTCCAAATATTTTAGGAAAATGTAACTCACAATACATAGGTGAAATCAGCGAATATGATACAGTCCAGTCGTTCTTAGGCACTCTGAAATGTGTTTACGCTTTACATTCGAAAAGAAGCCAAATGAGTTGAGCGTCCGTCTACCGTGTTGGTTGATGGTGGTATTCCAATTCACGGGTTCGTACCCTAGTCGAGTCAAACCAATGACATCAAGATCTATACTTATCGCTTCCTAGTCAGGCGCTTGGCATTACGAGGATAGGGCAAGGAGCAGTGGAATGAAGAAGATGAATCATCCGCGATTAAAATTTCCCCTCCTTCATCAAGAAATGTATCAACAAAGACCTGCATGTTAAACATTGTCGGTGCCTCAATGCAGGCAGCATACTTTGTACAGTATGGAGTATATCTGTGTTTGGGTTCATATGAATGCAGGTTGGGGAAGCACTAATGCAGGTGGGTCTGTCATTGACAAAGGAAAGTTTGTTTTATTTAACGACCCCTCGACAGCACATTGATTTTTATCATCAGCTATTGGACGTCAAACATATGGTCATTTTGACACATTTCTTTGGAGGTTAACCTGCTGCCGCCACATAGGCTACTCTTTCCAATAACCAGCAAGGGGGTATTTTATATGCATTTTCCCACAGACAGGACAGCACATACCACAGCCTTTGGTGAACCAGCTGTGGACCATTGGGTGGAACGGAAAATAGACCAAACTGGTTTATGAGTCCACTGAGCAGGATCGATAGGATGACCGACATGTTCACAGGTGGACACTCTACCACCTGAGCTACGTCCCGCTCCCCCTGACGGAAGGGGTTGCGGGACGTAGCTCATTAGATGAACACTTGCCACTCCCAACAACATGACAATTGGCAATTCACACAACAGGTACAGAAAACTGCAAAGAGAAACAATACACCTAACCACTCTGTAAATTAATGTGCTAATTAATACACGTGTATGTATACTACACTATATTGAGGATTTGCGTCAAACAATTAGCACCACGTGATCAGTGCCTAGTCGGCCATCATGGTTGGATAGAAGCAGTTCCCTTTAGTATCAAGTATGTGTGAATAGTCACTACTGCGATCTAATTCTGTTATTTAGAACCATGAATATTCACTGGGGTGTTGAAATAATGATATTTGGAAGCATAACTTACTCAATAAGTGAAATTCTGGTCAAATAAAACCCAACATCCGAGTGAAAGTACAGCAACAATAGCAATAACGCTGCCGATGCGGCGGCGGCCTTAATATCCCTTGGACGCTGCAGGGAGGGGGGGGGGGTTAGTTTGTTGTTGCTTTACGTCCCAGCAACATCTCAGATCTTGTCAGGACGCCTGACAGGGGGCAGGGCACTTGCAGGTTGCGTCCTCACTGGCAGGAAGAGAGGTTTATTTTGTTTGTTTTGGGTTTTGCATCCTAGCCACATCTAAGGTCATATCAGGATGGGTACCGACTTGTGACAGTGCGCACTCATGACGACTTTATAGTGCTGCCCCACTGGGAAATCAAGCCACCAGCACCATGACCCAATATCTCATTCAGTCACATTATCCTGACACTGAGCCAGCCAGTCCTTGCCGTATCTTAATAATGCTGATCACCTGGCTAGGAAGCGACAAGTATCAATTTGTAAGTCATTGGTTTAATTTGACCGAATTTCACTTTTTTAGTAAGTTATGCGCCTAAATAACATTATTTCAACCCCCGAGTGAATATTCATGGTTCTAAATAACAGAAGTAGATCGTAGCAGTGAATAGATTTGTGCTTTTTGTTTTATTTACATTCACAATAACTACGCCGATGCGGCGGTGGCCTTAAAGCTGCATAGTCCGATGAAATATCAAATTTTCAAAACCAAACCAATTATCTAGATTCGATTTGACATATCTAACTTAGATACTGATGCACTTATTAAGCATTTGTTTCTGCGTAGAAGGCAATACTGAGTCAATTTAACAGAACCTGTTACTGCAGAAGTCTATGGTGTCAGAGTTTTGGCAAGCTTGCCAAAACTAATTTTTCATGTTTGCACTCAAAATATATAAAAGGTTTACCATTTAAAATAAAAGTAACTTTGAACTAATGTAAAGTAAATACTAGTGATCGATCTAATATATTTATCTCAGAAAAAAAATACAGAAATTCAAAATCATCAGACTATGCAACTTTAATATCGCTTGGATGTTGGGTTTAATTTGAGCCGAATTTCACTTATTGAGAAAGTTATGCTCCTAAATAATATTAGTTCAACCCCTGAGTGTTATTTAGAACCATGAATATTCACTGGGGGTTGAAATGACATTAATTGGTGATAATATTAATAATAATAACAATAATAATGTTCTATTTTATAGGTTAGTCCTTTGGATAGGGTATTTGAACTAACCAGGATAACACAATTCATAACTGAAATAACAAAATGGTGGATGTAGCAAGTAATCTTTACGTAGCTGATACATTATTTAAGAGCATAACTTACTCAATAAGTGTTCAAATTAAACATATCATGCGGTGACTTAACACATACACTTGATAGTAGAAGGAACTGCTTCTATCCCCGCTGACACTCAAACACATTTGACTAAGTTGCGTTGATTTGTTGGCCCTGTGCCAACAGTTCTTTACTGCAGACAGTATGCATGACCTTTTTACTAAGGTAAAACAGGAAAACATTTTAGCCTTTTTGAGGGCAGCTGGACTGTACCACCTCATATAGTTTACTAAATACATTCTATCAATTATTAATAAAACTTTTCTTTTTCTATGGGAATTTGTTTCCCTTGACCACAAATATATGAGTGTGAGCTTTCTAATTTAATGAGTGTCTATTGGCACATAATTGATTGTCTGCTTTTACATGTAAAAGCAATGGTTTGAACAAAAAACAAACATTTCTCGCCGTGAATATGGCCTATTCTGCCGACATGGTGTAAAGCAACCACCAATCAATCAATCAATCAATCAATCAAGCTTCTATCCAACCATGATGCAGGAGTAGTGTCTTGCCTACATCACAAGCAAATCCTCAATAATTATTTCCACATGTGTGAAATGTCAAATTATATGTCAGGTAAGCCTTGGAATTATTAATATTATATTATTATTTCGGTAACTTCAGCTATCTGTTGATGACAATATCAGACTATATCTATTGGTGCCAGAACTCAGAGGATATTATTTGTGTAACGATTAATATTGGTATTTCAGCTGCTGGTGACAATATCAGACTACCTTATGTACTATATAATTTATAGAATGTAAATCTATTTCAGCGGTACAGTGAGTGGCACTTACAGTGTGCAGGGATGGTGGCGCCACAATCAGAGCTGGGATTGGGGAGGCTGGAGCAGTAGATGACTAGGACAAACTCCATCAGTCCATGGAGCTGAGTGAGTGATGAGGGAAACGAGGGATATTCCGGGTTATTATGCTTGTATCATTCTTATACAGCATATAAATAATGGCAGCCCCTTAATGTTTCTTTCTAACCACCTTAAAGTTGCATAATCCGATGAAACATCAAATTTTCAAAACCAAAATAATTATATAGATTGGACTCTACATGTCTAACTTAGATATTGATGCACATATTAAGCATTTATTGCCACATAGAAGGGAACACTGAGGCAATTTGATAGAACCTGTTACTGTTGAAGCCTATGATATCAGAGTTTTGGCGTGCTTGCCAAAACTAAGTTTACATGTTTGAATTTCAAATATCTCAAAACTTATCCATCTAAAATCAAAGTTACTTTAACCTGAAATAAGGTAGATTATAACGATCAATTTAATATATTTATCTCAGAAAAATTACCAAAATGCAAAACCATCGGACCATGCAACTTTAACCTCCATGTTATTCACTGCGGAGCGGGCATTCTCTCCTCTCCGCCTCCTCTACACCGTGAGCCAACTGTCACTCTGCTCAATTGTAAATAAGTGTATTGCCACACTACCGGAATAGAAGACCAGTTTTCGCCGTCGCTGACAAAAAAGCTTTATTTATGATACATTGGTATGTAGTGTTTTGATGCCTGGTTAGCACACATAACCCCTACCATTCATCGTTTATTTAAGAAAATTGTAGATGGGTGAGCCCATTCACAGATGGGGATGGAGGGTTAAGAGATCTCTCCTGTGATATACCGATATAGCGAATGGTAGACAGGAAGTGTGAACACTTATTTGTCTCTCATTTTTATATATTTGTTGGTACATTAGTTGTCCCAAGCAGGGGAAATCCCAGTCACAGACGACTGGTCTTCCCCACTCCACTGCTGGTCGATAGAAAGTCTGAGCCTACACTTTTACCGACCCAAGGGATTTTTAACCTCCCACACCACATAGACATGGTTTGAGAGCAACCGGCCTTTGATGACGCTGTAAGTTATACACAGCGTTGGAAATCCAAATTGGCAGAGCTGGGGGCACGGGGAATCGAACCGCCGACCCTCAGATTAGGAGTCTGACCTAGAAAAAAGTCAGACACTCTAACCACTCCGCCACAGAGAACGCCACAACTCCTGGTTACCATGGCGGTAATGTGATTATCAGTTATATATAATGAGTTACTTCGACACACGATTTTGGAACACTATGAAATATAACAGATGATGAACAATCAATGGTAAATAGGAAACATGATATATAATCACATAAAGTATTGTATACCTCATATATATGCAAACCGTACGTTCTTGGTTATCCCCCCCCCCCCCCAGCCCTTGATTAATAGCCTCACACAAATAATAAATGCCCACTCACTGAGGTAAACAGAGAGAGGCAACAACATAAGCAACAACAGCGACATTGAAGCAAACCCTTCCCAATTTGGAAAGAGTAAGCATAGACCTTTTCCTTTGTGCAGTGACTGCTACCCGAAATAGTAGTTATTGCTACTGCTGTCAGCGGGCACCTTGGTGGTGGAAATCCTGTTAAAGACATTTTCCACAGAACACACTCAACCGTTAGCTGCTACCCTTTACACCATGTAAAGTCGACGGCTGGCAGCTGTGGTTGTGTAGGTAGGCTAAATATGAAATCACTACAGGCAAGAGAAAGGTATAGTAGAAAAGTTCACAGAAGGAGAGCTTACACCCTCAGGTTTATTAATATATAGTCTCATGAATCCAAGATGGCTGTCACACCTGATCAGCTCCTCCAATCAGCACTAGGCATTCTGCAACCAACCAATGAAGATCCAACCTGCCTGTATCCAAGCCTTGGTTGTTTATGGCTAGAGTGCCCTGTTGTGTCTGGGTGTGTATTGATCTGTAAACAACAATTGGGGAGGAGGGGGTATGTGAGCAGAGCTCCCAAGGCTCTGTCACACTAAAAGTAGTGCCCCTATCAACTCAGTAAAGGATCACCAGCACCACATAATACCTTAATGCCTCTGGCTTTATATACCATTTACCTTTTTATATAACAATCGTAATTACTATAGACTAGTTCACACCATCCTCCAATGTCTAAATATCGGGAAATTTTACAATCAGACAGGATGGCCGAATGAGTTGAGTGTCCGTCTCCCGTTTTGGTAGATCGTTGGATTCGAACCCAGGTGCTCGGCATTATTATAATATGGCAAGGACTGATTGACTCAGTGTCAGGATAATGTGACTGAGTGGGATATCAGTCCATTGTGCTGACGGCCTGTTCTCTTAGTGGGGAAGCACTATAAAGTCGCCATGAGTGTGCACTGTCACTGTCATGACGACTTTCTAGTGCTGCCACACTGGGATACCAGACCACCAGCACCATGACCTGATATCCCACTCAGTCACATTATCCTGACACTGAGCCAACCAGTCCCTGCCCTATCCTAATAATGCCGAGCACGTGGCTAGGAAGCGACAAGTAGACATTTTTAAGTCATTGGTTTGACTCGACTAGGGTTCAAACGCATCGGTTAGAATCCACGATCTACCAACACGGGAGACAAACACTCAACTCATTCGGCCATCACGCCTAGTCTGTTTCTAATGTATATATACCAGTGGAATTGCCATTGCAAATATATTTAATTATATAGCACACCATTTGGGGGTGAGCGGGGGGTGGGGGGGGGGGGGTAGCTATGAGTTGTGTTCGGCCAATTATCGCTTATCGCTTATCACTAAGTTATATGGCAAATCCACTCTGCCCCCAATGGCCGGCGGCTGTTGGTAGGTGTCTTGCTGGAATTAATACATGCCGCCCGGAGCATTGAGTGCGTCGAAGTAGGGCACCCATATTTTGAATGCAGTAGGCACTCTGGATCAGGCTCTAGCCATTGACACAGGTAATCTAGGCAACCAGGCCAACAACCAGACAGATCTAGGTCACGTCGTACCAACACGCCATGGCGCATGTCTCGCTTATTTGACTTTGAGCAAGGATTAATGTTTGTTTGTTGCTGTTTTACGTCATAGCAACATCTAATGTCATATCAGGACGGGTACTGACTTGTGACAGTGTGCACTCATGGTGACTTTATAGTGCTGCCCAACTGGGATACCAGGCCAACCAGCACCATGACCTGATATCTCACTCAGTCACATTATCCTGACACTGAGCCAACCAATCCTTGCACGATCCTAATAATGCAGAGCGTCTGGCTAGGAAGCAATAAGTATCAATTTTTAAGTCATTGGTTTGACTCGACCAGGGTTTGAACCCACGATCCCATGGTCTACCAACACGGGAGACGGACGATCTAACTCATTCGGCCATCCCGTCTGGTTAGGATTTTATGTACAGTGTGGAAGTCTGCACTGACCTCTCACGCAAGAAGCTGCATAGACAGGTAGACAGTCGGAGAAATTCCAGACGTCGCGCTAGTCTGAATGGCTTTGGCTGTCAGGTCCCTCGAAAATGGCGGCCTCCATAGGGTTCAGCCATTGGCAATTGAAAGAATAGCTCTGATTGGCTGAAACCACTGAAAACCACGGCCATTTTAGAGGCATTTTTGCCTCCTACCTGAAAAGTTTGACATCACAGAGTCTACTCTGAGGCACAACCTGAATGCACATTGGCCAAAAAGACATTGTGGAGCTGTCTCAGAATCGTCTCTGAGGCGTACCTAGATAAAAGATTCACCTCGTACCTCCAGTACAGGGGTGAATGACAACGTAGTCTAAATACGAGCGAAAATAGCTTTAGTATGGAACAGGAAGTAGAATGCCTGCCTCCAGTATCAAATGGATACTTATATCGGCACAGAGTTGGTGAAATGGGGGAGAATGCAAAAAGACAAGATGGCGGCCATAGAATGCTGCCGATTTCACTTTTAAATTGCATTAAAGTATATGTTTTATTATATTTTTCAACTCAAAAGTACCGGGTAAATATGAAGATGTACATAAAGAATATATTGTGCTTCTTAAATTAAGAATTTACCAGCTCAGTTAATTAACCCAGCATGTCAAAATTCTTCGCCAGTTTTTCTAATGGGTTGGTTTTCACCCCCGTACTGGAGGTACGGGTGAATCTTTTATCTAAGGCGTACCCTGGACGCAGCCATGGTAGTTGCCTGTCTGTACGCTACTGGTGCTACCAGTCTAGGTGACTATTACACCGCTGTGTTTACAATCACGAGTTGGCAGTACACACAGTTCAAATAGACGTACGGCAGGCTGGGGTTGCTGCGGGATGAGTCAGAATGTTTGGTTTGTTGGAGTTTTATGTCCGGGCAACATCTCAGGTCATATCATTACGGACACCGACACTTTTGACAGTGTACGCTCATGGTGACTTTATAGTGCTGCCCCACTGGGAAATCAGGCTGCCAGCACCATGGCCTGATATCCCAGTCAGTCACATTATCCTGACACTGGCTCAGCAGGAACCACTGTGTTAATCTGTCAATGACATATAATGAAGGATCCAGGCGCAAAAACCGGAAAATCCATTTGAGTTGTTTTCTGTCAAAGAGACTCGAGCACTATGCTTTCTAGATAAAGGATTCACCCAGTAGTCGCAGTACACGGGTGAAGATCAGCCTTATATAAAAACGGTCGAAAAAGCGGGTTAATGAAATGAGAGCCTAATTTCACAATCTAAGAGTAAGAAGCAACGTAAATTCTTTGTATATGTCTTCATATTTCCCCACTACCTTTGAGTTGAAAAATATAATAAAACATCTGGTTTAATAAGATTTAAAAGTGAAATCAATGGCGTTCTATGGCCGCCATCTTGTATTTTTACATTCTCTCCCATTTTACCAACTCTGTTCTGATATAAGTAACCATTTGACACTGGAGGCAGGCATTCTACTTCCTGTTCCATACTAAAGCTATTTTCGCCCGTATTTACACTACGTTGTCGTTCACCCGTCTACTACAAGTACCGGGTGAATTTTTTATCTATGTGCTTTCAAGTTCAAATCTGTCAATTTCATATTAAGTAGGCCATTTTATAGGGGATGTAGCAGGTTCTGCGGGGGGAAACCCCACAGATTTGATTATCGGAATGATGGCAGCTTCAGCTTAAACATGGCAGTAATGGTTTCATTTCGGCCCAGATGGCACATGCCTGGAATAAACAAAACACAAACAATGCGCAATCCGTAATCTTGACCACTACACAAAATTCCTAAAGAAAACAACTACTTACTGACACAGCAAAATCACACCTGCTGCTGAGTGCAGTCGCTGCTTGCTGTGTACTGGCACAAAAAGCAAAAGACAGGCCAGAGAAAATGGTAGGTGTTAAAAATAGGACAATTATCCCTCCTACGTACAAAGGAAATCAGGAAAGCTATCACCACATGGCACAGTCCACCTGGGTATGTGTAATGGCACAAACCAACACAGAAATGGACATGCCACGGTCATGCATCTAATCCACCCTGAAATACAAAATGGCTCGATGTAATGGCGCTGTCACATTACAATGCTTCTCGCCGGCGCGCCGCCAATGTGCAAAAAAAGTTGAGAAACGTCAAACTTTTCGCCGCGGTGGGAAAAAGTTTGATGTCAGCGCAACATGTTGGTAGCATGTGGCCGACGTTGTGGTAATGTATATCGATGCGTGAGAAAAAAAACAAAAAAAGTTTGGCTCACCGTCCTGTTATGACCTTAGATGTTGCTAGGACATAAAACAACAACAAACCAACAAAGCAACAGTTTGGCGCAATGAGCCTCACGCACGCGTGGCGTGTGCCTAGCGTTCACATAACGTTATTCCAGCATGTTTAACGTATCTCGACGCACTCCTAACGTCGCCATAATGCTGGCATCCGCGCGTTGTCGCACATCGAAAGTTTTGTGCAAGCACAAAACTTTGCCAATCCCTTGATATGCACTGCCGAATGTCACTGTAGATCAACGTATACCAATGCATGCGTAACGCATGTGTAACACTTCCTGACGTATCGCGATGTAGTGCCAAAAAATCACATACGTCGACGCACGTTAGCGAGAAGCGTCGTAATGTGACAGCACCATAAAGTCTAAATGGGAACGTTGGCTTGCGGTGTGTTGCGCCGTTTAACGCCGTCTAGTGCCGTCACAAGTATAAACGGGTCACCCGAGTTGCTAGAATTTCAAATCGAACACCGCGAGTGGAGTTTACAAAAACACATGCCGTGTGCAAAAAGTCACGACCCCAGTAACCCACGTCTTGGCTGGGTTTGGCAAGGTTTTTTTTTGTTTGTTTGTTGTTGTTTTACGTCCTAGCAACATCTATGTTCATATCAGGACCGGTACCGACTTGTGACAGTGCGCACTCATGGCGACTTTATAGTGCTGCCTCACTGGAACTTGGAAGATCAGGCCGCCAGCACCATGACCAGCTAGCGATGACGTCAAATTTGTGCTGGTACCGTCCTGTAGCAGTACAAGTCCTATGTGTGTTTTTTTTGTTTTTTGTTTATTTTGTTTTTTACTAAATTAGATTAATGAAATGGAAATATAACTAAACTATTCAATCAAAAAAATACTATAAATCCTATTTTGCTGTAGCTATATCGATTTTTTTTTTTTAAAGAACAAGTTTTGGATTAAGCCACCATTTGTTCCACCCCGAGCGTGGGAGAAGCGTATTCGATTATTCAACCCGAGTCTATAGGACGTGCGCATGCGCCAAAAAAAGTCGCTCGGGTGACCCGAATACGCCCTAGGAGGAGGAGCTGGCTGTACTCGACATATCGGCCAGAGAACCCAGGAGGAACCCAGGAGGAGCAGGTGGCGACACGCACACCGGGGGTCGCCACCGTCACGGGTCGTCTTCGTCAAGCTCGGGAAGTTGCACGGCAAGTACAGAAAGACGAAAAAAGCGTAAGTGGTCACTAATGGGGCTGTCACATTACGACGTTTCTCACCAACGCGCGTCGACGTGGGTGATGTTTTGCCTCAACGTCGGGATACGTCAGGAAGCGTTAGGCACACGGTAGACACGTGTTAGGCATGCGTTAGGCACGCATTAGGCGAGCGTTGGTATTCGTTGATGGACGGCGACGGTCGGCGAGGATCAGTGGCGGGCATCAGGGTATCGGCAAAGTTTTGTGCTTGCAGAAAACTTTCGATGTGCGACAACACGCGGGTGCCAATATTATGGCGACGTCAGAAGCACGCCGACCTCGCTGGAATAACGTAATGCGAACGCCAAGCACACGTCACGCGCGCATTAGGGTCATGCGCACAGGTTGCGCCAAAATGTTGATTTGTTGTTTTACGTCCTAGCTACATCTAAGGTCATATCAGGACGGCGCGCCAAACTTTTTTGGGTTTTTTCGCACGCATCGATATACGTTACCACAACGTCGGCCGCACGCTACCAACGTGTTGCGCTGATGCCGAAAAGTTTGACATTTCTCAACGATTAAAATTGATTTTCCGCATTGGCGGCACGCCGGTGAGATACGTCATAGTGTGACAGGGCTATAAAACACCACACTTCACAGCATAAACAAGTAAAACAACAATTAAATACGTACACAATTATTGAGGCCACGTGCTCCTGGTTCTTAGACTTTCCAAACACAAATGTATGCTCAGTCATGTTATGCGTTGATAAAACATATAGGTTATTTGTGTTCTAAAGCGACATTTAATCAGTTCATCAACACGGCACATGTAGCAGACGACACAGGTGTGCGTAAGTTGGCCCAGAAGCATGGCTTTGTGGCCCTTTCAAGTGGTTGCTTTGAGTGCCTATCACACCTTACCGGATTGAGTACCGGACACAACCGGACAACATTTTTTAGAGTGCGGTGGTGTTTGGTATCAAAATGTACCAAAATGTGTCGAAATGTTGCGCTTTCCGCTGGACGAAACGGACACTAAACGGACAAGGAACGTACATTAACGAATAGCCATCGGACGATAACCGGACCACAACCAAATGTCTAACGGAATGACCGAACATCAACCGGACACGTACCGGACTATTCACGGACACGCCGAAAACGTATACTGACCAAATTCCTGAAACACCGTCAATGGACTCTGCAGGAAGCAAACCGGAGACGTAACGGATGGGTACCAGACATGAACCGGACTAAACGGACATAAGACGGACACCAACCGTACATGTCAGTCCAGCAGTGTCCGGTACAAGTTTTCTGCATGTTCAAAACATGCAACCGGACAGAGAACGGACACGCCAGATGCGTACCGTATATAAAACGGACATTGACGTATTTCAGCGGACAGTGTCCGTTTTCTATCTGGTACCCCAATCCGGTAAAGTGTGACTGAGCCTTAATACCGTGTCGGCAGCATAGGCCATATTCACATGTCTCGTTCTATTATGTGATGTGTTATTCATATGCCAGTGGAGTTTGTATGTATGTGTATGATTATGTATTGGTTGGGTTATAACTGAGTTCATGTGGATGACATAGTGAGTGACCAGACGGGATGGCCGAATGAGTTAGAGCATCCGGCTCCCGTGTTGGTAGGTCGTGGGTTCGAACCCTGGTCGAGTCAAACCAATGACTTAAAAATTGATACTTGTTGCTTCCTAGCCTGGAGCTCGGCATTATTAGGATAGGGAAAGGACTGGTTGGCTCAGTGTCAGGATAATGTGACTGAGTGGGACATCAGGTCATGGTGTTGGCGGCCTGGTCCTCCAGTGGGGCAGCACTATAAAGTCGCCATGAGTGTGCACTGTCACAAGTCGGTACCCGTCCTGATATGACCTTAGATGTTGCTAGGATGTAAAACAACAACAAACAAACATAGTGAGTGCTGGCAGGTTGAGTGCAGTGGCACTCAGGACCTGGGCCTTCTGCCTGAGTAGGGGTCAACACAATCCAGTAGGGGTCAATACAATCAGGCTGTGAGGAGCAGCCAGATCAATGGTGGTTGTGGCCAGGCAGCCACGGATGGTGGGCAGACTACCGGTTGCCATGGGGACTGGAAATGCTGTTCTCCTATTGGGTGACAGGGGTGGTGTGACACCTGACCAGGGAACCTATGCACTATAAAAATATAGATAGAAGGCTTGCCTTCCCTTACTCTGTTCACACAGTCTTATTTCTTGTTGTCTGTATCATATTTCCCTACAGCCTACTTGCACAGCCACAGATCCGGGAACCAATTCTACATTAGGATAGTATCATACCTGTTCTCCATATCATATTGCTGTGGTGCTACCACCTCCTCCACCTCTCTGTTCCTCTCACTCTTCCTCTCAGGTTTCTGCCTCAAATTGGTCCAATTTCGCCGTTTTAGCAAAACAACATAACATCTTTCTCCACAGGAACTTAGTCACTGCACTACAGAAATACCATGAAATGGGGTTGATTGATTGATTGTTGGAGATTTACATCCTGACAACATCTAAGGTCATATCGGGACGGGTATCACCTTGTGACAGTGTGCACTAATGGTGACGTTATATATAGTGCTGCCCCACTGGGAGACCAGGCTGCCAGCACCATGACCTGGTATCCCACTCAGTCACATTATCCTGACACTGAGCACACCAGTCCTTGCCCTGTCCTAATAATGGCGAGCGCCTGGCTAGGAAGGGACAAGTACCAATTTTTAAGTCATTGGTTTGACTCGACCAGGGTTCGAACCCACGGCCCCACGATCTACCAGAAAGGGAGACAGATTCTCTAACTCATTCAGCCATCCCGTCTAGTCTTCTCCACAGGAACTCGGTCACTGCACTACAGAAATACCATGAAATAGATTGATTGATTTATTGTTGGATATTTACGTCCTGACAACATCTAAGGTGATATAGGGACGGGTACCAACTTGTGACAGTGTGCACTAATGGTGACTTTATATATAGTGCTGCCACACTGGGAGACCACTGCCAGCACACTGGGAGAACACTGCCAGCACCATGACCTGATATCCGGCTCAACATTATCCTGACACTCAGCCAACCGGTCCTTGCCCTATCCTAATGATGCCAAGTGCCTGGCTAAGAAGCAACAAGTAACAATTTGTAAGTCATTGGTTTGTCTCATCCAGGGTTCAAACCCATGGGTTCGAATCCCAGGATCTACCAAATCGGGAGACAGACGCTCAACTCATTCGGCCATCCTGTCTGGTTCTATGAAATTGGGCAGAGCGATTGAAAATCACACACTCACATGAAGACGATAAACCAGCATAAATAACGCTGATATTTACTTAGCTGATACATTAGATGGGAATTGACCACCTGCTTCAAAGGGAAAGCTTGTTTTATTTAACGATGCCTCTAGAGCACATTGATTTTTATCATCGGCTATTGGACGTCAAACATATGGTCATTCTAACATATTTCTTTGGAGGAAACCTGCTGCCGCCACAATAAACAGCAATGGGTCTTTTATATGCACTTCCCCACAGACAGGACAGCACATACCACAGCCTTTGATGAACCAGTTGTAGACCACTGGTTGGAACAGAAAATACCCCAAACTCAAAGTGTGTCCAGTGAGCAGGATTGATAGGATGACCCACACCTTCACAAGTGGACACTCTACCGCCTGAGCTATGTCCGACGCCCTGACAACCTGCTTCATACCACGCCAGTATTTGGGGACAAGCGAACCGCCACTGAATTGTTGGGAGTTTTTTGTATTAATTAAAAAATTAATTGACACTCTGAGAAATCGGTTCATAAGCAAATTAATTACAGCGTTCATCAGAAATTACCCAGAGACAATGGTAATTCAATAGAAATGTGGACAGCATAAAAAGAGCTTGTCCCTAGCTCCTAGATAAGCGGGATGGCCAAATGAGTTAGAGCGTCCATCTCCCATGTGGTAGATCGTGGGGTCGTGGGGTTGAATCCTGGTCGAGTCAAACCAATGACTTAAAAATTGATACTTGTCGCTTCCTAGCCAGGCATTCGGCATTATTAGGATAGGGCAAGGAGCAGTGGAATGAGGAAGACCAATCGCCTGCGACTGAAATTTCCCCTGCTTAAACAACTAATGTACCAACAAAAATTTAATTAAATAAAAATTACAATTACAATAATTCTATTATTAAGGCGCAGTAAATTAATTATATTAACATACTTCAGGAAGGTGTTTGAAGTCATCAATGAGCAAAGACAGTGGCTGCAGACCTTGATCTATTGTCTTCGCATTTCTACTCTATGTGCCTTCCTTTTTTCTTTTGTTGGAGATTTACATCCTTGCAACATGTAAGAACCTATCTGGACGGACTTTTCCTTTTGTTCACTTTTATTTAGGTTAAATTGCATTTGTTAATTAATGATGAAGCTTAATGAAAATTACAATTAATGCAGTTTTCATTCCAAGCCCACCCCCACCCCTCCAAACGCTAAGCCTGCTTTGGGTAGAAATAAGATATTCCCATTCTGCTCGTAGACTCGTGATCATAACAAATTTTAAATAGGACCGTGAGGTAATTTTTAAAAAAAGTACAAATCGCATAAATTCATCAGTATTTCTTTCATTTAAAAAATCGTCCTGCACATTATGATGAGACACACGTACACAAACAGAAAAAAAAGATATATACATGTAATAAAATATATATACATGTAATAAAAATATTATACATGTAATAATCTTTATTGAGAACAAATATACATAAGCAATTTGAAAAATGAGTATGACACGTAAATTTACTAAATACATTCTAATATCACTAAGTTCTATGTTCAAAAACCGTCAAGATGAATAGATCAACAATGAGAACTAAATCTTCAGATTTTTTGTAAATAAAACAGATTGCATGGTGTGAAAGCTTCCAATTAATTATACTTGCATAATGCTTATACATCGTATATATATTTGTATTAATATATATATTAATACAAATGACATCAAATAAGACTTTTCACAGACTGACAGAAATTACCCATGTTGCTTCGGCAACATGGGTAATTCGCAGGCGACTAGAGACAGATTGCTTAGTTCAACAAACTACACGTGCGTCATCTGTACTGTACTCTCTGAACTATCCTCCACTTCTGGTCGATGCTTGGCCATACTATCACTCAGACTTTACACTACATGGCGCCCCCCTTCGCTATCCGCCAGCTGCCCCTGGCGAGTATTCGCTGAACTCCTGACGTCACTTCCGGTAGCCATACTGCCGCCTCCAGCACTTCGCAGCCAGACGCCGAACCATCGACACCCTTACGCCTTTCCTCTGCCGCCCACCCAGCCCTACACTCACCCAGCTCACAGGATGTAGGCTTGAGTTGTTGAGTGCCATGGTCTCCGGATTCGAACCATGAATCTGGTGATCAATTAACTTACTGACTTGAATGACCTTCTTAACTAATTACTTGATAAATAAATGCCCATACTTGTACGTGCTTGTGTTGTGAATTACATGTGGAACGCCAGAATCAGAGCCCGAAAAGCGGAAAAATCCCGCGGAAATCGGACTGGTTGCCAGGTCTTTGGTGGTTGGTAAATCGATCCTTGACAGAGTCAAACTCAGGAACCACGATGGAGGAAGGAATATGAAGCTACAACCAGCATCCACAGTCAGACAGAGTTCCATGGGAAAGAACTATGTCAGACATTTTGTTGTTGAAGATTTATACTGCCTATCATGGATAAGCCTGAACAGGCTTGTTTTCACCATTAGACAGTTTGTCGATAGAAAGCCCGAGCCTACACTTTTACCGACCCAAGGGATTTTTAACCTCCCACACCACATAGACATGGTATGAGAGCAACTGGCCTTTGATGACGCTGTAAGTTCTACACAGCGGTGGAAATCCAAATTGGCAGAGCTGGCGGCACAGGGAATCGAACCACTGACCTTCAGATTAGGAGTCCGACCTAGAAAAAAGTCAGACACTCTAACCACTCCGCCACAGAGAACACCACAAGACATAATGAGATACATAGCAAATTTGTATTGTTTTAAATCACAAAAGAAAACTAACACTTTGATCCGACTGTTAGTGCAAAGGTCAGTCGCGTTCAGTCGGTGACCTACTTATTGGTTAAAGCAATGCATGAGCAAACTGTCTCAGTTGCCAACACCATTTCCACCCTCATTAACAAGGGAGAAGAAGTATTTTTCAGAAACCGCCCATCACCTCCAGCTTCACAAAATGACAAGGCAATACTGCTGACGTAGCACATTTAAACAGGGTCTATTTCAGTGAAAGTGTGTCGGGAGGGGGGGGGGGGTGGGGAGGGGGGAATGTGCGTCGAACAAAGATCCAGTGCGCATGCGCCGCCTCCATTAGGCTTATTAGGACAGTGAGCGATATTTGAGAGATATATCATACTAGGGAAAGGCCTCAGAGGGACCTGTCTGTTTGTACATGGAGATGAGTTATCAGTATCATACGAGGGAAAGGCCTTAGAAGTTAGAGGGACCTGTCTGTTTGTACATGAAGATGAGTTATCAGGTGACAAAAGGTGGGCTGAGAACAGTGTGTGTAAGTTCTCCACTGAATTAGCTTACTCTTTAGTTATCAGATGACAGAAGCTGGGCTGAGAACAGTTTGTGTAAGTTCTCCACTGAATTAGCTTACTCTTTAGTTATCAGATGACAGAAGCTGGGTTGAGAACAGTTTGTGTAAGTTCTCCACTGAATTAGTTTACTCTTTAGTTATCAGATGACAGAAGCTGGGCTTAGAACAGTTTGTGTAAATTCTCCACTGAATTAGCTTACTCTTTAGTTATCAGATGACAGAAGCTGAGCTTAGAACAGTTTGTGTAAATTCTTCACTGAATTAGTTTACTCTTTAGTTATCAGGTGACAGAAGGTGGGCTGAGAACAGTGTGTGTAAGTGTGTCAAGATAATGTGACTAAGTGGGGTATCGGGTCATGGTTCTAGTGGCCTAGTTTCACAGTGTGGCAGCACTATAAAGTCACCAGGAATGCGCACTGTCATAAGTCGGTACGCGTCCTGTTATGACCATTGATGTGGCTAGGACGTAAAACCCAAACAAACAAAAAAACCTAGGCATAGTCCAATGAAAACATCAAATTTCAAAACCCAGGCAGTGATCTAGATTTGATTTTACACACTAAATCTTAGATTGGTGCACTTATCAAACATTTGTCACCACATAGAACGGAATACCAAACCAATTTATAGAATGTGTCCCTGCAGAAGGTCTTGAGAAAATGTGGATTGTCTTTGGCCAAGGAGCAAGATGCGATGGATTCCAGTCCATGAGGTAGTTTCTGCAATAGGGCTTAAGAAAGCTAGAGGGATCCCATACTTTCATGCACTCACTGGCTGTGACGTTGTGTCTGCCTTCCGTGGTAAAGTGAAGAAATCTGCATGGCCGACTTGGAACGTATTTGATGATGTTTCTGAAACATTCACTAATCTCAGCTAGCATCCAACATTGATTCATGATCTTGACCTGCAGAGGCTGGAGAGATTCGTTGTCCTCATGTATGACAGATCAAGCGCAGACACTGGTGTGGATGAAGCAAGACTATATCTCGTTGCCTGCAAGCAGAGGCCATACAACTCAATTCCACCAATACAGGCAGCCCTCAGAGAACATGCAAAGCGTGTGGCCTATCAGGCTGGGATCATCTGGAGCAAGGCAACCATCTCCAATCCAGACACAAGCAGTCCCGCTGAATTGGGGTGGACACAGAAAGGAGAGACATGGCAGATATGTTGGACAACACTACCCGCTATTGCAGGGAGCTGTCGGGAACTGTCAAAGTGTTCCTGTAAGAAAGGTTGCAAAGGAAGATGCAAGTGCTTTCAGAAAGAGCTCCCCTGCACATCACTCTGCAGCTACATATGTGAACGGTAGAAGCTGGAGGACCAGTGACATGGTATGCATAACGTTGAACATTTACTAGCCGGGGCAAAACTTATGTAATGAAAAACAGACAATCTGATGGCCATCTTGAAAAATATGTGTTAGTGTGCTTTATAAACAGGAAAATCCAGTTGAGCAGGCCTGAAAACATAAGAATCAACACCTAGATCATGCAAATCGGACAACTACAAATACCTCTAAGCAAAATGTCAACTTCGGGCAGCTAATTTGGTGGCCATCTTGATGAATGGCCACCATCTTGGATTTTCAATTGGCCAATCAGGCAGATTTGATTAGTATCACTTGGAGATCAAGTGTGCCAAATTTGATGCTTGTATCATCATTTGAACGATTGCTCTAAAAAGAATTGCTGTTATCTGCCCCACTATATTGAGATTTACCGTGCTTGCCAAAATTAATTTAGTAGAATTGCACTTCAAATATCTCTACAATTAGTTACTTCAAACTAAAGTAAGGTAGATTATAATGATCAACCTAATATATTTATCTCAGAAACTCAAAATCATCGGACTATGCAACTTTAAATTTGGCTCATGTGGAGGTGTGGCTGTCAGAACCCCCCCCCCACACACACACACACTTCACTTGCTGGTCAGTGGCAGGTGCCAGTCAGGTGGGAAGCCTCCAGTGGCTCATTTGGAGGTGTGGCTGTCAGGTCCCCCCACCCATCCCCCCACCCTATGCCGTGCCAGTTGGAGTATGTGTGGGAGGGGGTTGGAGGTCTCCTGCACTCTTCCACCCTGCAATTACAGCGGATGAGCTTCTCCCACTTTAGCTTTAATTTTTATGTTAAGTTAAATAAAAGGTAGATCTATTAGGGGCCAGCCACAGTATATACTCAATACTATGTTAATAGTATATATATATGTAGTAGTCTGTACATGAGCTCTACTACCACGCGGTAGCAGCGGAGACTACGCCGTACACCAGCGCAGTACCACTATACTGCGCCAGGTGGCGGCACGGGTAGCCACCGGGCAGACCCCAACTGGGCTGCCCTCTACTGCGGGTGGCTGACCCCCCCCCCCCCCCACACACACACACCTATAGAGTTGATGTGGGATCTGGCGAGTCAGGGAGCGGGTCAGACAACTACTGACGCCGCGGAGAGCAGATGGTTCAATAAACCAAGTTGAAGCGTACTCTGATTGAATCTTGGTGTTCTTCCGTGAGTGACCGTGAGAATGGGAGTCGGAGGCCCATGGGCCATTACATATATATATCATATATGTATTATCTATTATTATATGTGTATCATATATGCATTGTTATATTTCGGTGGTAAGTGAATGAGGTTAATGAGCAGAAGCGAGCGGTAGGAGGTGGTGCCGCTGTCGGACTTGAGGTTGAGTAGGTTGGAGCAGTAGATAACTCGCCCCAGGCTCGATCACCCAATTACTGGTGGGTGCTGCTGAGGAGCGAGCATGGAATTCTGGGTTATTATACTCGTATAATTCTTATACAGCATATATATATAAATATATATATATCAGATCCAGTTTGCAATCTGCCCAGATGAAGCTGGGCATTGGCGTGCGTCAACAACCATCCTGTCACAGTCACCATCTAGGCACCCAGCGCCACCTACCCTCACCCTCCCACCCACACGCCTGCTCCAGGGTCTGTGCTGCGGCCATCCCTGTCGCCCGGGCCGAGCAGACCTCATATCCGCGTCCATTTGCCTGCCGCCTCAGGCAACAACTGTCCTCCATCCCCACTCCGCCTCCCGCCCCACTCCACCTCCCACTTCCCGCCCCACTCCGCCTCCCGCCCCACCTCCCACTTCCAGCCCCACTCCGCCTCCCACCCCACTCCGCCTCCCGCCCCACGCCACCTCCCGCCCACTCCGCCTCCCACTTTCCGCCCCACTCCGCCTCCCGCCCCACTCCGCCTCCCGCCCCACTCCACCTCCCGCCCCACTCCGCCTCCTGCCCCACTCTGCCTCCCGCCCACTCCGCCTCCCGCCCCACTCCGCCTCCCGCCCCACTCTGCCTCCCACCCCACTCCGCCTCCCGCCCCACGCCACCTCCCGCCCACTCCGCCTCCCACTTCCAGCCCCACTCCGCCTCCCACTTCCAGCCCCACTCCGCCTCCCGCCCCACTCCGCCTCCCGCCCCACTCCGCCTCCAACCTCCCGCCCCACTCTGCCTCCAGCCCCACTCTGCCTCCAGCCCCACTCCGCCTCCTGCCCCACTCCACATCTCCCCCCCGCACTACGCATCCCACCTCCCACCTCACTCCGCCTCCGGCCCCACTCCGCTTCCCACCTCCCACCCCACTCCACCTCCGGCCCCACTCCACCTCCCCCCCCCACTACGCATCCCACCTCCCGCCCCACTCCGCCTCCTGCCCCACTCCACCTCCCCCCCCCCACTACGCATCCCACCTCCCGCCACACTCCGCCTCCTGCCCCACTCTGCTTCCCACCTCCCACCCCATTCCACCTCCTGCCCCACTCCGCCTTCCGCCTCCCACCTCCCGCCCCACTCCGCCTCCCGCCCCAGCTTCCACCTGTGGAATAACATGACTGTACCGGAAGGAGGCAGTCGGTGCTGCCGCGGAGCATGCACACCACCACATCATCACCCAGTGCTGCCAACTCAAGAACTGTCCATGAGAGTCACGCAAATTGAACACAACCTCACAACCTCTCAACCAGACGGGATGGCCGAATGAGTTGAGCCTCCGTCCGTCTCCCGTTTTGGTAGATCATGGAATTCGAACCCATGGGTTGGAATCCTGATCGTGTCAAGCCAATGACTTATAAAATGTATACTTGTTGCTTCCTAGCTAGGTTCTCAGCATTATTAGGATAGGGCAAGGACTGGTTGGCTCAGTGTCAGGATAATGTGACTGGGTGGGATATCGGGGTCCTTTGGGTAAACACACAAACAACAATAGATACTGAATATATACAACAAGCGTAAATACAAAAAAACACGGCACTCTATAGGGGCAATAAGCGGTAAACACACAAACAATAATACACACTGAATATATACAACAAGCATAAATACAAAAAAACACGGCACTCTATAAGGGCAATAAGCGGTAAACACACAAACAATAATACACACTGAATATATACAACAAGCGTAAATACAAAAAAACACGGCACTCTATAAGGGCAATAAGCGGTAAACACACAAACAATAATACACACTGAATATATACAACAAGCGTAAATACAAAAAAAACACGGCACTCTATAGGGGCAATAAGGGGTAAACACACAAACAATAATACACACTGAATATATAAAACAATCATAAATACAAAAAAACATGGCACTCTATAGGGGCAATAAGGGGTAAACACACAAACAATAATACACACTGAATATATACAACAATCATAAATACAAAAAAAACACGGCACTCTATAGGGGCAATAAGGAGGAAACACACAAACGGCAATATGTATTGTATGCGGATACTAAAGGTTAACACAACAAGAATGTGGGTCAACAGGACACTGCGCATGCACAGTCCATGCGCACCCTGGCCAGTAAGTGCAACCAGCAGCGGCGTGCAACCTACCGTACCTAGATTTACACCTCCTCATCTGTTATCAGCGTCACGCCAAAGAGAGCACAGGTGGCTACAGATAAGAGCGTTGTGTGACAGAGCACAGGTGGGTCGAGATAAGGGTGGTGTGTGAGAGAGCACAGGTGGGTAAAGATAAGAGCATTGTGTGAGAGCACAGGTGGGTAGAGATAAGAGCGTTGGGTGAAAGAGCACATATAGGCACAGATAAGGCGCTGTGAGAGAGCACATGTGGGTAGAGAGATAAGACTGCCCTGTGAGAGAGGACATGTGGGTAGAGAGATAAGACCACTCTGTGAGAGAGCACATGTGGGTAGAGAAATAAGACCACTCTGTGAGAGAGCACATGTGGGTAGAGAGATAATACCACTCTGTGAGAGAGCACATGTGGGTAGAGAGATAAGACCACTCTGTGCGAGAGCACATGTCGGTAGAGAGATAAGACCACTCTGTGAGGGAGCACATGTCGGTAGAGAGATAAGACCACTCTGTGAGGGAGCATATGTCGGTAGAGAGATAAAACCACTCTGTGAGAGAGCACATGTGGGTAGAGAGATAAGACAACTATGTGAGAGAGCACATGTCAGTAGAGAGATAAGATCACTCTGTGCGAGAGCACATGTCGGTAGAGAGATAAGACCAATCTGTGAGAGAGCACATGTCGGTAGAGAGATAATACCACTCTGTGAGAGAGCACATGTGGGTAGAGAGATAAGACCACTTTGTGAGGGAGCACATGTGGGTAGAGAAATAAGACCACTCTGTGAGACAGCACATGTGGGTAGAGAGATAAGACCACTCTGTGAGAGAGCACATGTCGGTAGAGAGCTAAGACCACTCTGTGAGGGAGCACATGTCGCTAGAGAGCTAAGACCGCCCTGTGAGCGACTCCTGCTTCCTGCCGCTCTTCCCGGGGACCTGCTGCGCATGCTCCCTCATCAAGCAGCTCGCATCTGCATTTGCTCATCAGTTCAGGTCACGGCCGGTGTTTGACAGTTTTCAATCCGGCTGACCACCCATTGTTTACACCTCTCCCATTTGTTCCTACGTGGCTGTCGGGCATATTGCCTCCTAACAGATACTCTCTCTCTCATCAGTTGGAGTCTGTTTTTTGTGTGTTTCCATTCCCATTCGAATGGTACCTGTCGCCCTGAGAACATGAGAACATGGCCGTCATCACTAAGGTAATTAATTGGCTGGTTACTATGGGCACCTCGACCAACTTGTGGCCGGCCATACTCAAGGTAATTGATTGATTTATATGGGCACCTGGACCGTGTGTGTGAGATCGTGTGGTTTGTCAGGGGTTTTACGTCCCAGCAACATCATATCAGTGTGGGTACAACCTTGTTGCTGGGCATACTCAAGGTAATTGGATGTTTTCTAAGGGCACCTGGATGGTGTAGGGTATGTGAGATGTTGTGGTTTGTCAGGGGTTTTACGTCCCAGCAACATCATATCAGTGTGGATACCATGGACTTGTGGCGGTTCTATTCTATGTGGTTTGAAGGATAGTACTTGAAAGATCTTGCTTGATTTTGGAAGCCATATTGTCAACCCCTTTATTTCCGCAAGGTGGCAGCACACATATACACTTCCTTCTCTCCATCTCTCCCCTATTCTTATAGTTTTACTGTCTTTCCTGCTATATTCCCTCCTCATTAACTCACTCCTCTCTCCTCATCTCTCATGCTTTTCTATCGTCTCTCCTATTTCTGTGCTGTCCTTATATCCTTATATCTGTCCTGTCTCATCTCTCCCCTCTCTCTTCATCTCTCCCGTCTTTATCTCTCCCCTCTCTCCTCATTTTTCCCCTTTCCCTCATCTCTCCCCTCACCTGTCCTTGTTCCTGATCACTCTCCTCACCCCTCGTCTCTCTCCTCATACCTCTCCTCATACCTCTCCTCATCAGTCCCCTCATCTCTCTCTTCATCTCTCATCAACTCTCTCCTCTCTCCTTATCTCTAATCAAATGTCCTTATAGATAGGCACCTCTCCTCATTCAAAGAAAGATGGCCCCCAATAGGCGATGTTTACATTTTGTGCTGGGGGGTCGTTCAATCAATCAATCAATCAATAGTTCCGTCCTCTAGTCGAGGGTTGGATGCAATGGTTCTCCACTTGTCCCGATGGTGTGCTGTTCTGATAGACTGTGAATAATTCAAGCCTGTCCACTGTGAAATATTTGTAAACCATGATGTTCTTGGTCTCCCTCTCCCTCTGCTGCCATTCACCTTCCCTTCCAACAATGTACGGTATATTGAACTCTGACGAATGATGTGCCCAAAATAAATCAGTTTCTTTGTCTGTATAGTGGCAAACAAGCTTTTCTTCTTTTTTGGGGGGGGTCGTTAAACAAACAAATAAACAAAACTCTCCTCCTTAATTCTCCCCTCTCTTCTCATCGATGTCGTCTCTCCTGATCTCACCTCAACCCTCATCTCTCACCTCTCTCCTCCCGTTTCGTCTCTCATCTCCTCTTTCTGTCTGCCCCTCTCTCGCCTTTTTTTCGCCAGAGTAGAATAGTAACTTTTGTTCACACTTGCCCAATTTGGCAAGTGCCTGAATTGTCCACTTGCCTGAGTGGCAAAACTACTTTCCCAAACTCAAGTCAGCCAATTGAAACTGAAACCTGCTACTGCAGATCAGACAAATAATGACTTACCCAGTTGGGCAGATCACTGAGAACTTCACCTGCCCGACCAAGTAAACTAGCTGCCTTATTGTCCTACCCTAAATTATTAACCCTTACCCTCTACCCTCTTCCACCTCCTCTTCCACCTCCTCTTCCTCCTTTTCCAGACATGTATGCAATGAATACTTGAACGCATGCCCTCTATGGAAGATCTTCTGATCAAAAAGAATCTCTGGTGGACTGGACACCTCATGAGGATGTCATCAGACAGGCTACCAAAGCAGATCCTCTATTCTCAACTGTCTTCTGGTTACAGAAAGAGAGGGTGCCCTCGTCTCCGGTTCAAGGATACTATCAAGAGAAACCTGAAGCTGAAAGACATTAAGACCAACTCATGGACATCACTCTCACAGCAGAGAGCTAAGTGGAGAGTGGTAGTCAAGTAATGAAAGCAGTCTTTGTCGCATCGCGACCGACAGCATGATGATGATGATGCAATGAAAGCCACATTCTCCATCTGCTCCAATAGCACCTTGCAACCAGCTGCGTCAATTTCTCTGATCCTGAAGTATTTTTTCATATCTTAATACATGGATGAAAGTAGGTCTCCAGCAAAAAAAAACACGGAACCGAGATTATTACACTGATGGCGAATTTCCGCGAAAACGCGGATCTTCTCCCATTGACTTAGCAATGACAGGGAATCGCGGAAAAATGCTTGAAGTCAGGTCTCAACTATTCTTATTGTGCTTATATTATCGCCCATGTCTAACTCACTCTTGTTTGGGTTTTATGCTTTAGTATTGTTGTTTGGGTTTTATGTTTTAGCAACATCTAAGGTCATATAAGAGCCGGATTCAAACTACTCAGCTGTCATATAAATCCTGATTTCTTGGAATGTTGTTCAACGTTTAATGGTAAATATAACAAATCATGGAGATCCGCAAAAACGCAAAGATCTTTCATCAGAAAGCTACCTGCCTTCACCCCTTCTCTGCCTCCCCTCACCCTGCCTCATCCTTCCATCAGCTCACACCTGGCGCAATCTCCCCCCCCCAACTCCCCCTCCACACGCCTACCCTATGTGCTAGCCCCCAAACCCCACCCCCCACCCGCCTTTCTCTCCACCTCCCCACCCCCAACCTGCCCCCCCCCCAACAAAAAAATATACACACTTCTCGCTCATCCCTCCTGACTGCCCCAGACACAGACCAGACGGGATGACCGAAGGAGTTGAGCATTCCTCTCCCGTCTTGGTAGATCGTTGGGATTCCAACCCTCGGGTTAAGAACCCTGGTCGAGTCAAACTGATGACTTAAGAATTGATACTTGTCACTTCCTAGCCAGGCATCCGGCATTATTAGGATAGGGCAAGGTCTGGTTGACTCAGTGTCCGGATAATGTGACTGAGTGGGATATCAGGTCATGGTACTGGTGGCCTCATTTCCCAGTGGAGCAGCACTATAAAATCGCCACGAGTGTGCACTGTCAAAAATCGGGACCCATCCTGATTTGACCTTAGATGTGGCCCAGACATAAAACTCCAACAACCAACCAAGCCCCAGCCTCATTTGGGGTCTATGCCATCACTCGAAGAGTTCAGGCGCAAAACCACATAAACGCCAATCCAAAAGTGAAATTAAACATTGGAATCAATCCTTTAAAAGGGTGGTTGTTTTTTTTATATTCCTCCTCTTTTGTTCATTGCTCCGAAACCATGTGATCATATGAAAAGTGGAATTAGTGAGCTTCAACATTATTTTGAGGTAAAAATCTGTTATCGAAAATATATTGTTGAATTGGTGTTTACAATAAAACCTCTCTAAATCTACCAACCTTGGGACCGTCTTTAAGTGGTCAATTTATGGAGGTGGTCGGCTTAGGGAAATAGAATATGGTTATCATGATATTGTCATGGGGGGGATGAAAATGGGAAATATTGCGCCTAGAGCGGGACTCGAACCCACATCTCTTTGCACGCCGGGCCAGTGTGCTAACCATTACACCACCTAGGCTCCCTGATATCAACACACTACCCACGCCTACCTGTCGATGCAGTTCCTTGCCTGAGAGGTCAGTGCAGACTACTACACTCGTCCCCCCTGGAATTGTAAGTCTTTTAATGCTTACAATTACATACAATCAGGCAAAGCACTAACACATACATACACAGGATAGGTTCAACAACCATACAGCGTGTAAGCTAATACAGGATCATGGTCACGGCAACCAATGTCATGGGTGTGATGAAAATGAGAAATATTGTGCCTAGAGCAGGACTCAAACCCACATCTCTTTGCACTCCGGGCCAGTGTGCTAACCATTACACCACCTAGGCTCCCTGATATCAACACACTACCCCTACCTGTCTATGCAGCTCCTTGCCTGAGAGGTCAGTGCAGAATACTACAATATTGTTGGGACCCAAAGAAAGCGATCGATATAGGGGAGTGGTCGATCTGTGGAGGTTGTGAGTTAAAGAGGTTTTACTGTACATGGTTTAGCGCCTGAACTTCCAACCAGCAGCCACAATTCGCTACCCTCCATGCTAGCTATCCCTCGCCATCGTTTCCATGGCTACAAGCCTCGCAGCCTCCTCAGCTCCCTGATCTATGATGGACTGCTAATGAATCTTCTCCCCCCCCCCTCCCCACCCTCCGAGTCGCCATGGCAACGCCATTAAATAGGTGGGCAATGGGATGTGGAGCGCGCGCGCTCACTTTTCGGTACCGGTTCAGTCAGCGCGGACCCTGCGTCGCGGATTGGCGCGCTCTGATTGGCTGGTCACGCCGCCCCCCCCCCCCCTCCCCACCCAAAGCTAGTCACGTGACAGGCGCCAGGACCGCTTGTCGTGCACGGTTTGGCAATTGGTCGTCATCACACAGGTAATTGGCTGGTTCATATGAGCAACTAGACGGTGTAGTGTGTGTGTGTGTGTGTGTGTGTGTGTGTGTGTGTGTGTGTGTGTGTGTGTGTGCGTGTGTGTGTGTGTGTGTGAGGTGGTGTGGTTTGTCAGGGGTTTTACATCCCAGCAACTTACTCAAAGTAATTGGCTGATTCCTCTGGGCACCTGGACAGTGTAGTGTGTGAGATGTTGTGGTTTAACGTCCCAGCAATATCATATTAGTGTGGGTACCAACTTGTGGCCTGGCGTATTCAAGGTAATTGCTTGATTCCTATGGGCACCTGGACAGTGTAGCGTGTGAGATTGTGTGGTTTGTTGGGGGTTTTATGTCCCAGCAATATCATTCATAGCACCGTGAGTACTAGATAAAAGATTCACCCCGTACTTCCAGTACAGGGCTGAACGACAACGTAGTCTAAATACGGGCGAGAATAGCTTTAGTATGGAACAAGAAGTAGAATGCCTGGCACCAGTGCCAAATGGTTACTTATATCATCACAGAGTTCGTGAAATGGGAGAGAATGCAAAAAGGCAAGATGGTGGCCACAGAACGCCGTCGATTTCACTTTTAAATTGCATTAAAGTATATGTTTTATTATATTTTCGAACTCAAAAGTAGTGGGTAAATATGAAGACATATACAAAGAATAAATGTTGCTTCTTAGATTGTGAAATTAGGCTCTCATAAAGACTCATTTCATCAGATTTTTCTACCGTTTTTATATAAGGCTGGTCTTCACCCATGTACTACAAGTACCGGGTGAATCTCTTATCTACGTGGGTACCAACTTGTGGCATGGCGTACTCAAGGCGACTGTATAGTGCTGCCTCATTAGGAGACCGTGTGGCCAGTCTTGTGATCCGATATTCCACCATAATTTGTTGAGACTGAGAAATCTACCTAGCTGGCTCCTATCGAAGCCGAGAGCCAGGCTAGGTATCATGCATAATATAAGATGTGTCTGTATCATGTGCATAATGTGTATAATATGTATGATATGCACAATATGTATACTACTTAATAGGTATCATCTGTATGGTATGTATAATATGCATAGTATGTATATTATGTACCATATGTATAATATCTATAATATGTAGTATATGTATAATATGTATTATATGTATATGTGCAATATGTATTATGTGTATATGTGCAATATGTATCATATGAATAATAATTACCATGTGTACAATATGTACACGTACGACATGTACACAATGTGCAATATTTATAATACGTACAACATTTGAAATATGTATAATATGTATAATATGTATAATATGTATAATATGTATAATATGTATAATATGTATAATATGTATAATATGTATAATATGTATAATATGTATAATATGTATAATATGTATAATATGCATAGTATGTGTAATAGGTACACTATGTAGGATATGCATGAGATGCTTAATGTGTACATGCATTTGTATAATATCGATAATATGCATAATATAGAATACAGAATATGATAATATAAATCATGAGTATTATAATATAAATTTATAACATATACAATATAATATATGTTGTGTTTGTGCAGTGTATATACTATTATTTGTTAAAAGCAACATGGAATAAGAAATATAACATATCTAACCAAATTTGGTGAGAAACTGAACAGATGCGGGGTGATGGCAGCAGCACCTGGTGGGAGAAGTGGGGAACAGAAGGGGGCCCGCCTAATAGCAGACCACTTTGACACCCCCCCGCCCCCCACCAGGTCGCTCACCGCCTCTTTCAAGGACCTCAAATAGCAGTTGGATGTTATAGTAGTTAATTGACATATATCAGCACGATTACAAATAAAGTAGATAACGATTACAATTACAGGACAATTACATATTAATAAAATGCATATAATAACTTGATGAATTCCATAATCACATGTGTGTACCATTTCAGCTGTTCGGAGCGGGGCATAGCTCATGTGGTAGAGTGTCCACCTGTGAAGGCGTCGATCATCCTATTGAATCTGCTCAGTGGACCCATTTGCAGTTTGGGCTATTTTCCATTCCAACCAGAGATCCCTAACTGGTTCAACAAAGGCTGTGGCATAGGATGTCCTGTCTGTGGGAAAATGCATATAAAAGACCCCTTGCTGCTTGTCGGAAAGAGTAGCCTATGTGGCAGCAGCAGTTCTCCTCTCAAGAAATATGTCAGAATGACCATATGTTTGACATCCAATAGTCAATGATACGAAAACAATGGGCTCTAGAGGCATCATTAAGTCAAACAAGCTTTACTTTTTTGTCCATTTCAGCGGTTAAGGTGTGAAAGTTGCTTAAGAAAGAAGCAGGATTGAATGTATGTGTGTTATTTCCTGTCACACTATGATGTAACGAGCAAACGTAAGCCTGACGTGATCACGTTGCGTCATTACGTTGACATATGTTGGGTTACGTTATGATGATGCCAGAATGACGTTAGACTGACGTCGAGCTACGTCACGTTACGTCGTATTACGTCGGCCCGCGTCAAAGTTTTGAACCTGTTCAAAACTTTCGACGTAACTCGAACGTAAGGGTTTACGTTCGCCGTATGTTCTGTACACATTCGGCGAATGTCAATGACGTTAAACGGACGTTAGTCAAATGCTGCTCACTACGATCAACTACGTACCACTACGTTGACCCACATTAAACCCGGTGGAAACGTCCACGCAGCGTAATGGGAACATCAGGAGAACGTCAGGAGAAAATCAGGAGAACGTAAGGAGAACATACGTTGAATGTATGTTCAACATTTCGCCACCGTGTCATGACATATGTAATGTCCTGTAACTTAGTTCTGGCGATGGAATAACGTTCATAACGTTCCGTGAGCATAATGACGTCCTCTCTTGTTGAATGACGGTATCACTACGTTTCACCGATGTTACGCTCTCGTCAACTATGCTGCATCCACGTTCAACTTGTGCCCAAATTTGCATACTACGCCGAGAAGTTCAACGTTCTTCACATTCTCCCTACGCTGATGTCATTATGTCTTAGTGTGACAGGGCCTTTACTTTGCGTCTGTTGCAGGGCAGATGACAATGTTCCCGCAACTCGTGGTTGGTTAGCCCACTTATGGCTGACGTCATACACGTGACAGGTAATAAGGGAAAGACTGCGGGATGGTGTCGGCTTTACAATATGGCGGCCCCCAGTTATTATTGGGTGGGATTGTGGGGGCAGGCAGGGGGTATTGTAGGTTGGTTGTTGGAGTTTTAGGTTCTCGCAACAGCTAAGGTCATCTCAGAGCTGGGAGGCGGGGGGGGGGGGCCATTGCTGGTTGGTTGTTGGAGTTTACGTCCTCGCAACAGCTAAGGTCATATCAGGGCGGGGATGCGGGGGTCATTGCTGTTTGGTTGTTGGAGTTTTACATCCTGGCAACATCTAAGGATAGGTACCGATTTATGACAGTGAGCACTCATGTTGACTTCATAGTGCTGCTGGTAACATGTATGGTCATATCATGACAGGTACCGACTTGTGACAGGGCACACTCATGTTGGCTTTATAGTGCTGCTCGCAACATTTATGGTCATATCATGATGGCTACCGACTTGTGACAGTGCGCATTCATGGTGACTTTATAGTGCTCATGGCATCATCTATGGAAATATCATGTTGGAATTTTGTTGAACTTTTATCAGTAAATATCAACAATCGCGGAAATCCCCAAAACCCCAAAGATCTTTCATCCCTGTTAATACCCGAGTAGTACCAGCTCTATTTTCCAAACCAGGTCTACGCCTCTTCTCCAAAACAAGTTGACCCCCTCCTCTCAAAATTCTACTCCGGAGTAGATGTGGACTCATGGTGAATTTATAGTGCTGCCCCACTGGGAGACGAGGCCGGCAGCACCATGACCTCCTGATATCCCCACTCAGTCACATTATCCTGACACCCAGCCAACCAGTCCTTGTCATATCTGAACAATGCCAATAACCTGGGTAGGAAACGACAAGTATAAATTTTGTAAGTCATTGGTTTGACTCGATTGGGAATTAAAGTTAACTTCCGACCTTCCGCACGGGGGGTCTGCGCTCTACCGATTCGGCGACCGCGTCTGGTCGGGACCATTGTATTATTGTACAGCGGCATATGGACATTGGATACCCTGCTGCTCAGTAAATAATGGCGGACAGAGGCGGGGTGGGGGGCGGGTGAGGAGGTGGGGGGTGGGTCTCCTGTCAACAGCAACGGTCACTAGGGCTTCCTCATTAAGCCTTGGCATGGAGAGCAGTTTTTGTAGTAGTTCCCAGCATGCCATTCGCAGCATCTCCACCGTCACCGCCCCATTTCTACCAGCAAAGCATGGAATCCATCGAAGTTGCCTCCAGCCACAAAGAAAATATGTCACATGCTAGTTCTATTACACCGTGCTTTCGAAAGTGTCATGTTGGTATTAAATCATTGGTCATGTTGGCCAAGGCTAACATGGGTAATTTGCTCATGAGGCTATGTCTATTTCTGTCTTCCTCGCTCTTGTCTGTTCTCCTACCACTCACTTTCACAAAGCATGCCCTGCAGTTCACTTCCCTTTCCCACCCGCCCACCCTCTAACTAACGGGTGAGCGCTGATTCATCTTCCTTCGCCTGTCTCCTGGTGCTCATCTCCGAACACTGAGGTCTTGCCTCATACTGCTCCTGTCAGCAATTGATGAACATTCGGGTCTCTGCCGCCCACTAGCCATGAAACTGCTCAAGCTCATTGGTTATGATTACTTTTTCAATAAATTCCTTAAAACGACTTTTTCTCCTCTTTCTTCTGTTAGCCGATATTCTGAGGGCGCTGTCCAGCTCAGAGTGGGGAGAGGACAGAGATGTTCTGCTCTCTGTGTACAGAACCTTGGTTCAGTCATGAGTGGATTACGGCAGCATAGTATACAGTTCCGCAAGGAAATCATATATTGGGCTGCTAGACATGATCCACCACCAGGGACTGCGCCTGGCCTTTGGGGCCTTCCGCACCTCATCGGTTCAGAGCCTCTACGGCAAAGCCAATGAACCATCACAACAGGAGAATCAAACTGGCCATGCAATATGTAGTCAAGATAAAAACTAATGCATTGAATCCTGCACACAATTGCCTATTCGAGCAACATGACGTATCCAGGTCTGAAGCCAGACCGAATTACATCCGGCTACTGAGGCTCCGAATGAAACCTCATTTGGAGGCGTTGGGCATGGATTTGGATGTGTTGGAGGATGCCAAAGTCCCAGAACATCCCCCGTGGTCGTTGAGGAAGCCATCGGTTATCCTCCGACTCACGGAACTGAGGAAGTCTGGGACACATTCACTCGAGTACCAGAGATTCAAGGCCAGTTTGCAGACCACCTCTCCTTATACACTGATGGTTTGAAAGACCAAAGCCGGTAGCTGCTGCGGCAGTCTGCCGATGGGATAAATTTGGTGTACGCTTGCCCGATCAGAGCTCGATTTTCACTGCGGAAGCTCAAGCACTCCTTCTTGCGTTGGAGTGTATCGAGGTATCCAGCCACACTAACTATGTTATATATAGTGATTTTTTCTCTTGCCTCCTGGCTGTTGCTGGACTGAAAACGAATCACCCTATTCTAGCAGCGGTCATTTATAAATGAACCAACTGGCAACAGATGTGTATGACATCCACCTGTGCTTGGTGCCTGGCCATGCCGGCATACAAGGAAACGAATGAGCTGATCAGGCTGCGAAGAAGGCCCTGAACTGTGATCTTGAACCATGTCTGATCCCTCACTCTGATCTGAAACCACTAATAGCCACCGACATAAAATCCAAATAGCAACATGAGTGGGATGAAAACATTAATAAACTTAAAGAAATTGAATCATCTGTGGGAAAGCCACCACAGACTCATGTGGGAGGTCGGCGGGACCAAGTTGTCCTTAGCCGCTGCCGTATTGGCCACTCCTGGCTTACACATGCTTTTCTGCTCAAGGGGGAACCTCCCACTGAATGTATTGGGTGTCAGTCCCCGCTGACACTCAACCACATTTTACTAAGTTGCGTTGATTTGTTGGCCCTGCGCCAACATTTCTACACTGCAGACAGTATGCACAACCTTTTTACTAAAGTAAAACAAGAAAACATTTTAGCCTTTTTGAGGGCAGCTGAACTGTACATCCTCATATAGTTTACTGAATAAATTCTATCAATTATTAATAAAACTTTTCTTTTTCTATGGGAATTTGTTTCCCTTGACCACAAATATATGATTGTGAGCTGTCTAATTTAATGAGTGTCTATTGGAACATAATAGACCTATTTCAATGTTTACTATCATCGTGTATGCGCGCACAACTTGGCTGCAGAACGAAAGCACACTGCCATTGATTTGCCGATACGCCCAGTGCAAAACGTCAGTTTTATTCAAAATTAATAGAGATGCAGAAGCCTAACCTTACAGATTTAATATAATCTGTTCTTTGAATCTGTTTTCTATATGTGTGCCAAGCGGTTTGTTTCTATGTGGTGTGGTTTTAGAGATATTTGAAGATTGCTCACGGCGATTGACAATGCATTGAGTTTGCCGGTACGCGCAATGAAAAACATTAGTTTTATTCAAAATTAATAGAAATGCAGAAGACTGGGCACATAAACTTAATATAATCTGTCCCATAAACATCTGATCTGTTTGTGTGCCAAGCGGTTTGTTTCTAAGTTGTGCACTTATATAGATATTTCACCTTTTCTGTATGAAGATTGCTCACGGCCATTGACAATGCATTCAGATTGCTAGTATGCACAGTGAAAAACGTCAGTTTTATTCAAAATTAATAGAAATACAGAAGACTAAGGATATAAATCTAATATACTCTGTTTGTTAAACATTTGATCTGTTTGTGTGTCAAGCTGTTTGTTTCTAAGTTGTGCGGTTTTAGAGATATTTAACTTTTTCTGTACGAAGATTGCTCACGGCCATTGACAATGCATTGACTTTGCCGAAACGTGCCGTGCATTCGAAATTAATAGAAATTTAGACAAATAAACATATTAATTTAATATAATCTGTTTCTTAAGCACTTGATCTCTTTGTGTGCTAAGTGATTTGTTTCTAAGTTGTGTGGTTTTATAGATATTTCACTTTTTCTGTATGAAGATTGCTCACAGCCATTGAGTTTGCAGTGTCACCGGATGTTGTCCTGCAGCCAAGCTGCACGCGCACTGACCTAAATACCGATGCTGACGTCATATGAAATAGGTCTATTGATTGTCTGCTTTTACATGTAAAAGCGATAGTTTGAACAAAAAACTAACATTTCTTGCCATGAATATGGCCTATGCTGCCAACACAGCATAAAGCAACCACCAATCAATAAATCAATCAATCTGTTAGATGAGTGTAGCGAATTAGCATTATTACAACTGCGATGTATAAACATGTAAGTACCTGTTGCTGCATTTAAGGGTATACTGAGCCAATTTAATAGAACCTTTCACTGCTGAATCATATGGAGTCAAGAATTTTGACAAGCATGCCTAAATGAATGTTGCATGTTTACACCTTACACATCTCCAAAGTTAGCCATTTTAAATCAAAATTACTCACTTCAAAGTACATTAAAATATATTACAGTGATGCGTCTAATATATTTATATAGAAATATTATATCGCAGTAACTGAAGACCATCGGAATAATGCAAGTTTAGCAATTGATATTAAATAATTAATGTAGAGAGCAGGAATCAGGATGGGACCAAATCGAAACTTCTACGGATCCATACTTCCCCCTCCCCTTCCTCCTCCTCCCCTCCCTCCGCCCCCTCCGTCAACCCCACCCCTCCCCCCTTCCCCGCGCCCTCAGATACAAACTCACAGGTACACCTTCAGTGCAGCGCACACTAAGGTCAGCTGAGGGCAGTCCCTAAATGACACCATCCTCCATGTCGATCCAATGAGGAGGCTGGTATTTGAGTACCACACCTAGCACCGAGTTCACCTCACATCCCCTGTGTATTAGCTGCTTCTATAGACCCCTTTCAATGTTTACAAACATCGTGTATGCGCGCGTAACTTGGCTGCAGAACGAAGGCACACGGCCATTGAGCTTGTTGATATGCACAGTGCAAAACGTTAGTTTTAGTCAAAGTTAATAGAAGTCCAGAACCCAAACCTTATAAATTTAATATAATCTGTTTGTTAAGCATGCTATCTGTTTGTGTGCCAAGTGGTCTGTGGCTAGGTGATGTGGTTAGGTGGTGTGGTTTTAGAGATATTTCACTTTTTCTGTATGAAGATTGCTCACGGCCATTGACAATGCATTGAGTTTGCCGATACGCGCAGTGCAAAACGTTATTTTTATTCAAAATTAATAGAAATCCATAACCCGAACCTTATAAATTTAATATAATCTGTATGTGAAGCATGTTATCTGTTTGTGTGCGAAGCGGTTTGTTTCTAGGTGGTGTGGTTTTAGAGATATATTCACTTTTTCTGTATGAAGATTGCTCACAGCCATTGACACTGCATTGAGTTTGCTGACACGTGGCAGTGCAAAATGTTAGTTTTATTCAAAATTAACAGAAATCCAGAACCCAAACCTTATCAATTTAATATACTCTGTTTGTTAAGCATGTTGTCTGTTTGTGTGCCAAGTGGTCTGTGTCTAGGTGGTGTGGCTTGAGAGATATTTCACTTTTTCTGTATGAAGATAGCTCACAGCCATTGACAGTGCATTGAGTTTGCCGATACGCGCAATGCAAAACGTTAGTTTTATTCAAAATTAACAGAAATCCAGAACTCAAACCTTATAAATTTAATATAATCTGTTTGTTAAGCATGTTATCTGTTTGTGTGCCAAGTGGTTTGTGTCTAGGTGGTGTGGCTTTAGAGATATTTCACTTTTTCTGTATGAAGATTGCTCACAGCCATTGACACTGCATTGAGTTTGCCGATATGTGGCAGGGCAAAACGTTAGTTTTATTAAAAATTAACAGAAATCCAGAACCTGAACCTTATAACTTTAATATAATCTGTTTGTTAAGTATGTTATCTGTTTGTGTGCCGAGTGGTTTGTTTCTAGGAGGTGTGGTTTTAGAGATATATACACTTTTTCTGAAAGAAGATTACTCACAGCCATAGACACTGCATTGAGTTTGTCGATACACGCAGTGCAAAACATTAGTTTTATTCAAAATTAACAGAAATCCAGAACCTGAACCTTATAAATTTAATATAATCTGTTTGTTAAGCATGTTATCTGTTTGTATGCTGAGTGGTTTGTTTCTAGGTGGTTTGGTTTTAGAGATATATACACTTTTTCTGTAAGAAGATTGCTCACAGCCATAGACACTGCATTGAGTTTGCCGATACACGCAGTGCAAAACATTAGTTTTATTCAAAATAAACAGAAATCCAGAACCCGAACTTTATAAATTTAATATAATCTGTTTGTTAAGCATGTTATCTGTTTGTGTGCGAAGCAGTTTGTTTCTAGGTGATGTGGTTTTAGAGATATATTCACTTTTTCTGTATGATGAAGATTGCTCATAGCCATTGAGCTTGCAGTGTGACCGTGTGCCATCCTGCAGCCAAGCAGCGCACACACTGACCTAAATACCCATGCTGACGTCATATGAAATAGGTCTATACGCGTCCATACCTATTTAATGTGGAAGTCTGTGCACTTGTTTTGTGATATATAGTTTTTTCTCGTGCGGGAGTTCGCGAACTCAATCCCCTTCAGACCTAATTACACTGGACGGAGTGGCCGAATCGGTGCAGGCCTCCCAGGCAAGCAAACAATGTACAAAATTAATACTTGTCGTTTCCTAAACGAAAGTATGTTTTATTTAACGATGCCTTTATAACACATTGATTTTTATCATCGGATATTGATCGTCAAACATATGTTCATTCTGACATATTTCTTTGGAAGAAACCTGCTGCCACCACATAGGCTACTCTTTCCGATAAGCAGCAAGGGATCTTTTATATGCACTTCCCCACAGACAGGACATTGACCTTTGGTGAACCTGTTTTGGACCACTAGTTGGAACGGAAAATAGCCCAAACTGCAAATGTGTCCACTGAGCATGATCGATAGGATGACTGACACCTTCACAGGTGGATGCTCTACCGCCTGAGCTATGTCCCACTTGCCCTTGTCACTTCCTAGCCAGGCGCTCGGCATTATTAGGATAATGACAAAGACTGGTTGGCTCAGTGTCAGGATAATGTGACTGAGTGGGATATTGGGTCATGGTGATGGCGGTTCAGTCTCCTAATGGGGCAGCACTATAAAGTTGCCATGAGTCAATACTGTCACAAGTCGGTACCCATCCTGATATGACATGAGATGTTGTCAGGACGTAAAACCTCAACAACCATCGAACCCCCAACTCTGTTCCTGTGACAGGGCTGGTGAACAACCCATTACAATAAAAGTATTAGGAAGCTGGGTTATGGAAATAAATACACCAATCTGCAATATAACCGACCCAGTATATATGCCGAGTGCTTGTTTAGCATATTCTGCTAGTTTTGCTTAAAGTTGCATAGTCCGATGATTTTGAATTTCTGTATTTTTTCTGAGATAAGTATATTAGATCGATCACTAGTATCTACTTTACATTAGTTCAAAGTTACTTTTATTTTAAATGGTCAACTTTTGAGATATTTTGAGTGCAAATTTCGAAAATTAGTTTTGGCAAGCTGACACCATAGACTTCTGCAGTAACAGGTTCTGTTAAATTGACTCAGTATTGCCTTCTATGCAGAAACAAATGCTTAATAAGTGCATCAGTATCTAAGTTAAATATGTAAAATCAAATCTAGATAATTGATTTGGTTTTGAAAATTTGATATTTCATCGGACTATGCAGCTTTAACACGCCCAGTTACTGCTGAAGCCCTATATGGGTCAGAGTTTTGACAAGCAGGCCAACATTAATTTAGCATTTTTCCACTTGAAATATATCCTAGGTTAGTCATTTTAAAGGAAAGATACTTCAAAATAAAGTAAAGATACTTCAAATTAAAGGAAATATACTTCAAATTAAAGTAAAGATACTTCAAATTAAAGTAAAGATACTTCAAATTAAAGGAAAGATACTTCAAATTAAAGGAAAGATACTTCAAATTAAAGTAAAGATACTTCAAATTAAAGGAAATATATGTCATGGGGGTGATGAAATGGAAATATTCGCATAAGAAGGACTCGAAAGATACTTCAAATTAAGGGCCAATGGCTAACACTCACATCAAAGGAAAGATACTTCAAATTAACATGCTACTGAAATTGGATACTTCATGAAAGTTCAGTGAAGTACTACATATACTTCAAATTAAAGTAAAGATACTTCAAATTAAAGAAAAGGTACTTCAAATTAAAGGAAAGATACTTCAAATTAAAGGAAAGATACTTCAAATTAAAGGAAAGATACTTCACATTAAAGGAAATATATTTCAAATTAAAGTAAAGATACTTCAAATTAAAGTAAAGATACTTCGAATTAAAGGAAAGATACTTCAAATTAAAGGAAATATACTTCAAATTAAAGGAAAGATACTTCAAATTAAAGGAAATATACTTCAAATTAAAGGAAAGATACTTCAAATTAAAGGAAAGATACTTCAAATTAAAGGAAAGATATTTCAAATTAAAGGAAAGATACTTCAAATTAAAGGAAATATATTTCAAATTAAAGGAAAGATACTTCAAATTAAAGTAAAGATACTTCAAATTAATGGAAAGTTACTTCAAATTAAAGTAAAGATACTTCAAATTAAAGGAAAGATACTTCAAATTAAAGGAAAGATACTTCAAATTAAAGGAAAGATACTTCAAATTAAAGGAAATATACTTCAAATTAAAGGAAAGATACTTCAAATTAAAGGAAAGATACTTCAAATTAAAGGAAAGATACTTCAAATTAAAGGAAAGATACTTCAAATTAAAGTAAGGTAGATTATAACGAGCAACCTAATATATTCATCTCAGACTATGACGCACTCAAAACCTTGATTGTGTGTCGCTGTTTTACGTCCTAGCAACATCTAAGGTCATACCAGGAATGGGTACTCAAAACCAGTGGACTAGCTAATTAATGTGTTCAACCTCCCTCCGTCCAACCCATCTTTCCCTTGAGCAATCCAAAACAGGTTAGAATTTTAAATTATTTTTATTTTTAGAAGCCTCCTCTCTCGATCATTTAAAGTTGCATAGTCCGATGGTTTTGAGTTCCTGAAATTGTCTGAGTTAAATACATTATACCCCTGTCACACTATGACGTAACGAGCCAACGTGAGCCTAACGTGATCATTTTTCGTCATTACGTTGCCATACGTTGGGTTACGTTGTGATGACGTCATAATGACGTTAGAGTGACGTCGAGCTACGTCATGTTACGTCGTGTTACGTCGGCGCGCGTCGAGGTTTTGAACCTGTTCAAAACTTTCGACGTATCTCGACGTGACGCCGTCACGTCGGGATGACGTGACAATGACGTTAGGTAGACGTTCCGCGATCGTTATAGCAGCGTAAATGACGTTAGAGTCACGTTATGTCACGTCAGACCGACGGCCCGGGTGGGAGCAACGTGTTGGCCGCGTTTTGCACGTTACGGTCACGTCACGGTCACGTTACGGTCACGTTACGGTCACGTCACGGTCACGTTACTGTCACGGTTACGGTCACATTACGGTCACGTTACGGTCACGTTACGGTCACGTTACGGTCACGTTACGGTCACGTTATGGTCACGTTACGGTCACATTACGGTCACGTTATGGTCACGTTACGGTCACGTTACGGTCACGTCAACTACGCGGCATTCACGTCCACAATTTGCATATTACGCCGATAACTTCGACGTGATATCATTATTTTCACGTTGTGGTTACGCTGACGTAGTCACGTCGTAGTGTGACAGGGCCATTAGGTTGATCGTTATAATGTACCTTATTTTAGCTTGAAGTCACTTTTATTTTAAGTGGCTAACTTTTGAGATATTTGAAGTGGATCCATGCAAAATTAATTTTGGCAAGCTTGTCAAAACTCTGACCCCATAGGTTTCTGCAGTAACAGGTTCTATTCAATTGGCTCAGTATTCCTTTCTCTGTGTGGTGACAAATGTTTAATAAGTGCACCAGTATCTAAGTTAGATATGTAGAATCAAATTTAGATAATTGTTTTGGTTTTGAAAATTTGATATTTTCATCGGACTATGCAGCTTTAAGTGTGTGCGTGGGAGCGAGAGAGGGGGGGGGGGTAGGTGGAGGGGGTCTGGATGCAGTGTGGTTCTGTAATCGCCTCGCTAATCGAAGAGGGTGGCATAATTAATTGGCGTTCTCCTCGGCTAGGTCTGCCGGAAACGTTTAAATGGCAGCAGCAACGACGCCCGGGTGCAGCCAGCGCTTAACGCTACGCTGAGAGAGCTGCGGCCAAGGCCACCGCTAGCACCATGATCCAATATCCCTCTCAGTCACAGTATCCTGACACTGAACTCCCCAGTCCTTGTCCTATCCCATTAATGCTGAGCGCCAGGATAGGAAGCGACAAATACCAACTTTTGTATGTCAATAGCTTGAGTCGACCGGGAATCGACCTACAGACCTTCCGCAAAGGAAGACTGCGCTCTCTCGATTCGAATACCGCGTCCGGTGGTGAGTGGGAGGGAGGCGAGGCAGGGTTCTTGAGGTGTTAGACCTGTGGATGGGACTGGCTTCCTCCATGTGAAGAGCTCAGGAGCAAAACAATGTAAATGCCAATCCCAAAATGGAGATAAACATTGGAATCAAACCCTGAAAAACCTAGTTAAAGAAAATATTCCTTCTCTTTTGTGCATTGCTCCATAACCATGTGATCATATCAAAAGTGGAATTAGTGAGAATTAAAATTATTTTCAGGTACAAATCTTTTATTTAAACTACATTTTTGGATTGGGGTTTGCGTGGTTTTGCGCATGAACTCTTCATGCGTTTATGACACCATCAATAAAAGGTTTTTAAATAGACCACTTACTAAAAATGCTCAGAACGTCCAGGAGAGATCAATTTATTCTTCATGTATATTTTCATCGTTGCTGACATGTATTTATAATATTAATAATGGCATTACACAACAGTTAATTGTTGGAGTTTTACGTCCTGGCAACATCTAAGGTCATATCAGGATTTGTACCGACTTTTGACAGTGCATCCTCATGGTTAATTTATAGTGCTGCCCCACTGGGAAATCAGGCCATCGGCACCATTACTCAATATCATACTCAGCCCATTATCCTGACACTGAAATATTACAGAATGAATCGTTATTATTTATACGGTTTGTCATTTAGATACAGTGGTTATGGTACCATCTCATCAAATGGAATATGAAGAGTTCAGGCAGAAAAATACTGGCTAGTCACAGTTGACCATGAAGTTTCTTACTAAGTAAAGGTGTGTTGGTCACGTTACTGGCCCTTTAAGGAATTAGGTCATCGCTATATATCCACACATCCTTTGTCACTACTGCTTATCTAACAAGTCTGCTGTAGCGCAAGCTCCTGTCTACTAGCAAAGACAATGTACGATAACATGCACCACTCAGCGCTTTCCCATGAAATATAGCAAACAAGAATTGGACAGGTCCCCTAGCCCAGCCTGACTGCTGCTCAATTGAAACAAAGACAATGTCCGACAATTATAGTGTATTATCTCCTAATGTTAAAGTTGCATAGTCCGATGAAGTATGACATTTTTTTAAACCAAGCAATTATCTAGATTTGATTTTTACATATCTAACTTAGATACTGATGCACTTATTGAACATTTGATTCTGCACAGCAGGGAATACTGAGTCAATTTAATAGAACATGTTACTGTAGAGGTATATGGTTTTGGCAAGCTTGCCAAAACTAATTTTCCTTGTTTGCACTTCAAATATCTCAAAAGTTTAGCATTTGAAATAAAAGTAATTCGAATAACGCGTCCGGTGGTGAGTGGGAGGGAGGCGAGGCAGGATTGTTGAGGCGTTAGACCTGTGGATGGGACTGGCTGCCTCCATGTGAAGAGCTCAGGAGCAAAACCATGTAAATGCCAATCCCAAAATGGAGATAAACATTGGAATCAAACCCTGAAAAACCTAGTTTTAACAAAATATTCCTTCTCTTTTGTGCATTGCTCCATAAACATGTGATTGTATCAAAAGTGGAATTAGTGGGAATTAAAATTATTTTCAGGTACAAATCTTTTATTTAAACTACATTTTTGGATTGGGGTTTGGTTGGTTTTGCGCATGAACTCTTCATGCGTTTATGACACCATCAATAAAAGGTTAAATAGACCACTTACTAAAAATGCTCAGAACGTCCAGGCGAGATCAATTTATTCTTCATGTATATTTTCATCATTCCTAACATGTATTTATAATATTAATAATGGCATTACACAACAGTTAATTGTTGGAGTTTTATGCCCTGGCAACATCTAAGGTCATATCAGGATTTGTACTGACTTTTGACAGTGCACCCTCATGGTTAATTTATAGTGCTGCCCCACTGGGAAATCAGGCCATTAGCACCATGACTCAATATCCTACTCAGCCACATTATCCTGACACTGAAATATTACAGAATGAATTGTTATTATTTATACGGTTTGTCATTTAGATACAGTGGTTATGGTACCATCTCATAAAATGGAATATGAAGAGTTCAGGCAGAAAAATAATGGCTAGTTACAGTTGACCATGAAGTTTGTTACTAAGTAAAGGTGTGTTGGTCACGTTACTGGCCCTTTAAGGAATTAGGTCATCGCTATATATCCACACATCCTTTGTCAGTACTGATTATATATCAAGTCTGCTGTAGCGCAAGTTCCTGTCTACTAGCAAAGACAATGTACGATAAGATGCACCACTCAGCGCTGTCCCATGAAATACAGCAAACAAGAATGGGACAGGTCCCCTAGCCCAGCCTGACTGCCGTACAATTGAAACAAAGTCAATGTCCAACAATTATAGTGTATTATCTCCTAATGTTAATAATGAAAACAATATTTTAATATAGTAATATCCAAACATACTTTAAGCATTTTAATCTGTGCCATACATAAATAGAATGTGTAGTTATGTCTGAGTAAGAAAACTACTACTACACCTGATCAAAGACAATGCACCTTGTTTGCTGTTGGGTGGCAGCACTGCATGATTATTTCAGTATTTCCTATATGAAAGTGCTGAGTGGCACATCTTATCATACATTGTCTTTGCTACAAAACAGTCATGGCAGGCAATGAGAGATCCTGTGTAAATCGACTACCCTCAGCATGATTGTTTGGTTGTTGGAGTTTTATGTCCTGGCAACATCTGAAGTCATATCAGGACGGGTACAGACTTGTAACAGTGCACACTGATGGGTGACTTTATAGTGCTGCCCACTGGGAGACCAGGCCACCAGCATCATGACCTGATATCCCACTCAATCACATTATCCTGACACTGAGCCAACCAGCCCTTGCCCTATCTTAATAATCCCGAGGGCCTGGCTAGGAAGTGACAAGTATCAAGTTTTAAATCATTGGTTTGACTCGACCAGGGTTCGCATCCATTAGGTTCAAATCACATGATCTACCAAAAAGGGGAGACGAACGCTCAACTCATTCGGCCATCCTGTCTGATCAAAATTTTGAAAATGTGAAGCTTTAAGTGAACGTAAGCTGAGGGCTTATGGCCCCCCTCCTCTGCCCCCCCCCCCCACTTTCTGAACCCCTCCCCACCCCCATCCATCCCTGCAGCATTGTCGTGACAACTCCAGCATTCTAAGTGTCCACAGTACACAACATATGGACCAGACGGGATGGCCGAATGAGTTGAGTATCCGTCTCCTGTTTTGGGAGATGGGGGGGATCCAAACCCATGGACTCGTGGGTCGAACCCTGGTCGAGTCAAACCAATGACTTCAAATTGATACATATCGCTCCCTAGCCAGGCGCTCGGCATTATTAGGATAGGGCAAGGACTGGTTGGCTTAGGGTCAGGATAATGTGACTGAGTGGGATATCAGGTCATGGTGCTGACTGCCTGGTCTCCCTGTGGGATAGCACTGTCAAGTCACCTAGAGTCGGCACTGTCACAAGTCGGTATCCATCCTGCTATGAAGTTAGATGTTGCCAGGATGTAAAACAACAACAAACAAACATATTGTAAAATATTCCGACTTTTTAGGTCTGGTTCATAAATAAATAATAGTTTAAATAAATTCTAAAATATCTCCTTTTCATCAAACTCTTATGTGAAGCATTAAGAAAACTGTTTTAATCATATTTAAATCATCCAGTTATTTCTATAAAGTCATTATAATAATATACCAATTATATAAGTACCACTATAAAACCTCTCTAATAATACCTAATTCATTCTATCATGTTGGTAAATACATATGCATAATATTCAAACCAAGTTGTGAAACCATGGTAGATTATGTATATTAAGTGAAGTGATAATTAATATCAGATTGTTCTAAGGTTCTACATCAAATATAACGACTGGAGATAAAAACTCTGGAAAATTATGACTGTATTGGTATATTTACATGTATTACTGAATTGAAGTATGTTGGTATTATATATTGTATGAAAGGAGGTAAATGCTGAAACTAAGGGCAGCATATACAGTTGATTCAGACTGGTTTCTTCACCCAGACATATAGTCTGTGAAGAATGCCACAGAATGGGTATAATAATTAAGTCAAGAATTAAGTTCTGTGTGCCTGTTATTGTTATGGTATGACTTACAGATGCCAGTATCTGAGGGAGTGTTAGCACACAGGTGACAATGCATGGGGGTTGTGTGTGTGTGTGTGTGTGTGAGTGTTTGCAGGACCTGCCAAAGCCAGGTGTCAGGCTGGAGGTGGGAGGAGGAGTGTGTGTGTGTGTGTGTGTGTGTGTGTGTGTGTGTGTGTGTGTGTGTGTGTGTGTGTGGTGAGCCCTCCCTGCCCCACCTGGTGGCAGTTTGCTGAACTAAAGATGATAAAATATGTAATTCTCAAAGTAGGGCATGTAGAAACTCCTACTATTTTGGAGTTGTCCCAATCTAAGGGACTGGTGACCATGGGTGTTATGTAAATATAAACAGGGTTGATATTCCCATATAAGTGTAATTGGTGAACTTGATGGAAAAATATGTATCTGACTTGGGGTGGGTGGGTTGGCCCCCCCACCCCACCCCCTACCACTGACTGGAGGGGTTCAGCCAATGAAATGCCATGTGACACTCTCTGACTGAGGAGACTCCCAGCAACTGTGTACCTGTATTTTGAATGTTTTGAATCTGAATAAAAGAGCTGGGCAGGGGGTGTGGCAGGCAGATGACCTGGAGACAGCACAGCAGGAGGAGCCAGCCACCCCTCCCTACTAGACTTAACCACACTTAATTTCTGTTGGTTTGATATTTCTTGGAACAGATATAGTAAGCAGATATAGTAAGCAGATACAGTAAGCGGATCATCGCTTGAGTAATATCATACATTAGTGCTTTCCGGCCTCCACACACAGAAGTTAGGGTTATATTTCCTATAAAGATTCTAGTGTGTAAAATACCGCTAGTTAACAATATGGCCTGAGGTGTAGCTTGACTTGGTGAAAGTCTGGAGCTGGTGTGTTGTGGCTGGAGAAGGAATAGTCTGGCCGAGATAGGTCTGTGTGTGTGTGTGGGGGGGGGGGGGGGGGGGGGGGAGGGAGGGGAGGAGGGGAGGGAGAGGTCTAAACTGGTTTTGGTGTAAGCTATAAACAAGTCTTTTACCAAAAAAAACATGACGGTTATCACCAAAAAAAGACTGCTCGGCCAAAAAAAGAAAAAGAAAAGTTGCCAAACAGTAAATTCCTAGAACGGAGACATGACCACAGTAACTAGGTCCGTGCAACAAGGTGGTCCAAACATGCGACGATTTTTACCGACAGTCTTAGCGAATTCGGTTGACATTTGCAACCTGTTCGACTGCCTTTTCTTATCTTCGAATGGAAATTCTTGAATATCTAGAGACATTTACTGAATTGCTATAAGGATTTCAGTGGGTGTAGAAGGGATCAGCCAATTGTTGATTAAATCAGCACGTTTATTGTCCAGTTCGAAATAAGCTATCTGGACATGTGTTGTTCAGTTTCAACAATACATCAGCACATTTACCACCTAATTCCACCAATATATCAGCACATTTTATCAGTACGTTCTACAGATGTATCAGCACACTTACCACCCATTCCACCAGATTTACCACCCAGTTCTATCAGCACAGTTGCATCAATCTATCAGCACATTTATAAGCCAGTTCCAACAACCTATCAGCACATTTATCACCCATCTATCAGCACATTTATAACCCAGTTCCAACAACCTATCAGCACATTGACCACCCAGTTCCAACAATCTATCAGCACATTTACCTCCCAGTCCCAACAACATATCAGCACATTTACCACCCAGTCCCAACAAAATATCAGCACATTTACCACCCAGTTCCCACAACCTATCAGCACATTTACCACCCAGTTCCAACAATCTATCAGCACATTTACCACCCAGTTCCAACAACCTATCAGCACATTTACCACCCAGTTCCAACAACCTATCAGCACATTTATCATCCAGTTCCAACAATCTATCAGCACATTTACCACCCAGTTCCCACAACCTATCAGCACATTTACCACCCAGTTCCAACAACCTATCAGAAGATTGACCACCCAGTTCTAACAACCTATCAGCACATTGACCACCCAGTTCCAACAATCTATCAGCACATTTACCTCCCAGTCCCAACAACATATCAGCACATTTACCACCCAGTCCCAACAAAATATCAGCACATTTACCACCCAGTTCCCACAACCTATCAGCACATTTACCACCCAGTTCCACTCATTCCCCACCTCACTCTGCAGTTTATCCCCACATGTCCCAAGTAGTTCCCCGGTCCCCGGGTACATTATTAACCTCTCAGTCCGCCCAACCCATCAGCACATTTATTACCTGGTAGTTAACCCTGTTGCCGATGTCATATTGACAGAACACAGTGGTAAGTTGTCTTCGAAAGGTGGTGATTGCCACTGATGTAGCGTTGTAAGCCTCACTCCTATCACTGGTCACTGGCAAGGGCTCCCCTTCTATGTGGGAAAGTGCATATAAAAGACCCCTTGCTGCTTATCGGAAAGAGTAGCCTATGTGCTGGCAGCAGGTTTCCTCTAAGGAAATATGTCGGAATGACCATAGATGATGATGAAAATCAATTTGCTCTAGAGGCGTCGTTAAATACAACAAGCTTTTTTTTTTTACTGACATTTTGACGTCTATGAGAGCATGTCCATGAGAGCATGTCTATGAGCGCATGTCCATGATTTAATGGAATTTCAATCCCCATTCCGTGCAAGAGAGAAGCCCAACAACAGGCAGCTGTCAACCCAATGCCGGCCGTCACCCCACCATCTGCCGGTCGCTGACCTAACACCAGCCATTTTTGTTGTTTTTGTTGTTGTTGTGATGTTGTATTTATGCTGCCCATAACAGCTAAATCTAATGACTTGTTTTCGCCGCTAGACAACAATATTCTCATGGTTGCCCTTGTTTTTATTACTTTCAGCGACAAGTATCAATTTACTAAGGTATCGGTTTGACTCGAGTGGGAATCCAAAGTAGGTAAAGCTTGTTTAATTTAACGATGCCTCTAGAGCACATTGATTTTTATCATCGGCTATTGGACATCAAACATTTGGTCATGCTGACATATTTCTTTGGAGAAAACCTACTACCGCCACATGGGCTACTATTTCCGATAAGCAGCCAGGGTCTTTTATATGCAGTTTCCCACAGACAGGATAGCACACACCACAGCCTTTGATGAACCAGTTGTGGACCACTGGTTGGAATGGAAAATAGCCCAAACTGCAAATGTGTCCAATGAGCAGGATCGATAGGATGACCAACAGCTTCACAGGAGGACATTCTACCGCCTGAGCTACGTCCCGCTCCCCCCCCCCCCCCCCCCCCCACTGGGAATACAATTGCCGCACTCCTGCCTGTACTCTACCGATTCGGCCACCACGTCCAGAAGAGATCCTTCCCTAAATCTTGTCGCTTCCTAGCCTGTCGCTCGGCATTAATAGGAGCGGTCACGGACTGTTTAGCTCAGTGTCAGGATAATGTGATTGAGTGGCATGGTGACAGCGGCCTGATTTCGCAGTGGGGCAGCACTATAAGGTCACCATGAATGTGCACTGTCACAAGTCAGTACCCATCCTCATATGACCTTAGATGTTGCCAGGACATGAATCTCCAATAACCAACCAATCCTTCCCTAATATTCTGGTCACGATGCAATACCACACAGAATTGCATAGATGTTTGTTCTTTAAAAAGTTTGTTTCATTTAACAACGCCTCTAGATTACATTGATTGTTATCATCGGCCATTGGACTTCAAACATAAGGTCATTTAAATGTTTGTTTTTAATACCAATACTATGTGTTACTGTTTGTGTGTTTTTTCGCATGTTATTAATGTTCTGCTGTCTGAATTACCGGCAAATTCCGATATTATCCGAGAGTCAACATTCTGGTAACTACTGCCATGAATAATGTGCATATTGTTGATGGCGGTGACGTAGCGCAAGCGGTAGAGTGTCAACCTATGAAGGTGCTGGTCATCCGATCCATCCTGCTTGTTTGGGCTATTTTCCATTCCAACCAGTGGTCCACAAGTGCTTTATCAAAGGCTGTGGTATGTGATGTCCTGTCTGTGGGAAAGTGCATATAAAAGACCCATTTCTACTTATCGGAAAGAGTAGCAGCAATGGGTTTTCTCCAAAGATTATGTCAGAACGACCATATGTTTGACGTCCAATAGCTGATGATAAAAATTAATGTGCTCTAGAGACATCGTCACATCATCCACACACCACATACCAGACACCAGACACCACACACCACACACCACACACACACCGCACACACTTTTACTTCTCTCTCACTTGGTTGTCCATCGGTAGTGATGACAGCAACTCATCATATGTTGTGAACTCGTCAATGACTGATGAGTCCAGTTTGTGCTACGAATGTGCGGTGACATGTTGGACATAATGTGTAGCTGCTGTCAGAGAGTCTGGTACGTGAAGAAGACAATCTTTTCTCTGCAACACGACCGCCCGAGCTGCAATTAACAGCGGCAGGTCCAGAAGCCCCCCCCCCCCCATTATGGCCTACCTCCGCCAACTCTTCTGGCTGGTGGTTGAGCACAACTTCGACATCTCCTCCGTCTACATAAGGAGCGAGGAGAACATAATATGTGATGCTCTGAGCAGGCTCTGCCAGCCAGGGGACCTCGAGAGACTCAGGTCAGCCAACCCCGCACATTTTCAGCCATGACCTTGATTGTTTCCAATCCCATTGCAGATGTGCTGAAGCTACGCCAGGAGAAGCAGGCATTCCAGAAGAAGTTCTATGCGCCGAACTCCATCACGACTAGATCGGTCCAGATCCGCCATTATCTTGACTTCATTGAGGAGTTTGACGGCGAGTTCCCACCCACGGCATGCTCGACGGCCCAGGTGGGGCTGCACGCGGTCTGGCTCGCACGGTCAATGAAGTACTCATCTGTCACCAATTGTCTCAGTGGCCTGAACTACTTCCTCAAGCAGGAGGGCTCCACGCCCATCGACTACACTCAGTTTGACCTTGCCACCACCCTAAAAGGGATCAAGCGGGAGAAGGGTGTGCCTCCGTGCCAGGCCACGCCCCTTCTCCCTGACATGCTGCTCCGGATCTTCGCTCACCTCTCCGCAACACCGGGCCACACAGCCTGGAGGGCAGCAGTCTTCTGCAGTTTCCGGGCCCTCCTTCGGAAATGTCAGATAACGCTGTCTGACTCGTCACTCAGACCATACAGTTCCTCGTGTACGTCCTTGAGGTGCCATTCGCCAGGTGCCCCAACAAGGCCCTCTGTGCGGTGTTCTGGACGGAGAAGCACTTTGCCCAACTCCCTGCCCCGCCAGACGCCATGGCATTCCGGCTTCCGGCCTCGGGAGGCACCTCCTCCCCTATGCTGTACACCATCTATCAAGCTTCCCTGAAGCTCTTCTCGCCCGAGGCGGGGTTGGACCACGACACCATCTCCTCCCACTTGCTCCGCAGGGGGGGGGGGGGGGGGGGGGGCTGCACCTTCCTCTCACTATGTGGCACTACCCTAGAAGAACTTCTGGTCGAGTGACACTGTCTTCCTCTACCTAAAATCACCCCTGAGCTTCCAGATCATGAACGACATCTGGGTGGCCACAGCTCTGGCTGTCCCTTCTCCGGCTCCAGAGACTACTGTTCCAGATATTTGTTAGGACATTGACAGGTCTTGGTTTGGTTGGTGGCAACTGGCGTTGTTTGGCATATATTCTCCTGCCAGAGAATAAACTGAACCCAAACTAAGTCCTAGACTTTCTTTCTTATTTGCGAACGAACTATTTCTGTACTATATAATTTATTATGTGGATATAAATAACGGCAGCCCCTTAAATGTTTCCCATTAACCATCTTCTTCCATGTTATTTGCTGCGGAGCGGGTCATTCTCTACTCTCCCTGCCTCCTATACCGTGAGCTGTCACTCTGGTCACTTTTAAACTTTTTCGGTAGGGCATATATTCTCCTACCAGAGAATAAACTCAACTCAAACCAAGTCGTAGTCTTTCTTTCTCATTTGCGACACGAACTATTTATATAAAGGCTGACTATAGTACATCAGGAACAAGACAATAAAAGGTGTGTTGAGATAATGTATTCTCTGGTAGTGGGAATATTTTGCACCTAGCTTAATAAAAGAAAAATTGTTGTCATTCGCGCCCGTAGTTAGGGTTTGGGCCGGTGGTGGCGCCACCAGTACCAGGATGGAAGGAACGGAGCACAAACATTATAGGTATTAAGTGGTAATAAATGGGTAATAATGGATAATAAAGGACAATAAAAATCAATTCCCTTCCGCGTCTTTATAGTCACATAATTAATGCTTATACATCACCTATATATGGGAACAAATCTTCCGGTGTGAGGTTCCCGCGTCAACAGCCAGTGGCGGCGCCACAGGGCACAGGAATGTGGACATAGAAGCAGTGGTATGCACGAATATAACAATTATGAAGGAGTTCCCCTTTGCACCTTTATACTTGTATAATACACTATACCTCACATACGTATAGTGCATGAGTGAGTACCTAATTGGTTGTTGAAGTTTTACATCCTGGCAACATCTAAAGTCATATGAACACGGGTACCGATTTGGCACAGTGCACACCCATGGTGAGTTTATAGTACTGCCCCACCGGGAGACCAGGTGACCAGCACAATGACCTGATATCCCATTCAGTCACATTATCCTGACACTGAGCCAACCAGTCCTTGCCCTATCTTAATAATGCCGAACACTTGGCTGGCTCGGAAGCAACAAGTATAAATTTTTAAATAATTGATATGACTCGACCAGGGTTGAACCATTACTCTGGAGTTCTCCTCAACGAAGGTTGGTGCGGGGAGTCGAGGGATTCTGCAGAACCGGTGAATAGTCTGCCATCCAGGGGAATACACAATAGCGCTAGGATCACATTCTCCATTTATATACAATAGCGCTAGGATCACATTCTCCATTTATATGTGCATAATGGATTATTCACCACCCGTATATAAACATATATAATAGTCCTTAATGCAGACACTTCTAGTCAATATATACTGCCAAAATCATCTCTTCGGGGAAACGGTTGTACGCCTTCAGAGAATTTAGGTGGACAAGCTACTCATTCCAGTGAATGAAGCTTCTCTTTTTTAAGATAATATATATATAATGTTTAAATATATATTTATATATATTTATATATATTTTTATATATTTTTATATATTTATATAAATATATTTATATATATTTATATATATGTAGTGGTCTGCACTGACCTCTCAGGCAAGTAACCACATAGACAGGTAGGCGTGGGGAGTGTGTTGATATCAGGGAGCCTAGGTGGTGTAATGGTTAGCACGCTGGCCCGGAATGCAAAGAGATGTGGGTTCGAGTCCCGCTCTAGGCGAAATATTTCCCATTTTCATCACCCCCACGACACTGGTTGCCGTGATCAGGATCCTGTACAAGCTTTGCGCTGTATGGTTGTTGAACCTACCCTGTGTATGTATGTGTAAGTGCATTGCCTGTATGTATGTAATTGTAAGAATTACAAGACTTACAATTCCAGGGGGACGAGTGTAGTGGTCTGCACTGACCTCTCAGGCAAGTAACCACATAGACAGGTAGGCGTGGGGAGTGTGTTGATATCAGGGAGCCTAGGTGGTGTAATGGTTAGCACACTGGCCCGGAATGCAAAGAGATGTGGGTTCGAGTCCCGCTCTAGGCGCAATATTTCCCATTTTCATCACCCCCACGACATATATATTTATATATATATTTATATATATATATATATATATTTATATATATTTCTGTACATTTATATGTATTTATCTGTATGTTTATGTATTTATATCTAATTATTTGTATTTATTTGTATTTATATGGTGTGGAAGGCAGAGGGGGTGGGAGGGAGAGGTGGGTCGGATGAAGAGGGGTGGGAGGAAGGGGTGGGTGGGAGGGAACGGGACTGGGAGGGAGAGAGGTGCGAGGGAGAGAGGTGGGTGGGAGGGGGTGGGAGGGAGTGGGAGGGAAAGGAGTGGGAGGACGGCGGTGGGAAGAAAAGGGGTGGAGGGAGAGGTGGATGGGAGGGAGAGGTGGATGGGAGGGAGAGGGGTGGGAGGGAAAGGGAGGGAGAGGGTGGGGGGGGGGAGGGGGTGGGAGGGAGAGGGGGAGAGGGTGGGAAGGAGAGGGGGGTGGGAGGGAAAGGGAAGGAGAGGGTGGGAGGGGGAGGGGTGGGAGGGAGAGGGGGGGGAGGAGAGGGGGGGGAGAGGAGGAGGGGGGGTGGGAGGGATAGGGGGGTGGGAGGGAGAGGGGTGGGAGGGAGAGGGGTCGAGGGGAGAGGGGGTGGGAGGGAGAGGCACTGGGAGGGAGGTGGGTGGAAGGGAGGGAGAGGGGGATGGGAGGGGGAGGGGGGTGGGAGGGGAGAGAAGGTGGATGGGGGGTGTGGGGAGGGAAAGGGGGGTGGGAGGGAGAGAGGATGGGAGGGAGAGGGGTGGGAGGGAGGGGGTGGGAGGGAGGGGGGTGGGAGGGAGAGGGGTGGGAGGGAGAGGGGTGGGAAGGAGAGGGGGTGGGAAGGAGAGGGTGGGAGGGAGAGGGGTGGGAAGGAGAGGGGTGGGAGGGAGAGGGGTGGGAGGGAGGAGGGGTAGGGCAGAGAGGGGGTAGAAGGGAGAGGTGGGGGGTGGGAGGGAATGGGACTGGGCTGGATAGGGGTGGGAGGGAGAGAGGATGGGAGGGAGAGGTGGTGGGAGGGAGATGCACTGGGAGGGAGGTGGGTGGAAGGGAGGGGGAGGGGGATGGGAGGGGGAAGGGGGTGGGAGGGAGAGGAGGTGGATTGGGGGTGCGGAGTGGCTAGAAGGGAGAGGTGGGTGGGAGGGAGGGAGGGAGGGAGGGAGAGGGGGATGGGAGGGAGAGGAGGTGGATGGAGGGTGTGTGGGTGGGAAAGGGGGTGGGAGCGAGAGGAGTGGAGGCATTCTGTGAAATGTGTCACATGATGTGTGTGTGAGTGTGCGTGCGCATGCGTGTGCAATAACGGTTTGCTATATCCGGTAAATGGCAGTGCCGTTGTGGGTCTAGCTAGTGTTGGATCAATGCGCAAACAAAGGCTGATATCACAGGGCCGTGTGTGGCAGGGGGTGGGTGTGCATGTGGGTGTGTGGGTGTGTGCATGTGAATATATGCGTGTAGGGGTGGATGGGTGTGGGTAGGAGGGGGTGAAAGTGTAGGTGAATGCGTATGTGTCTGTGGCATGGAGGTGTGTATGTGTGAGTGTTGAGAGTGTGTGTGTGTCTGTGTATGTGCTTTTGTGTAGGTATCTGTGAGTGGGATTTGGTGTGTGGGTGTAGGTGGGTGTGGGTGTGGGTGGGTGTGGGTGTAGGTGGGTGTGTATGTGCCTGTGGCGTGGTGGTGTGGAGGTGCTTGTTGGTAATTGTATGTTTGCATGTGTGATGTGTGTGTGCTTGTCTCTGTGGCAGTGGGTGTCTGAGTGTGTTTGTGTGTGTGTCATGGACGTTGATGGTTGTGGGTGTAGGTGAGTGTGAGTTAAGGTGGGTGTGGGTATAGGTGTGGGTGTGGGTGTGGGTGTGGGTGTAGGTGTGGGTGTGGGTGGGTGTGGGTGTGGGTGTAGGTGGGTGTGTGGGTGTGTGCATGTGGTGTATGTGCCTGTGGCGTGGTGTTTGTGGGTAATTGTATGTTTGCATGTGTGATTTATGTGTGTGCTTGTCTCTGTGGCAGTGGGTGTCTGTGTGTGTTTGTGTGTGTGTGTGTGTGTCATGGGCGTTGGTGGTTGTGGGTGTAGGTGAGTGTGGGTGAAGGTGGGTGTGGGTGTAGGTGAGTGTGGGTGAAGGTGGGTGTGGGTGTAGGTGAGTGTCTGTGTAAGTGGGTGTGGGTGTAGGTGAGTGAGTGGGTAGGTGGGCATGTTATCTGTGGCGTGGAGGTGTTTGCGGGTGAGTGGGTGTTGGTGTGTGTGCTTTGTGTGTGTGTTTGTGTGGCTGTGGGTGTCGGTGGGTGGGCTTTGGTGTATGTGTGTTGGTGTATGTGTGCGTGTGTGTGGGCGTGCGTGAAGGTGGCATCTGTAGGTGACCATCGAATTTTTAACAATAAAATAGTAACCTAGATTTTATCCTAGAAATTCAATGTGGAATCTGGCACACTCGTTACATATGTATTGCAGTTTGCTTTTCCTGTTGTAGATTGGTTATCTCACAAACATGCAAACTAAGCCTATGCACAGCATTTTGGTATGCACAGCACAATTAATTTTGCATGGTTCCACTTCAAATATATCCTAAATTCATTGCTTAAAACAAATGTTACTTCAACCTAAATTAAAGTAGATTATAACAATATATCGATTATATTTACCCAACAAAATATGGCAGAAATTCAAAATCGTAGAACCATGTAAATTTAAAGGGAATGTATGTATTTGCCCTTGTACAGAAGCCAGCAGCACTTCAACACTTTTGCAGGCAGCTTTCATGAAATGAAAATGGAGAGCGGCAGTCAAGTACTGAAAGCAGTCTTTGTCGCATCGCGACTGACAGCATGATGATCATGACAGAATGGTGAATAATTTAATCAATGCACACATATATTTATATGTGATAAATATTATCAATTAAAATGAACCCCAAATAAATGATTTCAAATGCATCAGTGTGGGATACGGTCGGTGTTTTGGGGTTTTACTAAGAAATGAGGATGTGAGAAATGAGTGGAAAATGCAGGGTAACAGGGAAAACACATCGTGTTATATGTTTCTGATATGGACCACACGCGATGGCCGAATGGTTTGAGCATCCGCCTCCCGTTCTGGTAGGTCTTGGGATTCGAACTCGCGAGTTCAAACCCTGGCCGAGTCAAACCAATGACTTGTATGGACGATAAAGTGTCTGTGCAACGGACGGTTAACCAGATGTTATTAGCAGCTAGGGTTTGTTTGGTGTATTAGATCCAATCACCATTACACCACAAAACCAGGCTACACAGCAACCCCCCGTAGGGACACCAGGCAAATGGCAGCCCCAGTGCTACTGACAGCAATAAGTAACACCAACATTTATGAGAGAAGTGTATTTGCCATGGCGGCACATGCCTGGAATAATCAACCCACACAACAACGGGCAATCAAAAGCATGGACCACTATAAAAGGTCCTTAAAGAAAACATAATACACAACCACCCACTGAAGAAACAATATCTCACCTGATCTTGGGCGCAGTCACTGCTTGCTGTGTTCTGGCACAAAAAGCAAAAGACCGGCCAGAAAAGATGGTAGATATCACAAATACGGAAACTAGCCCTACTAAGTACTAAGGAATTCGAAATGACTATCACCATAGGGCGCAGTCCGTCTGTGTATGTGTATTGGCACAAACCAAAGCAGAACCAGGCAGGCCACGGTCATGCATCCGAATCACCCTGAAATACGAAATGGCTAACCATACAACACTGCCATCCCACCTAGTCGCAGTCCTGAAGGGTCCAGGGGAGTTCTGGCACACTGGTGTACTATCTAAGGACAGGGCATGGGTGAAAGGATGCTGTAACAAACCACAATGGGATGGGATCCTCTCCCACAGGCCTGTACATCATCTGCGTAGATGTACATAGTAGGCTAAGTTATCATATACAGGTTAGGAAAAAACTTGAAAATTAAAAAAAAACTAATATAGAAACTACTAACACCCAAAACCGCAAAGGTTGGCCCGAGAAAGATCAGGTAAAGACTCCTGAGTGCGGGACCAGACCAATCTAGTACCACAGCTGTCCAGCGTTGAAAACAAGCACCCTCACGGGAGCTCATACGTTATGGGCAGAATAAAAAAACTTGTCACAAAAAAAACACAAAAAAAACATCTAAGGTCATATCGGGATGGGCACCGAGTTGAGACAGTATGCACTCATGGCGAATTTATAGTGCTGCCCCACTGGGAGATCAGGCCGCCGGCACTATGACCTGATACCCCACACAGTCACATTATCATAGAACTGTGCTAGCCAGTCCCTGTCCTATCCTATTAATGCTGAGCGCCAGGCTAGGTAACAACAAGTATCAATTTTATAAGTCATTGGTTTGACTCGGCAGTGATTCGAACTCCCGACCTTCCGCACGGGAAGAATGCGCTCTAGCGATTTGGCCACCACGGAGTCGGGATGACCAAGTCACCCACAACTATTACGTAGTGCAGGGTCAACACTGTTTATATAAGCACTATCTCTCTGTATCTCTCACTATCTCTTTCTAGCTACCTTTTTCGCTCTCTGTGTGTATATACACATATATAGTATAGTTATACGAATCTTACCTGGGTACAGATGATGGATAACTGTTGTTTTCCCGAGGTACAAGCCTCGGCTAGTCGTGGGCTAGGGAGAAGGAAGCACATCCAGGTCCAGCAATCTTTACCTACTTATTCAGGATAAAAATTACTTTAAAGTTCAATAGATACTTCAATGTTTTCGTCTTGGCACAAGCAAACATGCTAGTCATGGCAGGGTTGGGTGGGAGGGTTGGGAGGGCCCTAGCCCACGACTGCCTAATCTTAGGCCTCGTTAACTGCAGCAAAGGGTCTGCTGTGGTGAACATTTTTTCTAGTTTTTGTTGTGTTATTGAAACGGTCATATCTTCTGTGTTTAACAGGAAAACCAAACATTTTAAAAGTTTGGTTGGAGTAAAAACCTGATTTCTTGTCATGAATGTAAAATCCCAATTTAGTGAACGTTTCACACAAATCACCAACTGCTCTTTGACAGTCTGTCTTTGATTTTGCCATTATGAATGAATCGTCAATATATGAGAACGTAATATGTCCCTTTCTAGCCATTTATGAAAAAATGTTTCAACAGCTCAGTAAAAAAGCGAGGGGCATAAGCTAAGCCATTAGACATACAGGTGAGCCCATAGAGTTAATCATTCCCAAACAAAACGGAGGAATCTGCTATCTGATTTGTGGATAGGTAGCGTATAATACGCATCTTTCAGATCCACACTAGCAAGCCAGGACCCTTTCGTGACCAAATCCTTAGCCGTTTCGACGGAAAACCTCTTAAATATGTAACCAATTTGTTTGAGTCCCGCTCTAGGCACAATATTTCCCATTTTCATCACCCCCATGACACTGGTTGCTGTGACCATGATCCTGTACAAGCTACATGCTGTATAGTTGTTGAACCTACCCTGTGTATGTGTTAAGTACACTGCCTGTATGTATGTAATTGTAAGCATTAAAAGACTTACAATTCCAGGGGGATGAGTGTAGTGGTCTGCACTGACCTCTCAGGCAAGGAGCCGGATAGACAGGTAGGAATGGGTAGTATGGTGACATCAGGGAGCCTAGGTGGTGTAATGCTTAGCACACTGGCCCGGAATGCAGAGATGTGGGTTCGAGTCCCGCTCTAGGCGCAATATATCAGTTGAGTAAACACTATAAAGTTGTCATAACTTCACAGGGTCACCTGTCATGAAATTTCCTTAGAATTAGATATTGTTAGGACGAGAAAACCCAATAAACAAATCCAAATCGGATTAGCATCAATCCGACGTCATGGGGCTTAGACTGGAAAGGTCAAGGATCGCATGGTGCAATGAACGCGTGTATTCAACAAATGTAGGGAAATAGTTGGTTGGTTGTTGGTGTGTTACGTCCTGGCAACATCTAAGGTCATATCAGGACGGGCACCGACTTGTGACAGTGCGCACTCATGATGACTTTATAGTGCTGCCCCACTGGGAGATCAGGCTGCCAGCATCATGACCCGATATCCCACTCGGTCACATTGAATATGTTGGCAGCCCCAACATACGTAATTCGTAAACGAGGCAGGCTGACTCTTTCCTCACGTGACCGCTCTGCCCGACTCCCCTCACTTCTCCGCCTGGTCTGGTCACGACAACTTCTTCACCCACCCACCATCCAAGCCTCACACGTCTATTATTAACTTTCAATAAACATTAATTGTTAAAAACTCTTCTCGTGTTATCCTTCCAAGCGCTACGAATTATCCTGACACTGAGTTAACCAGTCCTTGCCTTATCCTATTAGTGCCGAGAGCCAGGCTAGGATGTGGACAAATATTAATTTTGGAATACATTGGTTTGATTTGACCGGGAATCGAACTCCCAGTCGTTCACAAAACAGGTCTGTCCTCTACCAATTCGGCCACTGCGTCCGTTGTAGGCAAATAGGTAATAACTAGAAACATGTTTTTATTTTAATGACGCCTCTAGAGAACATTGAATTTTATCGTTGGCTATTGGACGTCAAACATATGGTCATTCTGACATACTTATTTTTGGAGGAAACCTGCTGCCGCCACATAGGCTACTCTTTTTTCTGATAAGTAGCAAGGGGTCTTTCATATGCACTTTCCCACAGACAGGACAGCACATACCAGATACTTTGATGAAGCAGTTGTAGACCACTAGTTGGAACGGAAAATAACCCAAACTGTAAATATGTCCACTGAGCAGGATCGATAGGATGACCGACACCTTCACAGGTGGACACTCTACCGCCTGAACTACGCCCGCTCTCGGATAACTAGAAGCGCCAATTAATTGTATTATCACCCACCACGCGTCTCGCGTCACCAAGCCGGTCAAATGAGGGCACTCACCTGTAAAGAGAAATCAGCAAGTGTTATTCAATAAATGAAGCAATAACAAAAAAATCCTTTCTGACGTCATCATTATTACCCCACACAACGATTGACTACATTTCATTCTGTGTCAGAAATTATATAAAGATGTAAATGGGTCGTTCTCAGAATCTATCTGTGTACCACTTTTATGACATGGCAACGAAAAGTGAAAACATTCCAAATGATAGCAAACAACATTTCAAATAATAGCAGAATCCATATTGATATGAAGGTGTATTCGTTGTGCATATGTCTGAGTTGAATTTTTTTTTTTTCACTTTTTGATTTTGATCTTAAACAAATTGAGAAATCTGTTAAAATTAACCATGTCACATCCGTCCATAACATCATGTTAACACACATTATGCCGCTTTAATACATACTGGGTGGAATTATGCGGCTTTAATGTATATTAGGTGGGTTGGTGATAACCACACACTTTTTTGTTCATGGTGTCCTTATCTACTAATCTATGACCGTCGCCCCGCGATAAGACTGTACACACCATCAGTAATGCAGTGTACAAACATTTTGATTGTTTGAGTAAAACTCCAACAACTAACGAACCAACATTATACTGATACTAAGAAAGCCGGTGTCGCAGTTTCCGCCGTCCGCCAGTTTCCGCGGTATGCATACACTCAAATGCATTGTCAATGGACCATGAGCAATCTTCCTACAGAAAAAGTGAAATATCTCTAAAACCACACCACCTAGAAACAAATCGCTTGGTACACACATAGAAAACATCTTTACCAAAAACATTATGTTAAATTTATAAGGTTAGTGAAGATGCTGTTCGATTTTGACGCATGCGCAGAAGCGATGCATACCGCGGAAACTGGCGGACGGCGGAAACTGCGACACCGGGCCTTACCATACTCTATTACCGTCAAGCACCAGTCTAGGCAGCGACAAGTATCAATATTGTAAGTCATTCATTTCACTCTGTTCGGGTTCGAACACAGGACCTTTCATATCGGAAGCCAGCCAGCACTCTGACCGATTTACTCATCCCACCCGGTCAATCGAATAAATAGATAACACAACCCAAAAAGCATGATACGCTAGCCTTATAAAGTTGCATAGTCCGATGGTTTTGGATTTCTGTATTTTTTCTGAGATAAATATATTAGATCGATCACTAGTATCTACTTTACATTAGTTCAAAGTTACTTTTATTTTAAATGGTAAACTTTTGAGATATTTTGAGTGCAAACATGGAAAATTTGTTTTGGCAAGCTTGCCAAAACTCTGACACCATAGACTTCTGCAGTAACAGGTTCTGTTAAATTGACTCAGTATTGCCTTCTACGCAGAAACAAATGCTTAATAAGTGTATCACTATCAGTATCTAAGTTAGATATGTAGAATCAAATCTAAATAATTATTTTGGTTTTGAAAATTTGATTCTGCATCGGACTATGCAGCTTTAATGCAACCTTTCAGGGATTGTTCTATTGACGTCATACATAGTAAGACCGGGTGAGCATTGTGCAAGCAAAGTTCAAATAAAGCTGCATAGTCCGAAGAAAACATCAAATTTTCAAAACCAAATCAATTATCTAGATTTGATTATGTTATGTATAAATTCTTATGCTTATATTATGATGCAATGTAATTATCCTGTATCGCTATATTGTCTTCCCCGACCACCCGTGACCTTTCCTTGTAAGTTTGTTGTGTTGGGTAGGTGGTAGATAAAAGATTCACCCGGTACTTGTAGTACACGGGTGAAGATCAGCCTTGTATAAATACGGGCGAAAATAGCGTGAGTATGGAACATCACCTAGAAACTGTGGCTCCAGTATCAAATGGCTACCCATGTAGGCACAGATTTGGTGAAATGGGAGAGAATGCAAAAAGACAAGATGGTGGCCGCAGAACGCCGTCGATTTCACTTTTAAATCTTATTAAACTAGATATTATATTATATTTTTCAACTCAAAAGTAGCGGGCTAATAATAAAACAGATGTAAAGAATAATTGTTGATTCTTAGTTTGTGAAATTAGGCTCTCAATTCTTTGACCCGTTTTTTCGCCAGCTTTTACATAAGGTTGGTATGCACCCCTCCTGTGGCTACTGCAGCAGTACGGGTGAATCTTGTATCTAGGTAGGTGGTTGCTGGTGGTTGGTGTGCGGCCTGGAGGGCAGGGTGTCTGCTCCAAGCAGCCCTACTCCCTTCCTTCGCTCCAGGTGGCACCTCTGCCCCCCCCCCCCTCCATCTGCCCACTCCTCCTCCGGTTTATTAAATTTTACTTTTGTCGACACACAGAAGGGAATGCTGAGGCAATTTACTAGAACCTGTTACTGCAGAAGTCTATGGTGTCCGAGTTGTGGCAAGCTTGCCAAAATCAACTTTGCCTTGTTGCGCTTCAAATATCTCTAAAGTTAACCATTTAAAATAAAAGATACTTCAAACTGAAGTAAGGTAGATTATAATGATCTTTATCTCAGAAAAAAGGCAGAAACTCAAAAGCATCGGACTCTGCAACTTTAGCTGTGAGAAACGAGGGTAGGTTTAAGACGTGATTCTGTCAAAATGCTTTTCATTCTGAAAAAAAGGGTTGAATTAATTGAATTAATTGAATGATGACAGAATAGTGTGTGTGGTAGGGGGTGTTCAGTTTCATCATTCTGGGAAATTGAATTAATTGAGGCTCAACCCTGGTGATATTACAGCTGCACTAGCTTTAACCTATGCACAGCACGGTAAGGCTAGGCTCCCCATCAATTCATGAACCAATATTGTGTCAAACTGTCATTATATATATTCATGGTCTCGGACGATATTCAGAGACCATCTATATATCTACGTTATCTGCTATATTCTGAACTCGTGCTTGGTCCCGTTTCAAAATAGTGCCACCATCTGGTAGAATCCATCTGTACCAGTATGCAGTAAACCATATCTGTGATGTTATCTAATGGCAGAGTTAACAACACACACGGTTATGCGAATCAAAGTTAGTAAAGACCATCAAAATTAATATGAAATGTGCATGGTAGGCAAACAAACAAAATGTTATTAACAACCCATACATGGCGAAGCATCAGTAGAGTACAATGATACGCGTTGGCAGCGCCGATTAACAGAGGAGTTGTGATCAGAACGACACTAAAAATTAACCACCGTTTGGTATTAGGTCTAGATAAGTCAATGAAAGCATCCAATTTTCTAAACCAAACTACTTACTAGAATTTAATCCAAAAGCATCAATTTTTCTAAACCAAAAGCCGAACTAGAATTTAATCCGACATATCCAACCTACGTCAGGGCCCACTCTGCAAGCATTGCTTTTGCTGCACAGAAGGAATGCTATGGTCATATCAAGACAGGTATTGACTTGTGACAGCGCGCACTCATGGTGACTTTATTGTGCTGTCCCACTGGGAGACCAGGCCACCAGCACTATGACCTGATATCCCACTCAGTCACATTAGTCTGACACTGAACCAACCAGTCCTTGCCCTACCCTAGTGATGTCTAACGGCTGGCTAAATTAAGTCCAGAACCATTTGGTTGTTGCTGAAATGTGCTTTGAAGTAAGCGCCAACTGTGATATATACATTTCAATATTCTTATCAATCGCTACCTAAATCTTTAGGCTGTCTGGCCCGTGTGATTCCAAGAAATGCCTCGGTCAACAATCTGCTAGGAGAGGATCAGGGGACAGCCTCACCAACTCACAGCTGAATCACTGTCTCCTTCTAACGGACGTGGTGGCGCAATCGGTAGAGCGCAGGCTTCCCGTGCGGAAGGTCGGGAGTTCGAATCCGAGCCGAGTCAAACCAATGACTTATAGCATTGATACCTGTTGCTACCTAGCCTGGTGCTCGGCATTATTAGGATAGGACAAGGACTAGTTAGCGCAGTGTCAGGATAATGCGACTGTGTGGGATCATGGTGTTGGCCACCTGGGGCTGTATGCATGGAGTGGTGTTAGCGAGCCAAAATGCGTATAGGGCGGGATTTCTGGTTTAGCGCAGAAAAGTTGGTATGCATGGAGCAGTGTTAGGCCTAACACCGAGCGTTTAAACTCAGAAATTCTAACTCTGCTCGTAGCAGGTTTACAGCGGTGTTAGTGTCAGGATGGAACCCAAATCTACTCAATGCTATCATATGTAACAGAATTACATACGCAATAAGTGAAATTTTATCAACTTAACCCTAAATCCGAAGCGAGATTAACGCTGATGCCGTAACGGCGGCAATATTAATATTTATATTTTTGAATCGACGAACGTAAAGTAAACAAATCGCCGCCGCCGCCGTATAGACGTCGATATACATACTCAGATACTCTCACTGCGCCAGTTAGTGTGCGTGTGTGGGTCTCAATCTATTCAATGCTGTCATATTTAACAGAATTACATACACAATAAGTGAAATTTTATCAATGTAACCCTAAATTCGAACCGATATTAATGCAGCTGCAGCATTGGCGGCGTTATTCATATTGTCAAATCGACGAATGTAAAGTAAACAAATCGCCGCCGCCACCTCAGTAACAAGCGCGCTGGTTCCCGGTGGGTAGAGAAGGCAATATATTAGGCCCAAGCAGGTGCTCGCTGGCAACAGGCTCAGAGAAATTTCCATAATGAATAAATTAATTCACATATAGCTAACACTCACCGTTTAAGCGCCCATGCATACGGCTTGACATAGTTCTCGATGACGCTGATAACCGGTGTTAGCTACCCTGTGTTAGAGCGATAACACCACACACCGCTAACACTGCTCCATGCATCTCCTGGGCCTGTATGCAGGAGTCGGTGGTAGCGGGTTTTGGTGTTACAGCCTATTACCGGGTAGCTATCGCCGATGTCGAGAACTGTGTCAAGTCGTATGCAGGAGCGCGTAACACTTTGATTATAGCTACCCGTGAATTTATTTATAGATTTGGGAAATCCCTCTGCGTCTGTACCCATATATTAGGCTTAAATATATTCAATGCGACCATATTTAACAGAATTACATACGCAATAAGTGAAATTTTATCAATTTAACCCTAAATTCGAAGCATTATTAAGGCTACCGGCGCATTGGCGGCGATATTAATAGTTATATTTTCGAATCGACGAAGGTACAGTAAACAAACCGCCGCCGCCACCAGTATGGAAAGCGACGTCGATGCGGCGATTTGTTTACTTTACGTTCGTCGATTCGAAAATATAACTATTAATATTGCCGCCAATGCGGCAGTAGCCTTAATAACGCTTCGAATTTAGGGTTAAATTGATAAAATTTCACTTATTGCGTATGAAATTCTGTTAAATATGGTCGCATTGAATAGATTTGGGCCTAATGCACTCGCTATACCTACTATTTAGCAGGGGTAGGGTAACACCGGGTAAGCTTTTGGTGTTAGGCCTATCACCGCTTCGTGCATACCATTTTTTGCCGCTAACCGGGAAATTCCCGATTACCACTGTTTTGCCTCGCTACCACCGAATAGCACCGGCTCCTGCATACAGGCCCTGGTGTCTCAGTGGGGGAAAACTATAAAATTGCCATCAGTGTGCAATGCCACAAGTATGTACGAATCCTGATGTGACCTGAGATGTTACCAGGACATACAACTCCAACAACCAACAACCAACAACCAACCACCAACAAAGGACCGACCGAATCGGCCATCTCGTCCGGTTAGTGGAAATCGTCTATGGCATAGTTTTCCTATTATCGCCCATAATAAGCAGGCAGCGCTTGCTATCCGATTTCCAGGCACCCATGGGCGTGTACGCTCGCTGGTCTGCCTTTGTTCGGAATAATCCCTCATAGCAGAGAGCGTGTATATAAACAGATGAGAGGGACAACTCCCGCGAAAATCGGTAACATAGGCTACAGTGGCGATCCTGGCGGTTATTGTTGAACAAGCCTTGAGTTTGCCGGTATGCTCAGTGCAAAACATTAATTTTCTTAAAAGATTAATAGAAATCCAGAACCCTAACCTTATAAATTCAATATAATCTTGTTGGTAAACATGTTTTCTATATGTGTACTAAGCGGCTTGTTTCTATTTGGTGTAGTTTTAGAGATATTTCACTTTTTCTGTAGGAAGATTGCACACGACCATTGACAATGCCTTGAGTTTGCCGTACGCGTAGTGAAAAACGTTAGTTTTATTCCAAATTAATAGAAATCCAGAACCCTAACCATATCAATTTAATATAATCTTGTTGGTAAACATGTTTTCTATGTGTATTCCAATCAGTTTGTTTCTAGGTGTTGTAGTTTTAGAGATATTTAACGTTTTCTGTAGGAAGATTGCACACGACCATTGACAATGGCTTGAGTTTGCCGTACGCGTAGTGAAAAACGTCACTTTTATTCAAAATTAATAGAAATCCAGAACCCTAACCATATCAATTTAATATAATCTTGTTGGTAAACATGTTTTCTATGTGTATTCCAATCAGTTTGTTTCTAGGTGTTGTCGTTTTAGAGATATTAACGTTTTCTGTATGAAGATTGCTCACTGCCATTGACAATGCCTTGAGTTAGCCCATTTGTTCAACAACCACCACTTGGAGCGCCACAGTCAGCAGGTGTTACACGGTCTAGTATGAGAGTTGTCCCTCTCATCTGTTTATATACACGCTCTCTGTTCATAGTCGACCCCCCAGTCATCGGCATATTTACACTCCATCATTCTTTGTACATTCTTCAATAACGAACCATATATTATTAGTAATTATCAACAATATATGGTTGGTTGTTAGAATTTTACATCTAAGACCATATCAGGACGGGTACTGACTTGTGACAGTGCGCACTCATGGCGACTCTACAGTTCTGCCCCACTGGGTAATCAGGCCACCAGCACCATTACCCAATATCCCACTCAGTCACATTATCCTGATAACCAGTTGTAAAGTCGTCGGCTGGCAGCTGTAGTTGTGTAGGCAGGCTAATATGAAATCACTACAGGCAAGTAGAAGTAAGGCAGAGTATAGAGTGAAAGGTAGAGAGAGAGCTTGCGCCCTCAGGTTTATTATTATATAGTGGTTTTAGAATTCAAGATGGCCTGTCACATGACCAGATCCTCCAATCAACAATAAGCATTCACATGTCCACCAATCAAGATTATGCATTCCAGTATCCATGCCTTGGTTGTTTTGGCCTATCTGCCCTGTTGTGTCTGGGTGTGCAGTGATCAGTATCTAACAGTTGGGGGGGGGGGGGGGAGGGGGTTGTGAGCAGAGCTCCTAAGGCCCTATCACACTAACAGTAGTGCCCCTCTCACACTATCTATAGAATACACAATGTCTATTTAATTTAGGTAAAGGATCACCAGCACTACACAATACCACATGCATTTGGTCACATTACATCATTTACCTTATATATAACATTTGTAATCCCCTATAGACCAGTTCACATTAACCACCAATGTGTAATTATCAGAATATTTTACACAGTCCTTGCCCTATCCTATTAATGCCGAGCACCAGGCTAGGAAGCAACAAGTATCAATTTTATAAGTCATTGGTTTGACTCGACCGGGAACCAAACTCTCGATCTCCAGCACGCGCCTGGTAACAATATCTGCAAACAATTGCAAACAAAGCTTTACCACGGAGGATGCACAGTAAAATTCTGCCTCCAGCATTCGTTCCGCCGGACGCGGTGCCTGAATTGGTAGAGCGCAGGCCTTCCGTGTGGAAGGTCGGGAGTTCAATTCCCGGTCGAATTTAAACCAATGACTTACACAATTGATATATGTTGCTTACCAGGCAGGCGCTCAGTGTTATTAGGATAGGGCAAGGACTGGTTGGCTTGGTGTCAGGATAATGTGACTGAGTGGGATATCAGGTCCTGGTCCTGGTGACTTAGTCTCCCAGTGGGGCAGCACTATAAAGTCACCGTGACGACACGCTGTCACAAGTCCGTACCCATCCTGGTATGACCTTAGATGTTGCCAGGACTTAAAACTCAAGCAAACAACCAGCATTAGTTCTTGCCTGGAGATGAAAATACTCAACTTCCGGTCATGTAAACACACCATTTCCAAGCTTTAGTCCCTCCTCAGGGGACCAGTGGATCCCATCTCAAAAAGAGCCATATAGAGCTGTTTATTATTCTTAATGTATTCCATAGATAGATGGACAAGTCGGGGAGAGATTGGAGAGAGTTCACGTACTCTGGCTGACCAGAAAAGACCTGTCATTACATTTATTCAAAACCAGACCGGATGGCCAAATGAGTTAGAAGTTAGAGCATCCATCTCCCGTGTTGGTAGACCGTGGGATCGTCGGTTCGAACCCTGGTCCAGTCAAACCAATATCTTAAAACTTTATACTCGTCGCTTCCTAGCCAGGCGCTCAGCATTATTAGGATAGGGCAAGGAATGGTTGGCTCAGTGTCAGGATAATGTGACTGAGTGGGATATCAGGTCATGGCGCTGGTGGCCTGGTCTCCCAATGGGGCAGCACTATCAAAACGCCATGAGTGTGCACTGTCACAAGTCGGTACCCATCTTAATATGACCTTAGATGTTGCTAGGAAGTAAAACAACAACAAACAAACAACATTTATTCAAAACCGAAATTTGCTCTATATCTAAAAATCCTCATTGGGGCATAATTATTCTAGCTGTGTGCCAGATTTCATTTTGGTGTCATCAAACCCACAACACTTTCCGTTACTACAATGAATCCAGGAAAAAGAAATTGACTAAGTGATAAAGCAGATTCTAGTCCTAGTAGTAGAGAGCTTGGTGATGGCTGTGCTACGCACATGCGCACAACTCCCCGAGGGGCGAGGGGGTTCCCGGTCGGTGGAATGGCGGTAATTAACATTAGCTGCCTGTCTATTCCGAGAACCTCACTGCGAGGCTGGCCGGTGAGGAACATAGGGAGGGTGGAGGGGGGTGGGGGGTGAGGTGGGGGTGAGGTGGTGAGGGTGAGGTGGTGGTGGTGAAGAGGTGGGGAGGGGAGGTGGTGAGGGTGAGGTGGTGATGGTGACGAGGTGGGGAGGGGAGGTGGTGAGGGAGGTGGTGATGGTGAAGAGGTGGGGGGGGGGAGGTGGTGGGGGAGGTGGTGATGGTGACGAGGTGGGGGTGAGGTGGTGGGGGTGAGGTGGTGGTGGTGAAGAGGTGGGGAGGGGAGGTGGTGAGGGAGGTGGTGATGGTGAAGAGGTGGGGAGGGGAGGTGGTGAGGGTGAGGTGGTGAGAGAGGTGGTGGTGGTGAAGAGGTGGGGAGGGAGGTGGTGAGGGAGGTGGTGGTGGTGAAGAGGTGGGGGGGGGGAGGTGGTGAGGGGAGGTGGTGGATGGGTGAAGAGGTGGTGGGGTGAGGGGGGAGGGTGGGTGGGGAGAGGTGGTGGGGGTGGAGGGGTGGGGAGGGGAGGTGGGGGGTGAGGGGGGTGGGGGGTGGGGTGGTGGAGAGGGGGGGAGGGGAGGTGGTGGGGGAGGTGGTGATGGTGAAGAGGGGGGGAGGGGAGGGGGGGAGGGGGTGGGTGGGGGGGGGGTGGGGGGGGTGGTGAAGAGGTGGGGAGGGGAGGTGGGGGGGGAGGTGGTGATGGTGAAGAGGTGGGGGGGAGGTGGTGAGGAGGTGGTGGGGGGGGAGGGGTGGGGGAGGGGAGGTGGTGGGTGGTGAAGAGGTGGGGGAGGGGAGGTGGGGGGGGAGGTGGTGGGGGTGAAGGGGTGGGGAGGGGGAGGTGGGGGGGAGGGGGTGATGGTGAGGAGGTGGGGGGGGGAGGTGGTGGGGGTGGGGGGTGGGGGTGGTGGTGGGAGAGGGTGGGGGGGGAGGTGGGGAGGGGGGTGGGTGATGGTGAAGAGGTGGGGAGGGGAGGTGGGGGGGGGGGGAGGTGGTGGAGGTGGGGGGGGGGTGGGAGGGAGGTGGTGGTGGTGAAGAGGTGGGGGAGGGGGGTGGGGGGGGGGGGGTGAGTGGTGGTGGGGGGGGAGGGGGGTGGTGGGGGTGAGGGGGTGGAGGGGGGGGGGGGGTGGGTGGAGGGGGGGGTGGGGGGGGGGGGTGGGGGTGGGGTGGGGGGGGGGTGGGGTGGGGGAGGGGTGGGGGGGGGGTGGTGGGGGTGGGGGGGTGTGGGGGGGTGGGGGTGAGGGGGGTGGGGGGGGGGGGGGGGTGAGGGTGGGGGGGAGGGGGGGTGGTGGGTGGGGGGGGGTGGGGGGGGGGGGGTGGGGAGGGTGAGGTGGGGGGGGAGGGGGTGGGGGGGGGGTGGGGGGGGGAGGGTGGGGGTGGGGGGGAGGTGGTGGGGGAGGTGGGGGTGGGGAGGGTGGGGAGGGGGGGGTGGGGGGGGGGGGGGGGGTGGGGGGTGGGGGGGGTGGGGGAGGTGGGGGAGGTGGGGGTGGGGGGGGGGGTGGGGGGGGGTGGGGAGGTGGGGAGGGGGGAGGTGGGGGGTGTTGGGGTGGGGGTGGTGGAGTGGGTGGTGGGGGGGTGGTGGGTGGGGGGGGGTGGGGGGGGGGGGTGGGGGGGGGGGGTGGTGGAGGGGGGGTGGGGTGGTGGGGAGGTGGGGGGTGGGGGGTGGGGGGGGGGGGTGGGGTGGGGGGGGGGGAGGGGGGGGGGGTGGGTGGAGGGTGAGGTGGTGGGGGGGGTGGGGGTGAGCGGGGGAGCGGTGGGGGGGGGGGGGTGGGGGGGGGGGGGGTGGTGGGGGGGAGGGTGGGGGGGGGGGGTGGGAGGGGAGGTGGGTGGGGGTGGGGGTGGGTGGGAGGGGTGGGTGAGGGGGGTGGCGGGGGGGTGGTGGTGGTGGAGGGGGGTTGCGGGGAGAGGGAGCTGGGGTGGATGGGTGGGGCTGGGTGGTGGGGAGGGGGGGAGGTGGGGAGGGGTGTGAGGGGTTGGGGGGGAGGTGGGGGGGGGGGGGGGGGTGGGGGGGGGGCTGAGGGGTGTGGTGAGGGGCGTGGTGGGAGGTGTGGTGAGATGCGACTGGATAATGCGGGGTGAGTGGGGAGTGGGGGGCGGGGTCTAGATGACATGGATTATCGGTGACTGGTCGTGTGGGGTGGGGTGAGGAGGTGAGGGGTTGGGTGGGGTGGGGGGGGGGGGGGGGGGGGGGTAGTGAGGGTCAGGGTGGGGGGGGTGTGGGTGGTGAAGGGTGGAGGTGGGGGGGGGTGCGGAGGTGGTGGGTGGGGGGGGGGGGGGGGGAGGGGGGGGAGGTGGTGTTGTGTGTTGTGTGTGGTGGTGGGGGGGAGGGGGGGTGTGGTGGGCGGTTGGGGCGTAGCATTATTAGAGGGCGAAAACCAGTCCGCTCAATACCATGCCCGTATGGTTCACGTCACGCACCACACACTTCCACATAAGTCAGCACCGGGCCGTATGACGTAGTACACGCAAGCCATGTGTACCGCCCTATGGAGCCTGACCGTCCTAAATCACTTACTCTGAAGTGTGGTTGGTTGGGTGTTGGAGTTTTACGTCCTGCCAACATCTAAGGTCATAGCAGGACAATTGCTGTGAGGTGTGGTTGGTTGGTTGTTGGAGTCTTACGTCCTGGCAACATCTAAGGTCATAGCAGGACAATTACAGTGAGGCATGGTTGGTTGGTTGGTTGTTGGAGTTTTACATCCTGCCAACATCTAAGGTCATAGCAGGACAATTGCTGTGAGGTGTGGTTGGTTGGTTGTTGGAGTTTTACGTCCTGGGAACATCGAAGGTCATAGCAGGACAATTACTGTGACGTGTGGTTGGTTGGTTGGTTGGTTGTTGCAGTTTGGCACGTATCAATTTTCAAGTCATTGGCAATCGACCAGGGTTCGAACCCGTGGGTTCGAATCCCACGATCTACCAAAACTGTGAGGTGCGAGTGTGGGGTAGGCGTGGGGTGCGAGTGTGGGTGTGTGGGGGTTTTCTTGTGCTTTATGGATTCTTTTTCTTTTATTTGGGTGTGGGGGTGGGGATGGGGCTGTGATTAATTTATGTACAATGGCCGTAAAGAATACATTGTGTTAACACTTGTTTTCACTGCTGGGCAGCACTAGTCCAATTTGATTAAATCCTTTGGAATTTTCTTTCAGTCATAATTTTCATTTTGTTATTACTTGTTCATAGGGCGTACATGCTTGATTCGCATAATTAGCAATGCAGCTCCATCTGTGGTACAAAAGCAAGCCTATGCAAGCTTCACAGTGCATGGACCCCGTCTCTTTAATATAATGCCAGTGAACATAAGAAATCTGAAGAACTGTTCAGTTGACCACATGAAAAGGCAACTCGATCAATTCCTGGCAACGATTCCAGATGAGCCTCAGATTCAAGGCTACACTGCACAAAGGAGAGTTGAAACCAACAGTCTTCTAGACGTGGCCAGATTCACAGATGCCCTGCAGATGCAGGAAGGTGGTGGCAGTGAGTCCATCACAGCCGGCGGCCATCCATCGTGACCCAGGGACTGACCCCAGAACCAACACAAGAAGCACAAGAAGAAGGTTGCAACTCTTTCTAGATTGCAAACAGTCCAAATTTAGCTTTTTATCTGACTTTGTATTAGCCCAAATCTTGGTAACAAATCTTGTATTTTAATTAATTTGATTGATTGGCATTTACTGGGTGTTGTGCATGAACTCTTCATGTATACTTATGTAGTAGTCTGCACTGACCTTTCAGGCAAGTAACCACATAGACAGGTAGGTGTGGGTAGTGCGGTGATATCAGGGAGCCTAGGTGGTGTAATGTTTAGCACACTGGCCCGGAATGCAAAGAGATGCGGGTTCGAGTCCCGCTCTAGGCGCAATATTTCCCATTTTCATCACCCCAATGACACTTATAATATGCCACCGCACATTCCTGGCGCAACTTGCACTCATCGGTCATCGACGCGTTCACAACAAATGATGAGTTGCTGTCATCGTCACCACCGATGGACAACCAAGAAAGAGATATATTATAAATATTTGGTTTACCTCAACCGGGTATTGATCCCGTGCCTTCCCACATGGACAATGGACGCACTACCGACTAGACCACTCCCTACGGTATGTGAATGACAAGCAGTTGTTTAACTATGCATTGCCTACTCACTACTATATACCCCCACCCCCACCACCACCACCATAATGTGTACAATTCATGCGTATTACATTGTGCTTAGTATTGCGTTTTGGCTTACATAATGCTTACAATTCATGTGTGTCACATTGTGCTTAGCATTGCGCTTTGGCTTACATAATGCTTACAATTCATGTGATTTACATTGTGCTTGGTATTGCGTTTTGGCTTACATAATGCTTACAATTCATGTGCAGTGACATTGTGCTTAGTATTGCATTTTGGCTTACATAATGCTTACAATTGATGTGTATTACATTATGCTTAGTATTGCGCTTTGGCTTAGATAATGGTTACAATGCATGTGTATAACATTGTGCTTAGTATTGCGTTTGGCTTACATAATGCTTACAATTGATGTGTATTACATTATGCTTAGCATTGCGTCTTGGCTTACATAATGCTTACAATTCATGTGCATTACATTGTGCTTAGTATTGCGTTTTGGCTTACATAATGCTTACAATTGATGTGTATTACATTATGCTTAGTATTGCGCTTTGGCTTACATAATGCTTACAATTCATGTGTATTACATTGTGCTTAGTATTGCGTTTTGGCTTACATAATGCTTACAATTCATGTGTATTACATTGTGCTTAGTATTGCGTTTTGGCTTACATAATGCTTACAATTCATGTGCATTACATTGTGCTTAATATTGCATTTGGCTACGATGCTTCAATTGAGTTATAATTATGCTTAGCATTGCGCATTGGCTTACATAATGATTACAATTCATTTGTATTACATTGTGCTTAGTATTGCGCTTTGGCTTACATAATGCTTACAATTCGCGTGTATTACATTGTGCTTAGTATTGCGTTTGGCTTACATAATGCTTACAATTCACGTGTATTACATTGTGCTTAATATTGCGTTTTGGCTTACATAATGCTTACAATTCATGTGCATTACATTGTGCTTAATATTGCATTTTGGCTTACATAATGCTTACAATTGATGTGTATTACATTATGCTTAGCATTGCGCATTGGCTTACATAATGATTACAATTCATTTGTATTACATTGTGCTTAGCATTGCGCTTTGGCTTACATAATGCTTACAATTCGCGTGTATTACATTGTGCTTAGCAATGCTTTTGGCTTAAATAATGCTTACAATTCATGTGTATTACATTGTGATTACTATTGCGTTTTTGGCTTACATAGTGCTTACAATTCATGTGTATTACATTGTGCTTAGTATTGTGTTTTGGATTACATAATGCTTACAATTCATGTGTATTACATTGTGCTTAGTATTGTGTTTTGGCTTACATAATGCTTACAATTCATGTGTATTACATTGTGCTTAGTATTGCGTTTTGGCTTACATAGTGCTTACAATTCATTTGTATTACATTGTGCTTAGGATTGTGTTTTGTATTACATAATGCTTACAATTCATGTGTATTACATTGTGCTTAGAATTGCGTTTTGGCTTACATAATGCTTACAATTCATGGTTATTATATTGTGCTTACGAGTCCTATTTTTCTTAATGTGAACCTACTTACTATATATTACTATTTCTATTTTTCTGAAACTATACTTACTATATAACTAATTGCCAGTACTTTGATCTTACTAATATTTGACTTAAACCAATGACGTAGAAAATTAACACTTGTCCCTTCCTATGCCTGGGGATTGGCATTACTATAATAGGGCAAGGACTGGCTGTCTCCCAATGCAGCAGCACTATAAAGTCGCCATGAGTGTGCACTGCCACAAGTCGGTACCCGTCCTGATATGAGCTTAGATGTTGCCAGGACATAAAACTCCAACAACCAACCAACCATACCAGTGAGGTGAGTGAACGCCTTGTGAAACGGGCTCAATGTCGCTGGATTATTAGTATAATCACCTGGAACAGTCTACCCCCACCTGCATCCCCCCACCCACCCCTCACCCCACCCCCGTGCAAGCCGCCCTCTGCCCGCCTACCCCTGCCGCCGTCCCCGCCCTTCCTTCCAGCCCGGAGGGTCAACCAGACGGGCTGGCCGTGTTGGTGGACAATGGGATCATGGGTTCGAAGCAATGACTTTAAAAATTGTATACTTGTCGCTTCTCAACAAGGCGCTCGCCACATAAAATCCACATAAAATCCAAATGGCAACATGAGTGGGATGAAAACATTAATAAACTTAAAGAAATTGAACCATCTGTGGGAAAACCACCACAGACTCATGCGGGAGGTCGGCGGGACCAAGTGGTCCTTAGCCCGCTGCCGTGTTTGCCACTCACGGCTTTACACATGCTTTTCTGTCAAGGGGGGAACCTCCCCCTGAATGTATTGGGTGTCAGTCCCCACTTACACTCAAACACATTTTGTTGAGTTGCGTCGCTTTCTTGGCCCTGCGCCAACGGTTTTACACTGCAAGTAGCTGGCACGACCTTTCTACTAAGGTAAAACAAGGAAAACATTTTTGGCCTTTTTCAGGGCTAGCTGGTCTATATAATCAACATTTAGTCCACTTAAAACAAATTAGTATCAATTAACACCGTCAAGTTTTATCTTAATTATATTTCCTTTAGCCACAAATTATGCAACTGTGAGATTTTGAAATCCACAGTGTACTGACACAAAATTGATTCTGTGCTTTTGCATTCTGTAAAAGCAATGGTTGAATAAAAAACCAAACAATTCTCGCCGTGAATATGGCTTATGCTGCCGACATGACGTAAAGAAACCGCCAATCAATCAATCTAAGGTCATATCAGGATGGCTACCGACTTGTGACAGTACGCACTCATGGCGACTTTATGCTGTCCCACTGGGAAATCAGGCCGCCAACACCATTGACCTGATATCCCACGCAGTCACATTGTCCTCAGATTGTGCTAACCAGTGCTTGCCCTATCCTAATAATGCAAAACGCCAACCGGTGCACTTATAATTGTATGTCAGTGATTTGAGTCGACTAGGATTCGAACCCATGTCTTTCAGTGCAAGTACCCAGTGTTTCTATGGGTTCTGCGACCACCACACAGACGAGGAGGCTGTTTGGGTCAGTAGTAGCGGCAAAGTTCTTTTTTGTTCATGAAGAGAAGGGACCACCGAGGAGCAGTGCAAGGAGAGCAAAAATAATAAATAAAGAAAACAACAAAATATTCACAATTCTGCTAGTGTATGTCACCCCAATTATTGAGTCAATTTTATATTCCTCGTCAATCCACGAACTTGATGTTCGATAGACGTACACTGAGAAAAAGCTTACGTTAATTTAAATTTAATAAAGTGGTAGCTTTGAACACAAGATAAAACAGGGACGACCTACAATTTCACCGCTAGCTCTACGCCCACGTGGAAGACACACGGTGCGATGCGGAAGTCGGAGCAGGAATAGCATGTTTCCGCCCACCGCTCTCTTTGAGATATGGAACATTCTCTCACCATGCACGATACCCAACAGTCACCTCTAGCGAGAACTCACTTAGCTACTCTACCCAACCAGCAGTCACCTCTCCACTCTACCCAACCAACACTCACCTCTCCAGTCTACCCAACCAGCACTCACCTCTCCACTCTACCCAACCCAACCAGCACTCACCTCTCCCCTCTACCCATACCCAACCAGCACTCACCTCTCCACTCTACCCAACCAACACTCACCTCTCCCCTCTACCCATACCCAACCAGCACTCACCTCTCCTCTCTACCCATACCCAACCAGCACTCACCTCTCCTCTCTACCCAACCAGCACTCACCTTTCCACTCTACCCAACCAGCACTCACCTCTCCACTCTACCCAACCAGCACTCACCTCTCCACTCTACCCAACCAGCACTCACCTCTCCAATCTACCCATACCCAACCAGCACTCACCTCTCCTCTCTACCCATACCCAACCAGCACTCACCTCCCCTATCTACCCATACCCAACCAGCACTCACCTCCCCTATCTACCCAAACCCAACCAGCACTCACCTCTCCCCCCTACCAAAACAGCACTCACCTCTCAACTCTACCCAACCCCTACTCACCTCTCCCCTCTACCCAACCAACACTCACCTGTGCCCTCCACCCAACCAGCAATCACCTGTCCACTCTACCCAACAAGCACTCCCCTCTCCACTCTACCCACCCAGCACTCCCTTCTCCATTCTACCCAACCAGCACTCACCTCTCCCCTCTACCGTTACCCAACCAGCACTCACCTCTCCACTTTACCCAACCAGCACTCACCTCTACCCATCCAGCACTCCCCTCTCCCCTCTACCTATACCCAACCAGCACTCACCTCTCCAGCCATACCCAACCAGCACTCCCATCTACCCAACCAGCATTCACCTCTCCACTCTACGCAATCAACACTCACCTCGCCACTCTACACAACCAGCACTCACCTTTCCACTCGACCCAACCAGCACTCACCTCTCCTGTCTACCCATACCCAACCATCACCCACCTCTCCCCTCTACCCAAACACAACCAGCACTCACCTCTCCACCCTACCCAACCAGCACTCACCTCTCCACTCCATCCAAACAACACTCACCTCTCCACTCTATCCAAGCAGCACTCACCTTTGCACTCTACCCAACCAGCACTCACCTCTCCCCTCTACCCATCCTCAACCAGCACTCACCTCGCCACTCTACCCAACCAGCACTCACATGTCAACTCTACCCAACCAGCACTAATCTCTGCTGTCTACCGACACTCAGCCAGCACTCACCTCTCCGCTCTACCCAAACCCAACCAGCACTCACCTCTCCACTCTACCCAACCAGCACTCACCTCTCCTCTCTACCCATACCCAACCAGCACTCACCTTTCCACTCTACCCAACCAGCACTCACCTCTCCTCTCTACCCAACCAGCACTCACCTCTGTTGTCTACCTATACTCAACCAGGACTCACATTTCCACTCTACCCAACCAGCACTCACCTCTCCTCTCTACCAAACCAGAACTCGCATCTGCTGTCTACCTATACTCAACCAGCACTCACCTCTCCTGTCTACCCATACCCAACCAGCATTCACCTCTACCCTCTACCCACTCTACCCACTCTACCCAACCAGCACTCACTTCTCCTGTCTACCCATACCCAACCAGCATTCACCTCTCCACTCTAACCAACCGGCACTCACCTCTCCACTGTACCCAACCAGCACTTACCTCTTCTGTCTACCCTTACCCAATGAGCATCCAGCACTCACCTCTCCTCTCTACCCAACCAGCGCTCACCTCTCAACTCTACCCAATCAGCACTCACCTCTCGTGTCTACCTATACTCAACCAGCACTCCCCTCTCTCCTCCACCCATACCCAACCAACCAGCACTCACCTCTTCGCTCTACCCATACCCAACCGGCACTCACCTTTCCACTCTACCCAACCAGCACTCACCTGTCCCCTCCACCCATACCCAACCAACCAGCACTCACCTCTCCACTCTACCCACCCAACACTCACTCTCCGCTCTACCCAACCAGTACTCACCTTTCCACTCTGCCCAACCAGAACTCCCCTCTACCCAACCAGCACTCACCTCTCCTCTCTACCCATACCTAACCAGCACTTACCTCTCCTCCCTACCTATACCTAACCAGCACTCACCTCTCCTCTCTACCCATACCCAACCAGCACTCACCTCGCCCCTCTATCCATACCCAACCAGTCCTCACCTGTCCACTCTACCCAACCAGCACTCTCCTCTCCACTCTACCCAACCAGCACTCACCTGTCCACTCTACCCAATCAGCACTCACCTCTCCTCTCTACCCAACCAGCACTCACCTCTCCTCTCTACCCAACCAACACCCACCTCTCCACTCTACCCAACCAGCACTCACCTATCCTATCTACCCATACCTAACCAGCACTTACCTCTCCTCTCGGAAGTGGAACAGGGCTTGTTGTATTTCCGTAAAACTAAAAGGGCTAAAAAATAGACAGCTGCTTTTTGTTTCCTGACCAACTGCCTCTGAATATTCATACCAGCGCATGACGTTAACCGAGAATGGAAAATCATGTTGCAGCTATGCATAGTGCTAAATATAGATTTGGAATCTGTTTGACCAACCATTTGAATATTTCTGCCAGTCTGTGACGTCATTCTCAACAAGCCTCGTTTCCGATCCCTAATCACATGGCTGCATCCTACATGTCACCTTGATGAACAATCTCCTGCATAGCAACCTGATATCCCGCATCCTGGATACCATCCGGATATGCGGTTTGTTGTTTGTTTGTTGTTGTTTTACGTCCTAGCAGCATCTAAGTTCATATCAGGACGGGTACTGTCTTGTGACAGTGCAAACTCATGGTGACTTTACAGTGCTGCCCCACAGGGAGACCAGGCCACCAGCCACCAGCACCATGACTCAGTCACATTATCCTGACACTGAGCCAACCAGTCCTTGACATATCCTAATAATGCCGAGCACCCGGCTAGGAAGCGACAAGTATCAATTTTTAAGTCATTGGTTTGATTCGACCAGGGTTTGAATCCCCCGACCTCCCAAAACAGGAGACGGACGCTCAACTCATTTGGCCATCGCGTCTGGTCGGATATCCTGTATGACCCAATATCTCACACAGTCACATTATCTTAATACAGTAAACCCTCTCAAACCGACCACCTCCACAGATCGACCACTCACCTATATTGATCGCTTTATTTGGGTCCCCATACCATTGTAACGATTAAAGAAGAGAACTCCATATACCGACCACCTCCCTAAATGGACCATTTAAAGTCGGTCCCATTGTAAAATATTCTGACTTTTTAGGTCTGGTTCATAAATAAATAATAGTTTTAATAAATTCTAAAATATCTCCTTTTCATAAAACTCATATGTGAAGCATTAAGAAAACTGTTTTAATCATATTTAAATCATCCAGTTATTTCTATAAAGTCATTATAATAATATTCCAATTATATAAGTACCACTATAAAACCTCTCTAATAATACCTAATTCATTCTATCATGTTGGTAAATAGATATGCATAATATTCTAACCAAGTTATGAAACCATGGTAGATTATGTATATTAAGTGAAGTGATAATGAATATCAGATTGTTCTAAGGTTCTACATCTAATATACCCACTGGAGATAAGAACTCTGGAAAATTATTACTGTATTGGTATATTTTCATGTATTACTGAATTGAAGTCTGTTTGTATTATATATTGTATAAAGGGAGGTAAATGCTGAAACTAAGCATATACAGTTGCTGCAGACTGTGGTTTCTTCACCCAGACAAATAGTCTGTGAAGAATGCCACGGAATGGGTACAATAATTAAGTCAAGAATTAAGTTACGTTTGCCTGTTATGGTATGATTTACAGATGCCAGTATCTGAGGGAGTGTTAGCACACAGGTGACAATGCATGGGGGTTGTGGCTGTGTATGTGTGTGAGTGTTTGCAGGACCTGCCAAAGCCAGGTGTCAGACTGGAGGTGGGAGGTGGAGTGAGTGTGTGTGTGTGTGTGGGTGTGTGGGTGTGTGTGTGTGTGTGTGTGGTGAGCCCTCCCTGCACCACCTGGTGGCAGTTTTCTGAACTAAAGATGATAAAATATGTCATTCTCAAAGTAAGGCATGTAGAAACTCCTACTATTTTGGAGTTGTCCCAATCTAAGGGACTGGTGACCATGGGTGTTATGTAAAGATAAATAGGGTGGGTAATCCCATATAAGTGTGATTGGTGAACTTGATTGATAAATATGTATCTGACTTGGGGTGGGTGGGTTGGCCCCGCACCTCCTTACCTAGATGGGGCGAGGGGGCTGGTGGGAGTGGTGGGGGTCCAGCCACTCCCACCCTGCCTCCCCTCCCCCACCACTGACTGGAGGAGTTCAACCAATGAAATGCCATGTTACTGTCTCTGACTGAGGAGACTCCCAGCAACTGTGTACCTGTATTTTGAATGTGTTCCATCTGAATAAAAGAGCTGGGCAGGGGGTGTGGCAGGCAGATGACCTGGAGAGAGCACAGCAGGAGGAGCCAGCCACCCCTCCCTACTAGACTTTACCACACTTAATTTCTGTTGGGTTGCTATTTCTTGGAACTGATATAGTAAGCAGATATGGTAAGCAGATATAGTAAGCAGATATAGTAAGCGGATCATTGCTTGAGTAATATCATACATTAGTGCTTTCCGGCCTCCAGAGACAGAAGTTAGGGTTCTATTTCCTATAAAGATTCTAGTATGTAAAATACCGCTGGTTAACACCATGGTCGGTTTAGAGAGGTTTTACTGTACTGTGCTCACCAGTATCCTGGATAGCAACCTGTTATGCATTATCCTGCATAGCAACCTGATATGCAGAATCCATCATAGCAACTTGATGTGCAGTATCCTGCATAACAACAGGATATGCAGAATCGTGCGTAGCACCTTGATATGCAGTATCGTGCATAACAACGGATATGCAGTATCGTGCATAACAATAGGATATGCAGTATCGTGCGTAGCACCTTGATATGCAGTATCGTGCATAACAACCGGATATGCAGTATCGTGCGTAGCTATCTGATAAGCAGTATCTAGCAGAGGAAGCTGATGTACAGCACACTGACTAGTATCAGTCTCAGGTTGATATGATTAACATCAGGGATGGAAGTGGTCTCTGGCAAAAATCGCAGAAATCGGTCAGGTTTCGACAGAACCATGCATGGTTATTATAACAACGGCAAATTTCCGCGAAAGCACGGGTTCCCCCCGCACCCCCCCCCCCCCACCACCACCACCGCCCCAGATAGGATTAGCATTGTCATGGAATTGTGGAAAATAGATGGAAGTCAGGTTTCATCCACTACTCTCCTAGCACTATTTACATTGATCAATCAGTACATACTATCCTTGGAGAGCACTATACTGTCCTTGTTGTGACTGTATTATCGCCTATGGTGAACTTTATTGTTGGGGTTTTCTGTTCTAGCAGCACCCAAGGTCATATAAGAATGGGATTTAAAGATACATAATTCCTGTCATAATATATATTGGAGTTTTGTGAAGCTAATCGGTGAAGAAAAAAAGAGAAAACGCGGAAATCCGCGAAATCGCGGAAATCTTTCATCCCTGATTGACAGCAACAGCTAGGGTTTGAACCCACGACCTCCCACCAGTGAGCGCGCATACTGATTCGGCCACCGCGTCTGGTGATTGACAATGACATGCAATACACACATCCTGAAGCACACTGACATCTACTTGAATCTCCTTCGGCAATCTTTGAGAAACTCTTGGAGCGGGAGGTAGCTCAGGAGGTAGAGAGTCCACCCCGTGAAGATGTCAGTCATCCTATCGGTCCTGCTCAGTGGACCAGACGGGGTGGCCGAATGAGTTAGAGCGTTTGTCTCCCGTGTTCGTAAATTGTGGGGCCGAACCCTGGTCGAGTCAAACCAATGACTTAAAAATTTATACTTGTTGCTTCCTAGCCTGGCACTCGGCATTATTAGGATATGGCAAGGACTGGTTGGATCAGTGTCAGGATAATGTGACTGAGTGGGATATCAGGTCATGGTGCTGGCGGCCTGGTCATCCAGTGGGGCAGCACTATAAAATCGCCATGAGAGTGTACTGTCACAAGTCGGTAGCCATCCTGATATGACCTTAAATGTTGCTAGGACGTAAAACAACAACAAACAAACAAACAAACCTGCTCAGTGGACCCAGTTGCAGATTGGGCTATTTTCCATTGCAACCAGTGGTCCACAACTGCTTCATCAAAGACTGGTATGTACTATCCTGTCTGTGGGAAAGTGCATATAAAAGACCCGTGCTGCTTATCGGAAAGAGTAGCCTATTTGGTGGCAGCAGGTTTCCTTCAAAGAAATATGTCAGGATGACCATATGTTTTGAAGTCCAATAACCAATGATAAAAATCAATGCGCTCTAGAGATGTCGGTAAATAAAACAAGCTTTAATTTTCTTGTAGAAACTTGTAGATGTCAGTGTTTCAGGATATGTGAACTGCGTGTTAGGTGTGGGCGATAATAGTCATAACAAGGATATTTGAAACGTGACTTCCGGCATTTTTCAACGATTCCCTGTTATTGTTTCAGAACCGTCATAATTAATGAAAACATGAATAACATTTTTAAAAACTATCCGTCAATATAACTCTTATTCTAAATCTGAAGAGAAACTTTTTTTTTCTTTTTTTTTTGGTACATTAGTTGTTTAAGCAGGGGAAATTTCAGTCGCAGACGACTGGTCTTCCTCATTCCACTGCTCTATCCTAGTAATGCCGAGCGTCTGGCTAGGAAGCGATAAGTATCAATTTTTAAGTCATTTTTTGACTCAACCAGGATTCGAACCCACGATCCCACGATCTACCAACATCTAGATCTGGATGCAACTGTCGAACGTGTTGAGGGGAACTTGCTACAGAGTAATGGATTCATTAAAGTTGTATAGTTCGATGAAGCATAAATTGGCAAAACCAAAACGATTATCTAGATTGTATTCTATATATCTGCCTTCGATACTGATGCGTTTATTCAGCACTTGGAGACACATAGAAGGAAATACTGTGGCAATTTAATAGAACATGTTACTGCAGAAACATTTGGTGACAAGTGTTTTTGCATGCTTTCCAAAATTAATTTGACATGTTTTCTCTTCAAATATCTCAAGAGTTAGGCGTTTAAAATAAAAGTTATTTCAAATTAACGCAAAGTAGATTTTTTACAATCAATTTAATATATTTATCTCAGAAAAAATGTCAGAAACTCAAAATCATCGGACCATGTGCAACTTTAAGTTGGAACTGCTTAGCAGACTGTCTATCTGAAATATGCAATTATAGTTAGGGGGTTTTCTATTCCATTTTCCTATGTTTGTATGCTGGTTGTTGTGGTTTTAGATGCTATATAATGTATTAAAGTTGAATAGTCCGCTGGTTTTGAGTTCCTGTCACTTTTCTGAAACAAATATATTAAATTAATAGTCATAAGCCGTGTTCACACCAGCGCGTTAAGTCGCCTCAACTAGTTCGCCTCCTATAGTTCGGCTCACATTCGCCGTGTGGACGCGACCCTAAGGCGGATTAGGGCTGATTCGCCTCAACTAGTTTGCCTCATGTAAACCGCGTCGCGAGGTAGTCCAGATGAAACGAACTAGCTTACGTCGGCCCAAGATACCAGTGTGAACGGTAGCGGCTTAGATGAGCCGGATTAAGGACGTCACAGTCGAGACCTGAGTTTGTTGACTTTCCGGTAAATTTGCTCTATGAAACTGCTAGCTGTGCACAGATATTCTTTTCATCATTTATTTTTAGGGTTTCACTGCCTAGCAGAAGTTTTGACCATTCCAAACCAATACGATTCAGTTCATACATATCTAGGTCGAACCCACACTCTCTCGTGGCGACGTCGACTAACCGAAAATGGTGCTGGTTAGTATGGACTTGCTCATGTGCAGATATCGATTTCCGCTTTAAAGCGCTCCGCGTGTGGACACGACACTAATTCGCCTCCTCTAGTTCGCCTTATCTAGTTTGGCCTAAAGTTGTGGGTGTGAACACGGCTATAGTCTACTTTACCTCAGTTTGAAGTAACTTTTATTTTAAAGGTATACCTTTAAAGATATGTTAAGTGTAAACATTCAAAATTAATTTTGGCAAGCATGCCCAAAACCCTGACACTATAGACTTCAGCCAGAGCAGATTCTATTAAATTCCATAAATGGTCAAGAGTGTGGGAGGGGGGGGGGGTTTCCATGGTAACCATATGATACATTGTTGTTGTTTTCCCGCTGGCTGTTTAGCTATAGGCATCGAGATAGTCAGTGTTAAATTACTGGCAATAGATACACGAGCGGCAACATTTATCCAAGAAAAACTGAGATATATATATATATATTATATATATATATATATATATATATATATATATAACAGTATAGGAGTTCTCCCGTCTATCTCAGATGTTGCTAGGACGTAAAACAACAACAAACAAAGCAGTCTATCTCAAAACAGAATAAATATCCCATCGCTATTTTTATTAACGGAACATTAAGTCTGGCATAATAGCAACATTGCCTGATTTGATATCTACTCATAGAATATTGCGATGTGTTCTATGACTCAGTAGGTTATGTCCCATGACTAGCTAGCCATGAAGCACATCCACCATTCGAGAATTCAGCGGAAGTCTGTAGAATATGAAACTGAAATATGTCTGTTAAAGTTGATTCCATGGCTTTGAGTTTGTGTGATATTCTAACAAATAAATATATGAAGCTTACTAATGTTGAGTGCCAGGCTATATAGCAACATCTGAGCCTGTCTCAAATGGTGATAACTATTTTTTGTTTTGCCCACTGTAATGATTGACACAAAACAGCACAGAAACGGTTACACTCAAAATACAAGGACATTTGATTCAAACCAATATGTAATCTATTGGGATTATGAAACACCATGTCCAAAACAAATCAGTTTATCCTGAGCAAATGCATAAGCAGATAGTATGTTGATCGTTACAATGGACAAATTTGTGTCCCATATTGTTTATCACCTTTTGAGACAGTCTCAGATATCAATTCTTAAGTCGTTTGATTGACTTGGCTAGGGTCCTAAGGCTATGATAAAATTCCAGGTCACCTTTTTGATCAAACTCTAAAAATGTAGCTTAAAGGCCCTGTCACATTACGGCGTATGGCGGGAGCGTATTGAAAACCTACGTAGGTCCTGCGCGTGCCGGCCTATGATGACATTTGGTGACCTTTCGGGTGGTTTTGAGCGTATGTGGAACCTACGAGGAGCGTATGAGGAGCGTATGGGAGCGCGCTGTGACATTTTTTGAGAGTATGGGCCATACGCCCTCATAGGTCGAGTTTTTTTTAGCATGCACAAAAAAAATTGGACGGACAGATTTATGAAAGCGTATGGCGGCGTATGCCTCATACGCTTCACATACGCCGGCATCTGGCGGCGTATGAGTAGCGTATGAGTAGCGTAGGCGTAGCGTATGAGTAGCGTATACGGCGTATGCCGACGTATATGACGTAACGCGCTTACGCCGCCATACGCTCCCGCAAAAAAACCCTAATGTGACAGCCCCTTAAAACCGGAAATATCCGATGAAAACATCAAATTATCAAAACCAAAGCAAGTATCTAGATTTGATTCTACATATCTAACTTAGATACTGGTGCACTTAGTAAACATTTGTCGCCACATATAGAACTTAGAAGGAAATACTGAGTCAATTTAATAGAACCTTTTACTGCAGAAGCCTATAGCATGCTTTCCAAAATAAACTTTGCATGTTTGCATTTCAAATATTTCAAAAGTTAACCATTTAAAATAAAAGTTACTTCAATCTATAGTAATGTAGAGTATAAGCATCAACCTAATATCAGAAAATGTCAGAAACTCAAAACCATCGGACTATGGTCTCTGCAACTTTACTTTATACACTGTTAACTTCTAGAGCAGTGAGACTATACATATAACTTAGTGTGAAAGGAAGATAAACACCAAAAAAGGGAAGTGTATGTCATTTCCGTGATCAGTATGCTCGTCAGATAGTACAGTAATCAGAGTGGGGTTACATTCGAAGCTACTGCATACACAGAGAGATATCCCACAGAGATTATTCACACTGCAAATTCTGGACCCAGATGGAGCCAATAGCAGTCGTGGAGAGACAGTGCATAGTCACTACACCAAGTATTGCATACACTATATACTGCCCTATACTATAGTACTGCCGATATGCCAAATGTTTGGAAGAATTGTGAGTTTGTTGATCAATACTCTAAAATGGGACCACACGGTGCCTGCTCACACACATGACGTGTACACCATCATCACGACTTAACAATCTGAAAGCTATGTGCTGTGTGTACTCACAGAACCACCACCACCCTGCCATGCCCTGTCTTGCCCTGTTCTGCCCTGCCCGCCCTGCCTTACACTGCCCTCTTCTGCCCTGCTCTGTCCTACCCTGCACTGCCATGCCCTGCTCTGCTCTGCCCTGCCCTGCACTGCTCTGCCCTGTCCTCTGCCCTGCCCCACCCACACCCCTGTTACTGCCCTGCCCCTGTTCCTGCCCTGCCTTTCTCTGCTCCGCTTTCCCGTGCCCTTCCCTGTTCGGCCCTGTTCATCCCTGCCCTGCCCTGCTCTGCCCATTACATGCTCTGCTCTGTATTGCCCTGCCCTTCCCCTGCTCTGCTCTGCCTTGCCCTGCCCCTGTCCTGCTCTGCTCGGCCCTACCCTGGCTATGCCCCTGTTCCTGCCCTGCCCTTCCCCACCCATGCCCCTGTTCCGGCCCCACTCTGCCCTGCCCTGCCCTGCCTTGCCTTGCCTTGCCTTGCCCTGCCCTGCCCTGCCCTGCCCTGCCCATGCCCCTGTTCCTGCCCTGCTCTGCTCTGCTCTGCAGGCTGCACTCGCCCTCGTTTGAACAATAGTGTAATTACTCGCAGCACACGCTGACAACTAACGATCTTTGACCAGCGAGCCAGTTCGCGCCGATAGGCGACACCCACCATTATGAAGGGACAAGTGTTGCTGCAAAGACTCACGAACTAACCTTTACCGTGTGTGTATGTGTGTGCACAGAGATGTGTGTGTGTGTGCGAACTACCACGGCCGTGCAGGTGCCAATAGAACACTGCAGGCAGGCAGGCCGGTGATTCCCCTCCCCCTCCCCTCTCCATAAGCCCTCCCACCACACACACACACAAGGCAGCAGTCAGCGGAAGGTCAGCATCCCTCCCATTGTCAAACCGGCCACAAGCACTGCAGAGGCGGCAATAGGATGTAGGCAAAGCAACAGCAGAAGGGAATAGGGGGTGGGGGGGGGGGGGGGCAGATAAAGGCGGTGGGAGGTGTATGTATGTATGTATGTATGTATGTATGTATGTATGTGTGTGTATGTATGTATGTATGTATGTATGTATGTATGTGTGTGTATGTATGTATGTATGTACGTATGTATGTATGTATGTATGTACGTATGGTGCGTGTATGTATGTGTGTATGTATGTATGTATGTATGTATCCATGTATGCATGTATGTATGTATGTATGTATGTATGTACGTATGTATGAATGTATGCATGTATGCATGTATGTATGTATGTATGTATGGTGCGTGGGTGGTTGTGGGTGGATGGGTGTGCGTGGGTGGAAGTTTTTTGTTTGGTTGTTGGAGTTTTACATCCTGGCAACATCTAAGTTCATACCAGGGTGGGCACCAACCTATGACACTGACAGTGCGCGCTCATGGTGACTTCATAGTGCTGCCCCACTCACTGGGAGACCAGGTCACCAGCACCATGACCTGTCTGATATCCCACTCAGTCACATTATCATGGCACTGAACCAAACACTGAGGTGCGTGCATGTATGTGTGGGTGTGTGGGTGGGTAAGTGGTGGGGTAGGTTGGTTGCTTGTTTGGAGTTTTACATCCTGGCAACATCTAAGGTCATATCAGGATAGGTACCAACTTGTGACAGTGCACATTCATGGTGACGTTAAAGTGCTACCCCACTGCAAGACCAGGTCACCTGCATCATGACCTGATATCCCACTCAGTCACATTATCTTGACACTGAGCCAACCAGTCCTTGCCCTATCCTAATAATGCCGAGCATCTGGCTAGGAAGTGACAAGTATACATTTTTTAGTCATTGGTTTGACTCGACCAGGGTTTGAAGCTGTGGGTTCGAATCCCATGATCTACCAAAACGGCTGGCAGTCTCTCAACTCATTCGGCCATCCCATCTGGTCCTGGGTTGGGGGTGGGGGGTGGGGGTGGGGGTGGGGGTGGGGGTGGGGGTGGTGGGGGGGTGGGGGTGGGGGTGGGGGGGGGGGGGGGTCCTGGCTGGATAGTTGATGTGTACAACGCTGAAGGTGCTGCACCTTCTTCAATGCAGAGAGAAGGATTGAGCGAGAGAGAGTGAGTGAGAGAGAGTGAGAGAGCGAGTGAGAGTGAGAGAGAGAGTGAGAGAGAGTGAGAGAGAGAGAGTGAGAGAGAGTGATAATGTGAGAGAGATAAGCATAGGCGCAGATGTCATCGGCGTAGTCAGTCCCAGTGTAAAGATTTCAAATTCCCCCCTGATTCAAGTTCCCCCCCCCCCCCCCCCCCCAGTGAACTTGAAAACGTTTTCAAATTCATTCCAGGGAAATTTGAAAACATTTTCAAGTTCCCTTCCTCGTTTTAACTTTCCCTCTCCCCATTTTGGGGGAATTTTCTTCTTTTTTTTCTTCTTTATTTCTTTTTTTTTTCCTTTATTTTTTCATGACAAATATAATAATACACAGAGAATAGCATAAGGGAAATTATTACTAGTACGACAAAACATATTTCACCCCAAATGACACAAAAAGTCTCCAAGATGGCTAAGAAAAAAATATTATAGGTCTGAATTTTAAAACGTTTTTTAAAGCTTTTTAAACAATTTTAAATTCCCGGAGGGGAGAATTTGAAAATACGGGGGAGGAATCTGAAAACTGCTTTTAATTTCCCCCCTGGGAATCTGAAAACGTGGGAAATTGAAATCGTTACACCGGGACTCGGTGCGCTGGTCATAGGAGGCTGACTATTCTGGGCATACACACACGCACAGCACACAGCACACAACACACGCAGATGCCACCTATTGATGATTCCATCTGCTAATGTTTGCGTAGCGTGTGTGTGGGTGTGGAGATGGGGAGTATGGAATGAGAGGTGATGTGTGGGGGGAGGCCGGTGGAGGGGGATTGGGGGGGGGGGGGGGTTAGCTTGAAGTAAGCCCGAAGACAAGCGGTCATATCTCACCCACACGCCGATGTCTGAAGGGTGGGGGTGGGTGTGAGCGATGGTGGGTGGGGGAGAGTTGGGGGAGGTGGTGGTTGGGGAGGGTGGGGTGGTAAGATGAGGTGTGACTGAGGTTGTTGGTTGGGAGATCTGCATCGCCAAAACTCAAAGCACACTACGAAGAATCACACACATGGTAGATGCAGAGCACAGACATTAGTAATAAACTGCTAAATTCGGAAATGTGTATCAGTCTGGTAGTATTGTTTTAGACCGGGGGCCCTATGGTACTGGGACGGCTCACTCCCTATCTCTCCCATGTGATGTAAAATGTGCAGTGCCACCTTGTGGTGGGTTTGATCGACCCATCTGCTGGTTGGTGTTTCACATGTAAAAAGATACGGTTATATCATGCATGAGACGGGTAAGTGTGAATACACATCAATATGAAATTGCTATGAACAGGCACAGATCGTCGTCCTCGTCGCCATCATCACACATCTTTCACATTCATATATATCAATATACATTTGTGCATATAATATAGCATCTGTTTAGCCGGGGGAACAGCCAGCACACCAAGTGGTGGGTCTGATCATTTTGATTACACAGTACAGGCTGAGTAAGCCGTCTGGTATTATAGGGTCTTTGTATAAACATAGACATTAATAAAGTCTGTACTAGACTACTAAATGACTGAAACGTACACTCCTCCAAGCATTGTTTATCCCATCATTACTAACAACCTACTTACTCAAACTACTTCATGTAGTCCAAAAACACACCTGAGGTATTAACCTTTTAAGCATAACCCTACAAGCTAACCACACTCTATCTAACAGAATAAACAAACCATTCTACTAACACTCACTCCATCTCAAAATGTTAACTCCAACAACATGATAGTTTTGCAATTCACAACATAGTAGGCATACAAACCTATGAAGGGAAACTATGCACCTAACCACTCCGTAATGTAAAGGTCTAATCAATACACATGTATGTGTCAAGTGTGTATGAATACAACATATAACTGCCATTTTTATATGTGAATTGTCACACTATACCATTGAATGTTTGATATTGTTATTTCAGCTGATTTGGGCTAGCTGCTGATGACAATATCAGACTACATATGCATGCATATATTGTAAATAACTGTATTGTCACATGGCTGGAAGACCAGTGCCACGGCGCTGACAAAAGACTTTATTCAATGAATAAACTATATTTACAACAACAACAACAAAATACCCCAGACTGGAAGGCCGAATGAGTGGAGCGTCCGTCTCTGGTTTTGGTAGATTATGGGATTCGAATCCATGGGTTCGAACCATGGTCAAGTCAAACCAACGACTTAAAAATGTATACGTGTCCCTTCCTAGCCAGGCACTCAGCATTATTAGGATAGGGCAAGGACTGGTTGGCTCAGTGTTAGGATAATGTGACTGAGTGGGATATCAGGTCATGGTGCTGGTGGCCTGATCTTCCAGTGGGGTAGCACTATGAAGCCACCATGAGTGCACACTGTCACAAGTCGATACCCATCCTGATATGACCTTAGATATTGCTAGGATGTAAAACAACAACAAACAAACAAATCGAATCCCACGATCTACCAAAAAGGAAGACGGTAGCTCAACTCATTCGGCCATCCCATCTGGTGACAACTATAAATCAATTACTCGAGTTGATGCTCGTAGCAGAACAGAATGTATCAAGTCAAATTATTCAAATTCGCAGTCACAAATAAACTGGTGAAGCTCTCCCTGACTGAGCCGCAGTGGATAGAGGGGGCACCGCCGTCAGACCTGTGTTGACAGAACTGCGAAGGTAATTGTCTGCTGTACATGATAGCTGGCTGGTTGGTTGGTTGTTGGAGTTTTGCGTCCTGGCAACATATAAGGTCATACCAGGACAGGTACCGACTTGTGACAGTGCGCACTCGTGACAACTTTTATAGTGTTGCCCCATGGTGTCAGCACCATGACCTGATATCCCACTCAGTCATGTTATCCCGACCCTGAACTAAAGCAGCCCTTGCCCTATCCTATTAATGCCGAGGGCAAGGCTAGGAAGCAACAAGTATCAATTTTATTAGTCATTAGTCTGACTCGACTGAGAACCGAACTACATATCTCCCGCATGCGAGGCTCGCGCTCTACCGATTCGGCCACCACGCCCGGGCCGCACATGCCAGCTGTAAGCTATGTATAGACTAACTACATCACCGTTCCGATTGCGCATGCGCTGAAAAGGGCGCTGGCAGCAAAGCAAAGGCGTACAGCCATTGAGTTTGCCGATACGCGTATGACAAAACTTCGATTTTATTCAAAATTAATTTTAAAAATACATAACAATTTGCCATAAAGATGAAATATAATAAATATAATGGATATGTTTAAGACACAGCTGTCCATAATTATGCATTTTGAACATACAATTTCAGTCACATTAGAGGCTGATGTTTACATCACCATTGATTAGACATAAGTAATTCTTGTTCTAAATATTAAATTGTCAAATATGTCAACAAAAAACTTGTTTCAAAGAAATATATAACCAATATCTGATTAACCCTACTCATTTTCTATTTCTACATATGTCATTAACCATAGGATATAAATAAAAACATGAATAAAATAAGTAAAACTGCCTCTGGCTATGGCTCTAACACTAGTCAGAGTGCCCAGATTTGTCTAAATCTAAATGCACATGGCATAAGATGTGCTGGTTATATGATGTACATGCAATGCTGGATAAAAGATTAATATGTTAATTTATTATATATATTTTTTTAGTTAGTGTTCTATGTTTCAAACAAGAGCTGAGATGAGCTGAAACTAGCACATTTCACAACTGCACCCAGTGTATTACTACTATTAGCATGTGCCATGTGCTTCTCGCGCGTTTGTTTTGCTTTGACACATCCCACAATGCACCGCGCTGCTGGAATGGTGATGTCGTCTATTATAAATGGTCGGCGAGAGGAGGTGCAGTTGCAATAGGCCTCAATGCACCGCCTGTCGGCACTGGTCAGCTGTGTGTTCCCCCAATCGCCAATAGACATCATTTGATAGACTGCGCATGGAGAGGGGCAGCCACATGGAAGGGAAATCCCACTGGGATTGAGGGTGTGTGTGTGGGGGGGGGGGGGGGGGGGGGGGCAGGAGCAGTTGCAGCTCAAATCGAATTAACATTACTGAGCGCCCGCTCGTGTGGCGCTTATGTCCAAGGGATGGAGAGGCGTTATCAATGGACGAAGGAGGGTGTGTGGGGTGGTATAGACTTTATTTTATATCCCTCCAAGCCATTCAGTCAGTCAGTCGGAAAGATGGGGTCGAAGTCAATTATCGAGATAGGTGGATCCGGCGGACAGGCGTGTGGGGGTGGGGGGGACGGGTAGATCAACTGCTCCCGTAAGGGTGGGGGGGTTACCCAGGTGGTAAACCCCAAAGAAGTGAGAGAAGGAGAGTGAGAGAGAGTGAGAATGAGAGTGAGGGAGTGTGTTTTATATGAATGTGTGTGCGTCATTGTCAGTATGTGTGTGCAGGAGTTTATATTGGACATGGCTGTTATGGATAGGGTAGATGTGCAGGTGGTGGTTATAGGTATCTGATTGTATGAACACATATACTATATGGGTCCAGCAATATCCATTCCTGTGGGTTATATGCTCCATATGATATAGAGCATATAACCCACAGGAATGGATATTGCTGGACCCGGATGTGCTTCCTTCTCTCCCTAAATATATATATATATATATATATATATATATGCATATTATCGAACGCCATTTCATATTTTATTCAGTATTTAGACATAGCATTAAATATTTAATTATATCATTAATTTGATTTGATCATATCATGAAATGTATCTCTGCCATATCCCCCCCCCTACTTTTTTAGTTGGTGAGTAGGCGAGTCGCCAGGCCGCCTTGCTTCTCTAGTCGTTTGTTGTAATGTTTTGCAAACGATCTAGCTGTCTTCCACCACTGGTGTGCAAGGATTCTCTTAAATGGGATTCCAAACTGTCTTGCCTTGGAGACCATGGCTCCATGCGTTGAGTGGGATGCGTAGCATCCAGTATTGATGCCCACCTCTTTAAGCACCTTGATAATCCATCTTGTGAGTGTCTCTCTCGAGATAGCTTTAGGTGGTTTAATAAAGCTGACCAGAAGCTGTCTGGAATTCCTTATTCCGCGTGACTTGAATATATAAGCCCTAATGGCTGAAACTACACAAATCCGCTTATATTCCGGAAAACTATTTACATGTACCATGGACAATGGGTGCCCTGTGCGATTTGACTTTAGTAATGTCTCTAAATCGAATGTTGCCTGAGCATGTCTTTTTCCTCTAAGGTTACTGCCGCTAACCATGGTTGCATGTCCCATGCTGGTACTATCAGTACTGTGTGTGCGCGATCCATTTTGATCTTCCTGGCCACTCTGCTGATAATGCTGAATGGTGGAAATAGGTAATAAAATTTATTATTCCAAATCAAAGAAAATGCATCCACTCTCCAGGCTTCTGGCTCTGGATGCCAAGACACATATTTGGGTAACTTTTTGTTGTTGCATGATGCAAATAAGTCAATTTCTGGTTTACCCCATTTATCACAAATGTGGTTGAAAATAGTCTGATTTAATGACCATTCTACATGGTCGTGAAAATGTTGGACTTTTCCTGTCAGCCAAAGTGTTTTGACTGCCTGGAATATGTGCTACTGTTAGCCATATGTCGTGTTCCTCTGCCCAATCCAAAATTAGTTTGGCTAAATGGTTACATGGTTTGGAACGAGTCCCTCACATATTATGTATGCAAGCCATGGCTGCCGTGTTATCTGTTAACACTCTTACATGATGTTTAGGTAGGTAAACTAGACTATGCAATCCTAGAAAAATAGCTTTGAGCTCTAGAACCCCATTTGGTTTGGGTCTCGTGAAAAAAGTTTTAGATAAATTCCCCAGCAACATGAAGTGCTGGCTCTATAATGCCTTTTTTTACCAAATTTTAGGACTTGATTATTTAACGCCTCGCATTTGGAAAAACAAAGCGAGTGGTATTCTAACCCCTTCCGTTAAGTCAAGGATAGTTAGATTTTCGGTAATGTTACTCTATTCCGACAAGCAATTGTTTATGTTACCTGCCTTAAACGCACTTACTGGAGTCTGCGTTGCCACTTCTACTTGTTCCCTGGGCGGGGGAACGGCTTCTGAGTGCTGAACTCCCTCTTGTCTTGAAGGGTCTGTTCCCATCATTCCAGCCGAATGACTGCCTCTGTCCCCTTCCCCTGGCCTGATAGCCATAGTTGGTTCCGAACTGGCCTCCTCATTGTCCAGTTCGACGGCTGCGAAAATCCTGCCTCGTCTTCTTGAAGCGGGTAGAATTCACGTCTGCTGCCTTCTTTTTGTCCACCTCCATGTGTTTGCCAAACTTGGAAAATACTACAGAACTCAGAGGTACGCCTAATCAACAAATTGGGGAATTCAAAGAAACCCAGGAATAAATCCTATAGATGTAAATCGCTCCTGCCAAACATCTCTCCTTTCGGCAATGGGCGGCATTATAAAGAAACAATGGCTGCATTGTTCTAACAATGTCATAACACATCGTAATTCAACTGTAAAACAGTGAATTCTTCATGAAAAGTTTTAAAACTTGAAGTATGTGAATGCTAACATGAACTACACCAACTTATCCAGTCAAAATAATACTAACCTGGTTGTTTTAGTAATTAATGTAGAAAAACTGCCGAAGCTACTCAACAAATGTCCTCCCGTTGTGAGTAGATTATGCTAATTGATGGACCCGGATGTGCTTCCTTCTCCCTGGACTACGAGTAGCCAGAGGGTAGTACCAAGGTAAAATATACATGTATACACTTTTATATATGGAAGAAGACAAGATAGAAGGACGCAGGTGAAGGTGGGAGGGGGGAGAGAGAGGGAGGGGGAGAGAGAAGGGAGCGGAGAGCGATAGAATAAGTGAGTTTGGGATGATGGGTGATTGGTGATGGGTAATGAGTGAGGGGTGAGAGGAGAGGGGTGAGGGGGTTAGGAGGAGTGGGGTGAGAGGTGAGGGGTGAGGGGGTTAGGAGGGGAGTGGGGGGGAGGGGGATTGTCTAAAATGGACACATCACCACACAATCGTGGTTCATCATCGCCAACCAACATCAATCACCACGACCCCCGAAAAAAACAGACGTCGCTTTACCACCACACACTTACCGTGGATGAGCGTATCTCACAGTCTCCCAGTTCGAGGTGATGACTCTCCCAGCGTCGGAGGTACTTTGAATTCATGATCTTACTGACTATGGTCCGCGTGTGGTTCAGCCTGCACAGCTGTATGTCCCCATTATGCAGCAGCTTGTACTTGGGCCCGCAGGTGGAGGCAGAGGACGAAGCTCCCGACGCCGTCGACGAGGGCTTGGCTGGCGAGCTGGTTGCCGCCGTGCTCGTCACGCTGTCGACGCTGTGCCCGTTGACAAGCAGCGGCGTCGACGGCCAGGGCCCCGGGGCGCCTGAGCTGCTGTCGCCGGCTTCATGGCCGCAGTTGCCGCCGGGCGATCGCGGGGACGATGCTACCGACGTTGCCACCTGGCCAGGTGCAGGTGGACAGGCCGAGGATGTAGATGTCGAAGTAGCAGCAGCATCGCCCTGGTTGTTAGTGTTAGTGTTAGTGTTAGTGTTAGTGTTAGTGTTAGCCCCTGCACCGCTAGCACCATCACCGCCTTCACTGCCTCTCCTGCCGCCGCCGCCGCTGCCGCTTCCACCGCCGCCGCCGCCGCTGCTGGCCCCGTCGGCCGTCGCCATGTTGTTTGGATGCTGGGCGGGTTGAGGCGGGCGGGCGGATGGGGAGGACTGAGGCTCGTGGGGACCCGTCTCCGCCGCTGCTACTCCCACCCCAAGGCACTCGCACACTAATGCCTCAATTGTGCGCCTAGTCTCCCTCCTATCCTACACTACAACTAAAGGGTGCCACCACAGGGAGGGAGAGGCCAGGCCCGTCTCTCTCTCTCTCTCTGTCTCTCCAGTGTAAGACGGGCCAGTGTCGAAAGCGCAGGAGGAGGAGGCGGCGTGGAAAGTGGAAGGGAAGAGGGGTGAGGGGGGGTGAGGAGAGGGAGGAGGAATGGGAGGAAGGGGAGGGGAAGGGGGACGGATGTCCGTATGCCTCCTCTTTGCCTTCCCAACCAGCCGCAGATGTCGGGCCGTCGACCCAGGGACCGTCTCTCCAGTCCGGTCCAGTCCTCCCGTCAGCTAGTCTGTGGCTCTCTCTATTTTAACGACACACTATATCCACAGGGTTCGGCCAGGGTGGAACTGGTTGTGTTGTCGAACTCTCCCGATATTCCTGGTAGGCCAGCGCCATAAAATTATCATTCTAACGCGCTCCACCCCCAGCGCCTGCCTACCCGGTCGGACCGCTGGCAGTGGCAGCACTCCGGCCCGTGTGTTTATATTTAGAAACCACAACGTCACGTGGCTTGTGACGTCAGCAGGGGGGGGGGCGATGGCCGCTGATCCCCTAAGGCCAGAGTCAGAGTCGGCTCCACACGGCACGTGGTTGTAATTATGGCCGGGGGAAACTGAGAAGGATCCACTCCCCCCCCACCACACCCGGGTAGTGGCGTGTGTGTTTAGTTCCTGATTTGTATCGGGTTGTGTAGGGTGAGGAGGTTGGGGAGAATGAAATCGGGGGTGAATGCTGTCGATGTGGAAAGGAAGGGCGGGTTGACAGTGTTCTGGTGTCAAATGGTATCCAATGGCTGTCAATATTCACGCGGGAACCAGCGGCCGGATGTTGTTCTGCGGGCCGTGTTTACATGGCCAACGGCGGGAAAATTGAATCTCTGTCACGCGTTATCTAATAGTAATACTAATACTAGTAATAGCGTTATATAGGCCTACTTCAGATATCGTAGGTGTTATAGTTATAAGAATTAGTTTTATATTGCTGCCTTATTTATGAGGTATACATTGTGTTATTGGTGGGTTCAAACTTTGAGCAGTTCTTGACAAAGATTGGACTGGGCGCGGTGGCCTAATCGGTAGAGCGCGGGCCTCGCGTGCGGAAGATCGGGAGTTTCGTTCCCGGTTTGAGTCAAACCAATGACTTATCAAATTGATACTTGTCGCTTCTTAGTCTGGCGCTCGGAATTAATAGCATAGGGCAATGACAGGTTAGCTCAGTGTTGGGATAATGTGACTGGGTGGGATATCGGGCCATGGTTCCAGTGGTGTGATTTCCTAGTGGGGTACCACTATAAAGTCGCCATTAGTGTGCACTGTTACAAGTCAGTACCCATCCTGATATGACCTTAGCTGTTACTAGGACGTAAAACTCCAACAACCAACCAACCAACCTGACGATGATACTTGATAGGAACATGGAAATCCATTTCAGTTGTTTTATGTCAAATAGATGTTATCATTGGGCTTTCAACTCACTACTATCAGGAGGATCCTGACAACTGTCTGCCAGTCTCCCCCAACTAAATACCAAAACACACCTCATACGAAAAAAAGGGAGACAATTCACGCAAGATTAACAGTGATAAGGTTGAACTTTATTGCTGCAACTCTTGTTCACTTACTAGTGACCTGCCACCCTGACACACTTACAACCTGTTACACATACCCACATAGCTTCTGCTTGTTCAGTCAAAATCAGTGCCTACAGCCCATTGAACCTAAGTCCTATGGGTGTTACACACAGCTCAGAGGTGAACTGATTCCTTTGGTATCTCTAGAGTGAGTCTTGTCTGTCCAGCAAGTGCAAGGAGTTCAAGGGTGTCTGGGCTCACACAGCCAGCCAATCAGACACCTCTGCATCCTGGGAGGGGTGGCGCCCAAGAGGGGCCACCTGTCACTCAACCCCAGGGCAGGTGGTGTCCATAATGTATGCAGAATGGCTGGGTGTGCTTACACAGCGGTCCTGTGGTAACAAGTATTCGTCATACAGTTACATTAAACAATAATATATGTCCCGCTCCATTTGCACTCTTCCTGGTGCATGGAGGGAACATTCCTGTAATTAGCAACCGTATCTTAATATCCGGACATCATATCGCAATCCACATCATAACATTTACACATAGTTATTTCCATGTCATACAGTGAGTGGGCACACATTGCATCACTATTATATAATAATGGTCCCCAACTCCATCACCCGAGATATTGATATGATTCCAAGCTCAGCTATCACAACCGAAAGACCGTATATTTTTACAATAGGCTTTAGTATTAACAGGTTCTGTTAAAATGCCTCAGCATTCCCTTATAAAAAGTTATATGCAGCAACAAATGCTTAATAAGTGTGTCAGTATCTAAGTTAGACGTGTAGAATCAAATCTAGATAATGGTTTTGAAAATTTGATGTTTCATCGGACAATGCCACTTTAAATTCATCATGCAATTAGCTGACATTGACTGTTCAAGCCCATTCCGCCAGTATTGCTGCAATGTTGGATTCTAACTGAACACCATATTTGGGGGATATGCTCATTGTGTGAGTCGGCAGTGGTAGTAGTGTTCATTGTTGGCCTAACAAAGTTGTTTGTAAGCCAGAGAATCTATTTAAAAGGATAAGACACTTAAATATGGTCATTGGATATAGAATGTAATCAACTTGGCATTCCTGCTATTGAGGGATGTTTATGTGTTACTAGGCTACGTCGATTTATAGAGGAATACAAGTTAATACAAAGCAGTTCCGTTCGGAAGGACAATTACTTCCCTGACACGTAGTAATATCCGCGAAGAGATTATAAATAATATGACTAGATTATGTGTAGTATAAATATTATTTATGCAAATATTATTGAAAATGTCGTTGGTATCTGGGTGGTACCTAATCTCTGATATATGTTCTATGCTTCTGTGGAGTTGTTGGAGCACCCTGAGGAACCGGGTGCAAGCTGAGAAGTAGGGCAAGTGGGCCTGGACCGCAGGCAACCGGCCAAAATAGTCAGAATGCTGGTCAGTTGGCATTTGGATTTTTGACTGACCATACCACTCAGCATCACTCGGCTACCTATCGGGTATCGCTGCCGGCGGTACCCAGCCCCCCTCCTCTAACAGTTGCAGTCGGAAGTCACCGATACTTTCAAGTGTATCATTGCTCATTCAACCAAGTTGTTGCGGTGTGACATGGGTGTGGAATTGGATACGGTTTAGACGATATGCATCATTTGACGTTTACGCAACACGTGTATGTGAGATGACCTACTAATCCTGGAACCTGACAGGGCTGTAGGTAGGTATTTCTGTTTGGACAGTAAACATTCTGGAAACACAGTAAATACATTTGATAAATTCACTAGTATATATGTCATATATATACAACGTATATATATATATATATACAAGGTATGTTTTGGTGGACCAAATAAAAAATATATATATTGACCGGCCAATAGTAATATATATATATATATATATATATATATATACATATACACATATATGCATATGTATATATATACATATATGTATATATATTTATAGCCCGGTTCACACATGCACCTTATTTTCAAAAAAGGGTCCAAAAATTACAATTATAATTTCACTTGAAGCTCCAATGAATCACAAGCAATATTCTTTTGAATTTTAAAAATATTCCAAAATTTGAGTGAAATATGCGCATTTGAAAGTTCAAATATTTTATATTAGCTAGTGCAGCAGCCATTCCATGCTGGTCATATCAGCCGGGCCTGAGCATTAATGGTTTGACTGGATCCGCCGCAAATACACAGGTTTCTGGGTTTAATGCTATGATGGCAGCAGCTGTTCTGGCCATGCCTATGTGTTATCGTCTGGATGGCATCCGTCGCAAATGCGCCGGGTTCTTGGCTTAATGTTGTGATGGAAGCAGCCATTCCAGTGTATGCGCCGGAGGATGGCCCGGGTTAGTAGAACCATCAGTTTCTATGCTCACCTATGACAGGATAGAGGAATACAAGTTAATACAAAGCATTCTCGTCGTGAATATGGCCTATGCTGCTGACACAGTATAAAGCAACCACCAATCAATCTGCATTTCTCGTGTACATATTACTGCTCTGTTATTATTTACTGTTATGTCATCCATATGTCTCATCCTCCCTCATAACATGCACAGTCCCGATGGCAGATACAATTTTAATTGACAAATGTAAAAATTTCAAAATTTCAATGACCCAAATTGATTAATTATATTCATAGAGTTGACCAAACAGCATTGAATATCCAACATGGAGGGGAGGGGCAACATTCACCTCATTTTCCCTTCCCCTCTATGGCCCTGCACAGTAGGCCTACTTGGTTGGGGGGAGGCTAATGAGGTCACCAGATTGGCCAAATTGGTTAAGGGGCTGTCACATTAGGGTTTTTTGCGGGAGTGTATGGCGGCGTAAGCGCATTACGTCATATACGTCGGTATATACGCTGCCATACGCTATGCATACGCTACGCATACGCCGTCATACGCCGATCCTCCAACAAGCCTGTTTCCTTGCTCAAAATGTTCAGCGTATGGCAGCATATGGATCAAATGCTGCTCATACGCTAGGCGTACGCTATGCATACGCCGGCATGGGTTACGCATAGGTTAGGGGTACGTTGGCATAGGTTGGGCGTACGCTGGATTGACACCCGCCGGGTGTCTCTTGCGTACCCCTAACGTTCTGTAAAAGTGGTGTTACACTACGGCGTATGGCGTTAGCGTATGGATTTTCGACCCATACACCGTCATACGCTTCGCATACGCTATGCATATGCCGTCATATGCGCGTCCGTCCACATTTTTTTTTAGCATGCTCAAAAATGTTTGGCGTATGGCTCATACGCTGCTCATACACTCGACGTACGCTATGCGTACGCCGACATAGGTTACGCATAGGTTGGGTGTACGCTGAACTTGTCAATCACAACCGTCAAACCTCATCACAGTACGCTGCGCATAGGTCGGGATACGCTTTGAATACGCCGCCATAGGCTAGGGGTAGGTTAGGCATAGGTTAGGCATATGCTGGGCATACGCTTCAGATGCCGCTGGGACCTTGTGCGTAGCGTATGACGGCGTATGACGGTGTGTGTGTCGAAAACCGCATACGCCGGCATACGCTAACGCCATACGCCGTAATGTGACAGGGCCTTTAATGGCCTCCCTGCATAATGGGCGTTTCAAAGTGAGTGTCCAAAGGGGTGAGGTTATAAATTCACTGGTTATTCTGTATGTGCTGTCCCAAATCATTAGCTAATACACCAGTATCTAAGTTGGATATATAGGATCAAATGTAAGTAATTGTTTTAATTTTGACAAAATTATATTTCATCGGACCATGCAACTTTAAGATTGGTGCGGTTGCTTGATTTCTCAGTGGGGAAGAACTATAAAGTCGCCATGAGTGCACTGTTACAAGTTGGTACCTGTCCTGATATGACCTTAGATGTTGCCAGGATGTAAAACTCTAACGGCTAACCAATCTATAATTATTTAAGTTTAATGACGTATCTGCCACGCCACAGTTATGCATTAGCCGATGACTAACCACGACCCCTACAGTCAAACCCCGAATCTAGCGCCACCGCCGGTTGATTTCAAAACTTCCCACTGCTCTCGGTCCCTCTCCCTTCCCACCAAAACATTTTTACTATATTTTTGGCAGGGAAATATTCCTATCTGAATCGTAGATTTTCATAAACCCAATTCATGGTTTGTGTGTGTGTTGGTGATTGGGAGTAGCTATTTACAGTAAAGGACACTTAATTTCAGTTTAAGGATTCCCTGATCGTCGTATATCTCAGGGTTACATTGGTCTAGTTGGGTTTTGTATAGTATAACTAGTTATGCACATATTATTTAGGCTGCAGGGCCTCGCCTATAGCCCACCGGCTGGGGTGGGCCCTGTGCCACCTGCACTACCCCAGCTGTGGCTCCTGTGAGCAACTTGCTATCCTCCACCGGCGGTGGGGGGAGGAGGGGGCGCTGTGCCGTCTGTACTCCCCCCAGCTGCTGCTCTGCTGAGCCTCCGGCTATCCTCCGGCTATCCTCGAATCAGGAGGAAGATTTCCAGGGTAGGCGATTTCGGGTGGCGCGGCTCCCACTCGGTCGGAATTTTGACTTTTGAGCGATTGTTCTTTGAATTGATTGATGAATTGAACTATTTGATTAAATGGAGGGGCCTTTAGAGGTACCAGCCAGAGTATTGTCTCGTCCAACTATATATATGTGTTCGTTGTTCCTCCATCGAAGAATATAAATAATACGAAATGAAATGTTCACTAAGGATACATGAGCGTGCAGTTGTGTTTCATGAAACATGTGAGACACGTCTGAGTAGACCCCTTGGACCTTGCATTTCCTGGTAATGAGCTACCCTCGTTATAAAATTATTTCATTCATAAAATGGCAACATTTTATCCACTGAAATTAGACGGAAGGAGCAGCGAAAGTTGTATTTGTGTTAGCAATCGTGGCGTGAGGTCATAAGAAAAGTAGTTCAGTGAACCAATATAGATGTCGCCATGACACGCCCAGTCTGTGAGGCTGATGAGCAGTGGCGCCACCTAGTAGAGATCAAGTGAGACAGAATGTCTGTAATGAAATCCTACCTGATGATCTTTGACCTAGTATGCGCGGTTAACAATTTTTTTTTTATCGAACGGGTCATGACATTGTGTTGTATAACTTATTATATTTATAGCATTTACGATGCAGGTGTTCCGGTAAAGTACATTGGTGTGTGTGTGTTTTTTTTTTAGGGGGGGCGATTCCTCTGAATATATTGTCAGTGCTGACACACTGGTCTTCCAGCCCTAATGATAATTGCCACTACACACTAAACAACGCTACAACAATATAGATAGATAATTATGAAACCATGAGCAAAGCATCGATATGAATGCGATAAAATAAAAATGGATAGGGAGAGGTAACTATGTTAGCAGCTTGGTGACATACCAGTTGAAAAGGTGATGGTGGGATGTGGGCCTTTGTAGTTAAACATTATCTTTATGGTAATCTCAGCTGGGGCGTATTGAGTAAGTGTTTAATTATGTACCAGTTGGCCTGTTTACACTTTAAAATTAGCTTCTTATAAAAGAAAGTTACTTCAGAGTACACTAAACAAAGGTTTCCCTGCAGGTAAGAAAATTGTCCTTTGAGATGCTCAGGTTGCAGCGCCATAACAGGATTTGTGACTTATGATTTAAAACTTTAAAAAAGTGTTTTGTCCTTTAAAACCCCAGATGGGATGGCCGAATGAGGTAGCGTCCGTCTGCCATGTTGGTAGATCGTGGGTTCGAACCCTGGTCGAGTCAAACCAATAACTTAAAAATTTATACTTTTTGCTTCCTAGCCAAGTGCTCAGTATTATTAGGATAGGGCATGGAGCAGTGGAATGAGGAAGACCAATCGTCCACGATTGAAATTTCCCCTGCTTAAACAACCAATGTACCAACAAAAACGCAACTAATTAGCAATAATACAGATATCAGGTGCAAATGGGTCATGCCGTATCAACTAATTTATCGAAGAAATAATGAACAGCGGGATTAGAATTAAGATTCAAGTTTATTTAATTGTCGAATCACAGCGCCCCCCTCTGTGTTGGTGTTGAATAAATTGGTTAACAGTGTATAAGGTGAATATTCCATAAGTTATAGTGATTCTTACATCATCATAATAATAAGTACACGTTACATTGCTATGAAATAATGCTTCATATACTTAGTGTACCATAGATGAGAATGGTCTAACAAACAAAAAAATATATATTTGATGAATTTTGGGGACTTCTAAAGTGATGGGGAGAAGCCGGAATGGTCACAAATTTTGACCATATCCGGAGAAAAAAAAATCGGGTATATAAAAAAAATCTGGAATTATGCGTGGTATTAATGTTACACAAGGGGACATATGATATGTTATGGCCCACCAGCTGGACAGCCCATGAGAGGTAACCCCCTGCCAGAAAACATCAAATCCAAACATAAACCAACCACCTATTACATACAAGCCTATAATATGTAAATAGAGTAGGCTAGTCTAGAATTAAGTATAGGGAAAAAAATAAAAGAGGAAAACTCTTGCCAAGAAAATCCAAAAAGACTAACATAGATCACTAACCACAAAACCATAACTTTAAGAAACACAGACCGATAACTGCCCAGCTTTGAAAACAAGCTCGATCATCCGAGTTTATGTTATGGCAGCATAAACATCCCATAAAAAAAAAACTCAAACAATATCACGGTGATGTAGTAATCTTTAAAAGGTGACAATATAGTTTATATGAAATGTGACTGAATGGTATACTGGCCGTGGTAAATATTAATACAGTACGTAAAAAAAAACCTCTCTCGCCTGGTATAATATTAATAGAAGGGGTCAACAATGCATTGTCATAGGTTTCTTAAAGCTGCATAATCCGATGAAAGTATCACATTTTCAAAACCAAAGGATCTAAATTTGATCCTACATATCTAACTTAAGATACTGGTGCACATACTTGTTGCTGCATATAAGTGAACACTAAGTCAATTGGACGGAAACTTACTGCTGAAGCTTATGGTGTCACAATTTTAACGTGCACACCAAAGTTAATTTTATGTTTGTTCTTCAAAGATCTCCAAAATCAGTCATTTAAAAGAAAAGTTATTTCAAGCTAAAGTGAGTTAGATAATAATGATTAACCTAATGTACTCTTCTTTTTGTTAAAGCGGGAACTCAAAAGCATCGGACCATGCACCTGAAGTTTAAGTTAGTTGCATCAGCGATTGCTCGATTCACATTTCCCCTATTCGCCATGAGGCATGAAACCAGGTCATCCCTAAACGCTGCATTTCTAGCACTGAGGTGCCATAGATTAACGCAGTGGGTGCTGCAGTATGCCTTATCCCATGCAGCAGGGCATGAGTTGGTCATCATCCCGGTCTGCTCAAAGCTGCAGTCCCAAATTTTCAAAACCAAAACAATCAGCTAGATTTGATTGTACATAATTAAGCATTTCTTGCCACATAGATGGGAATACCGAGCCAATTTAATCAAATCTGTTACTGCAGAAGCCAAATGGTGTCAAGAGGTTTGGCGTGCTTGCCAAAACTAATTTGACACATTTACACTTAAAATATCTCAAAAGTTAGCCATTCAAAATAAAAGTTACTTCAAACTAAAGTAAGGTAGATCATTACAATCAATTCAATATAATTATCTCAGAAAAGCTACCCAAACTTAAAACCCTCGGACTATGCAACTTTAAGGGCCGCTTCATTCTCACATGATTTAGACATTATCGAAACCATTGCCATGGAAACACCAGCATTGGTTGCTTGGTCCTCAGTGTGTCACCGGTACCTGTCAGCATTTAAAAGCTCCCACAAGGCATTGGTGGCAGCGCGGTGGTAGGTGTTCTGTTGGTGGATCTTCTGCTGGGTCCCTCCTTGTCCCCCCCCCCCCCCCTTTCTAGTGCAGCTGGATTGTTTGTTTGTTGTTTTACATCCTAGCAACATCTAAGGTCATATCAGGACGGGTACCGACTTGTGACAGTGCACTCATCCCGATTTTATAGTGCTGCCCCACTTGGAAATCAGGCCGCCAGCACCATGACCTGATATCCCACTCAGTCACATTATCCTGGCACTGAGCGAACCATTCCTTGCCATATCCTAGTAATGTTGGGTGCCAGGCTAGGAAGCGATAAGTATCAATTTTTAAGTCATTGGTTTGACTCGACCAGGGTTCGAACCCACGATCTCATGGGATCGGATCCCCCGATCTCCCAAAACAGGGGATGGACACTCGACTCATTCGGTCACCCCGTCTGGTCAGTGCAGCTGGAACACACAACTCACTATTTTAACATCAGCCCTCCCCAGATACCAGGAGGGTTCGAAATTAGTGGCCTAGCAGACTGTTGAAAAATGGCTCGCAAAGTACAGTCGTCGAAATTATGATTTGGATCAGCAAATATGTCCAGAGATGACTTCAGCGAGATCAATGCAAGCACTGCATTGATCACCTAAAGTTCTATAATGTGCCACCATAATACCTTCATGACCTTTGTTTGTTTGTTGTTTTTCGTCCTAGCAACGAATTGTGACAGTGCGCACTCACGGGAACTTAAGAGTGCTGCCCCACTGAGAGCCCAGACCGCTGCTAGGATGTAAAAGATCAAACAAACAAACATATAGTCGTCCTGGCTACAGGCACCACCAATATCCATATAACCATGCCAGCAGCCACTCATCGTGTGAGCCGGGATCCTGGTGTCGAAAGAAGAAAAAAACAACGAAATATCCAGGTAGGACTACGGTAATTGAACCAAGCAAACCAGACCAGGGTACCAATAAGATTTGATACTGCATGAGCTTCCATAGGCATACATGGCTTCATCCTGCGAAAATATTCACTCTAAGTTAGTGATAATCTAGATTCACCCTGAACTTGTAGTACACAGGTGAACGACAATGTTGTGTAAATACGGGCAAAAATAGCTTTAGTATGGAACAGGAAGTAGAATGTCTGCCTCCAGTATCAAATGGGTACTTATATCGGCACAGAGTTGGTGAAATGGGAGAGAATGCAAAAAGACAAGATGGCGGCATTGGAACGCCATCGATTTCACCTTTAAATTATATTAAACTATATGTTTTATTATATTTTTCAACTATATATAAAGAATAAGTGTTGCTTGTGAAATTAGGCTCTCATTTCATTTCCCCGTATTTTCGACCGCTTTTATATAGGGCTGGTATTCACCCGTGTACAGGGTGAATCCTTTATCTAGTGATAATCATGCATGTGTACCTGCATTCTAACAATATATTCCTATAAGAAAAGTTGCAGAGTTATTGCCCCACAGTTATACTAGGGCTTTATTTTAGTTTATGAAATATGGATACCTGTGCAAGAGAAACTACCTTCGTTTAACCACGCGACCTCTCGAAAATGAGGTAATTTTATACGAGCATGTGACTTTGTTAATTTCGTGTTAAACCAGAAATATTACTGTGCTGCACTCAGCAGCCCTAGCTATGACATTATATGTTTTTCAGACATAAACCCCAAAGGATAAAAATAAACAATACCTAACCAGGTTATCTGTCCAATTTGATTTGATGCATGTCTATACTATGACGTGACTTGAGTTATCTTCCTGCTCACCCGAGAATACTATGGTGTCTCTAACCACTCTCCAATCTTAAATATCCTCATACAGGTTAACCCTCACTTGTCCGGTTTTGTGTCTGTCTGGACATGTTCTTGCCGGTGTGATACCTCTATTTGCTCCCCGAGAGAGTGCCGCTGGTAACTTGCAAAAGCCAGCAGCACTTCAACACTTTTGCAGTCAGCTTTCATGAAATGACATACTCAAACGGACATGGCTGCCCTCTATGGAAGATCTTCTGATCAAAAAGAATCTCCGGTGGATTGGACACCTCATGAGGATGTCATCAGACAGGCTACCAAAGCAGATCCTCTACTCTCAACTGCCTTCTGTTGGGTTAAGTGCATTCTAATGCAACAATCAGTTATCCGGCTAAATCACTTGTCCCGCACTCTTCAGGTCCCAATGATGCCGGATTTGTGATGGTCAATCTGTACTTGCTTCAATATATATAGTGTCGTCGGGGTGATGAAAATGGGAAATATTGCCCCTAGAGCGGAAATCGAACCCACATCTTTTCCATTCCGGGCCAGTGACACATTTCACCACCTATGCTCCCTGATGCAGGCATGTGATTGGGTGCTGGGAACAAAACCTGAAAATATTGTTAGGTTATTGTGGGGACAGTCTCCCACTGAGTTGCGATAGGGATGAAAATAGTGTATTTCAGAGGTCTTTCGGCGGCTAGAAAAAACCCGGAATTTACACACACAAAAAAATGGAATTCCGGCTTCGGTGGCCAGAAAAAAAGCCCCAGAATTCCGGTTAAAACTGTAGAAATCACATGCCTGCTGATTTCACCACCCTACCCATCCCTACCTGTCTATATGGCTCCTTGACTGAGAGGTCAGTGCAGACTACTACACTAGTTTCAAAACATCACTTTGAACTGGCGCTTTATATATAAAAAAAAGAAGTTTGTTTTATGTAACAACTCCTCTAGAGCAAATTGATTTTTACCATCGGCTATGGGGTGTCAAACATATGGTCATTCTGACATATTTCTTTGGAGGATACCAGCTGCTGCCACATAGGCTACTCTCTCTGATAAGCTTTATATCAAACTACTTGCACTGCTGAAGTCCTAAGTCATAATCAGCTTTCCCGGAGAGGGTGCTGTCTCGGTAGGCCAAGTGTTGGCCTGGAGAGAAACATGTCCCCTTAACGCCATGAGTGGTCCTCATTGCTGCCACCCAGGAGGAGAGGCCTGGGTACCTGGACTTGGCCATGATCACGTGACCGCTGAGCTGCTGGAGGAGGGGGATACGCTCGAAGAAAGGCCAAATGTAGTAGTCAACCAACGACAGCTTGTCCCCTGCAAGACCATAAACCGATACTTTATTCATTAAAGCTGTATGCAGTAAAACCTCGCTAAATCGACCGACCATGGGACGGACTTTAAATGGTCCATATAGGGAGGTGGTCGGTTGTATGGGTGATAGCTTGGGACCCAAATAAAGCGATCAATAAAGGGGAGTAGTCGATCTGTGGAGGTGATCGATTAGAGGGGTTTTTATTGTAGGGTTCTTCTTTGCTGCTGGTCCTAATTGGTTGGTCCCTCACATTGTAACTGTTTTCGTCTAAATTAATTCTCCTTTTCATTCAAAATGAAGAAAATTGCTTTTATTATACCCCAAAGAAGCAATGAGAGCAATCCAGTGAGAAAACAATATTTGGTTTATTTTGTTATTGCAAAAATAGATTCATTTGTCATGCAAATATGACAGCTAAAAATGGGAATGGTGAAACTGTACTACTTGTGTTGGAAACATAGCTAGTTTATTTGCAAAGTTGTAACATGCAAAAATGTCAGAAAACTAATTTTAGGACTGTTGAGTGTCTGTGTGTAAAACAACGATGCTTGAAAGTGATGCGTGTTTCATGAGATGTCACGTCATGAAACAAGCGTTCATCTTCAATTTTCACCATATCCAACCATGCAAGCCAGGAAAAACCCTTCTGCTTTAAATAGTATAGCATCATAGATGCCTAGTTCTGAACACAAAAGTTATATTATTATTTCCTAAAGTGCATTAAAAGTGAAATAAAAACTTTGTGACACGGGTGAAACACACGTAACGGCGAAAATTTATTTTGCGATACAAAATCCAATGGATCAAATCTCTTCTCACCATGATTTTCAAATATATCATGGGCATCTACACACCTACTGATGATGTGGTGTCAAGTCATAAACAGGATGTTGCGCTATGATGCTATTAGTGTGGCGTGTCACACATCGATGAAGAAGAAACACGCGTAACGGCAAAAATTTATTTCGCGACACAAAATCCAATAATGGATCAAATCTCTTCTCACCATGATTTTCAAATATACCGTGGGCATCTACACACCTACTGATGATGTGGTGTCAGGTTATAAACAGGATGTTGCGCTATGATGCTATCACACGTTCACCTGTTGTCATCTTCATCCTCTAAGTCATCACAATATCTTTTTCTACATAAGAAAACTTATAACACTCAAAAGAAATATTTGCATACATGTAATGTGTACAAATAATGCCCTGAACAAATACATTTTTTGCATGCTATTAGCAGTGTCTAACCTAAGTCATTATTGAGTGTCACATGAAACATGCATTACATGTTACATGTGTTACAATTCCAAGAACATCAGAAGTTAGGGAAGTGTTCCAAGATTACTTTGAAATATGTCCACGGCATCCAAAACTTATAAGCATAAATATTTTCACCATCTGTGGTGCTTGTTTCATCATGAAGGAACAACTTTTCCTTTCCATGTAACGCATGTTTCAGTGTCACAATCTTCTCTGTTCTACTCTCAAGTGGACGAACACTCATAAAATTGCACTTAGTTACTCCTAGTGACTGCTGTTCAAAACCTAACTAGGAAATAATAAGGGTCTTGTTCTAAATATTACATAATGAAGGTTTTTGTGTCGGCCGAAACACACGTAACATTCTCCACTTGGTCATGTTCGAAGCCACCCTGACTTGCAGTCTGGGTCCAAATTGTTTTTGTTTTAAATTGTGTCTTAAAATTGGATGTATGTGGAATACAACAAGCCTAATTGGGATAGGCTGTAATATATTTCAGTTTTGACATCCGATTCCCCCTTTTTAGGACCAAAACTGAAGAAGAACCCATTATAAGCAAAACTTGTAACACTCAAAAGACATACTTGCATACATGTAATGTGTAGAAATAATACCCTTAACAAAAACTTTTTTTGTGTGCATACTTTTAGCAATTTCTGAGCCAAGTTATTATTGAGTGTCACATGAAACATGTGTTACATGTCACATGAAACATGCGTTACAACTCCAATAACATCAGAAGTTATGGAAGTATTACAAAATTACTTTGAAATATGTCCACAGCATCAAAATCTAATAAGCATAAATACCTTTTCATGCTCTGTGGTGTTTGTTTGATCTTGAATAAAAAACCTTTCCTTTCCATGTCACACATGTTTCAGTGTCACAATTTTATAAGTCCTCTGTTCTACTCTCAAGTGGACGGACCCTCATAAAATTGCACTTAGTTACTCCTAGTGAGTGCAGTTCAAAACCGTACTAGGAAAAAATAAGGGTTTTGTTCTAAATCTGACACTAGGCAGCTTTTTGTGTCACACCGAAACACGCGTAACGTTCTCCACTTAGTCAAGTTCAAAGCCACCCTGATGTGCAATCGGGGTCCAAACTGCTTTTCTTTTAATTGTGCCATAAAATAGGATATATGTGGAACACACCAAGCCTAACTAGGATAAGCTGTGACGTATTTAAGTTTTTACCCCCGATTCCTCCTTTTTAGGACCAGCAGCAAAGAAGAACCCTGTAATCTAATTTGATTGGTTTGTGTGGCTGTTGGAGTTTTACATCCGAGCAAAATCTAAGGTCATATCAGGACGGGTACCGACTTGTCACAGTGCACTCTCATGGTTACTTTATAGTGCTGCCCCACTGGGAGACCAGGCTGTCAGCACCATCACCTGATATACCACTCAGCCACATTATTCTGGCACTGAGCCAACCAGTCCTTGATCTATCCTAATAATGCCAAGCGCTTGGCTAGGAAACGACAAGTAGAAAGTGTTACGTCATTGGTTTGACTCGACATAGGTTCGAACCAGTGGGTCCGAGTCTCACGATCTACCAAAACGGGAGACCGATGCTCAACTTATTCGGCCATCCCATCTGGTCAAAATAATTCGATGAAAGCATAATATATATATTTTTTAATATATAAGTAGTTTGTTCACGAATGAGAAGGAAAGACTAGGACTTGGTTTGGGTTGAGTTTATTCTCTGGCAAGCGAATATATATGCCCTACCGAAAAAGTTTTGAAAGTGAGCAGAGTGACACTGACAGTTGGCTCACGGTGTAGAGGAGGCGGGGAGGAGAGAATGCCCACTCCGCAGTGAATAAAATTGAAGTTAATGTGGTTAGATAGAAACATTTTGGGGCTGTCGTTATTTATATCCACATAATAAATTACATAGTACATAATATATTGACATTTTCTGAAGGTTATTCAATGAATATCAACAACGGCGCAAATCCGCGAAATCGCGGAGATCTTTCATCCCTGAATAAGACACAATTCCATAAACTGGGAAGGTTCACATAGGGCATAATCGATTAACACGACCCAGGCGATTTGGTTCACCCGAGTTGCTAGAATTTCAAATCGAACACCGCGAGTGGAGTTGTCAAAAACAAGTGCCGTGTGCAAAACAACCCGACCCCCAACTTGGCTGGGGTTTGCTAGGAACGATGACGTCACATTTGTGCTGGTACCATCCTGCAGGATACCAGCTACCAGTACCAGTCCTACATGTTTTTTTTTGGTAATAACACAGATTAATTAAATGGAAATATAACTAAACTATGCAATCATAAAATACTTTAAATCCTATTTTGCTGTAGTTATATCGGTTATTAAAAAAAAAGAAAAAAGTTTTGGATTAAGCCACCATTTTTTCCACCCCGAGCGTGGAGAAGCGCATTCGATTATTCGACCCGCGTCTGTAGGATGTGCGCATGCGCCAAAAAGTGGCTCGGGTCACCCGAGTTGATTAATCGATTACGCCCTAATAGCGGAGGCCAGTTATGTAGCACATACCGAAAAAGAAGGGTGTGGTTAGACCCTTCTCAAGCACATCGAGCTCCTTGTGAAAGTCGTGTATTGCTGCTTCCCGGTCCGCTGCCCGACTACTCAACACGTTGTAGTATTTGTCTGGTATCTGCAAATAAAGGTAAAATTCAACAGGGATATATATCCACAGTTCCGCTGGACCCTCAGGGGCCGTATTCGATTAACATGACCCGGGCGACTCGGGTCACCCGAGTTGCTAGAATTTCAAATCGAACGCCGCGAGTGGAGTCGAGAAATGCAAAACGACCCGACCCCAGTAACCCACCCCTTGGCTGGGGTTGGCTAGGAGCGATAACATCACATTTTGCTGGTACCTTCCTGTAGCAGTACAAGTCCTCTGTGTTTTTTTAATGGGTTTAAACAACAAAAATCATGTTAATAGAAAAATGTTGGATTAAGCCACAATTGTTTCCACCCAGAGCATGTTCGATTATGCAACCCGAGGATGTAGAGTCTGCGCATCCGCCAAAAGGTGGCTCGGGTGACCCGAGTTGATTAATCGAATACGCCCAGGAAGGACTGAAGCTGTGGACGCAGCAAACGGGTCACAGCTTCAACATACATAGTGGAAATGTGAGGTTGATTGATTGGTTGTTGGAGTTTTAGATCCTGACAACATCTGAGGTCATATAAGCACAGGTACCGATTTGTGATTTCCCAGTGCTTCTCCACTGGGAAATGAGCCAGCCAGCGTCATGGCCTGATATCCCACTCATTCACATTATCCTGACACTGAGCTAACCAGTCCTTGCCCTCTCTATCCTATTAATGCTGAACATTTCCAAGATATTTACATTAAAAAAACTCTGGGCGAAATTTCATAATTCAACAAAAATAGAACAGTTTAGTTTTCGTATTATGTACAAGATTTGAAATAATCTTGGAATGGGTGAGTTAGTATTTACCTCGGCCTATATTTAGGCCAGGGATTGTAAGCTATTCACCTAGGCTCAGGGTGAGATGCTGCTGACTGTATGACCCGTGGTTCTACTATCTTGAGCTTTGCTATTGTAGTGGTCTGCACTGACCTCTTAGGCAAGTAACCACATAGACAGGTAGGCGTGGGGAGTGTATTGATATCAGGGAGCCTAGGTGGTGTAATGGTTAGCACACTGGCCCGGAATGCAAAGAGATGTGGGTTCGAGTCCCGCTCTAGGCACAGTATTTCCCATTTTCATCACCCCCACGACACTGGTTGCCGTGATCAGGATCCTGTACAAGCTTTGCGCTGTATGGTTGTTGAACCTACCCTGTGTATGTATGTGTTACTGCATTGCCTGTATGTATGTAATTGTAAGCATTACAAGACTTACAATTCCAGGGGGACGAGTGTAGTGGTCTGCACTGACCTCTTAGGCAAGTAACCACATAGACAGGTAGGCGTGGGGAGTCTGTTGATATCAGGGAGCCTGGGTGGTGTGGTGGTTGGCACACTGGCCCGGAATGCAAAGAGATGTGGGTTCGAGTCCCGCTCTGGGCACAGTATTTCCCATTTTCATCACCCCCACGACACTATGAACACATGCGAGATAATATTCTGACTCCCATAATAAAGTGACTCCTCCAGTCACTTTATTATTCACAATAAAGTGACTCCTCCAGTCACTTTATTATTCACAATAAAGTGACTCTCCCTATCATATTGTGACTCACCACCCAAGTTTATTTTCATAAATTAAATATTTTTTCTAATATGAATGGTTAAAACCAAATAAAAAGGTAAGCTTGTTTCATTTAACGACGCCTCTAGAGCACATTGATTTCATAATCATTGGCAATTGGACGTCAAACATATGGTCATTCTGATATATTTTTGTTAGGAGACCTGCTGCGACAACATAGCCTACTCTTTCCAATAAGCAGCAAGGGGTCTTTTATATGCACTTTCCCACAGACAGCACATATCACAGGCTTTGATGAACTAGTTGTGGACCACGGGTCGTTGGTTAAAAGAATCACAAATACATACAAACAAAAAATTAATATTTCAAACAAACCATCGTTTATAAAACACATACACACATGTACATACTTGAAAATGAAATGAAAATGTGTAAAGCTCTATACACATCATGTCCTGAAAGTCAATTAAAACCTGTTGACATATCCGCTAACCCACCACAAAGATTCACTGACCTACAATCACAATACAATAGGCGGAATTCCATTCTTATTTTGCATAGCAAAGTGACTGCGCAGTCACTTTATTACGGGAGTCAGAATATTATCTCACACCGGTGCGCGCTACTATACCTGGTCGAGGCCGTTCATGAGGTCCAGGGCAGCCTTTTCGCAGTCTTTCCCCGCAGGGAGCAGGGCCGGCACCGGGTAGGTGTGGTCCAGGTAAACCATGCAGTTCGCTGAACCCCGCACCACCTTGCCATTATGCTCCACGACGGGCACCGTGCCATCAGGGTTGGTGTGTAGGAACCAGCCAGGCTTGTCTGCCAGACTTATATTCACCACCTCATACCTGCACACAGGATGCACAAAGGCCGATGTTGAGAAGGAGACCACGGCGAATATAAAGAGATCAATAGAAAGTGTGAGCGAGAGAGAGTGTGAGAAAAATAGAGAGAGAGTGAGAGAAAGAGAGTGTGTGTGAGAGAAAGAGAGTGTGTGTGAGTGAGAGAGAGTGTGTGTGAGAGAAAGAGAGCGCATGTGTGAGTGAGAGAGTGTGTTAGAAAGAGAGGGTGTGAGAGAAAGAGAGAGTGTGAGAGAAAGAGAGTGTGTGTGTGAGAAAGAGTGCGTGAGAGAAAGAGTGAGAGAAAGAGTGTGTGTGAGAAAGAGAGTGTGAGAGAGTGTGTGAGTGAGAGAGTGTGTGTGAGTGAGAGAAAGTGTGAGTGAGTCAGGCAGCGTTGTAAAGGAAAATCAGAGCCCAATGAGTAAAGACGCAGAAGATAAGGGAATAGATAGGCCTTTTCCGCTGTACATGTACAGTCAGCTGCTACCGACAACATCAGTTCTTGCTGCTATCAGAGGACAGGTTGGTGGTGGAAATCCTCTATATATTTTACACAAATCCTGCGGCATAGTTAGCTGCTAGTCATAACATTTATTGCCATTTTCATCAGAGGGCAGGTTGGTGGTGGAGATCCCTCTATAAGACATTTTCAACAAAGCATGATGCTGCAGTGAGCTTCTAGTCATAATATTAGTTTGTGCTGCTACCATCAGCAGGGCCCGTATGCATGAAGAATTATTTATCGGCTCCAGTGTTAAGGGCCGGGTCCGGGTTAGCTAACGCTGGCATTGGAAAATCGGTCACTGTGTATGTGCGGACCCAAAGCGCGCAGGCGTTAGCTAACCTAGCAGTTATTTATAGATTTGGGAAATCCCTGTGCCGAATCGGCGGTGGCGGCAGCGGCGATTTGTTTTGTGTACATTCGTCGATTTGACAATATTAATATTGCCACCGTTGTAGCGGCGGCGTTACTTTCGGTTCGTTTCTGCGGTTAATTTGCTAAAATGTCACTTGTACAGTATATAATTCTGTTAAATATGATCGCATTGAATAGATTTGGGCCTAATATATTGCCACTGATGCGGCGGCGGCGGCGGCGATGTTTTGTTGATCTTCGACACTATGGATAGCGACGTCGATGTGGCGGCCTCGATTTTTTACATTCGTCGATTTGACACTATTAATATCGCCGCCGATTTAGCAGCGGCGTTAATATGGGTTCGAGTTTAGGGTTAATTTAATGAAATTTCACGATTTGAGTATGTAACTCTGTTAAATATGACAGCATTGAATAGATTTGCACCTAATTGGTCCCTAACCCCGATGGTAAACTTGATATGGGTTGGGGTTAGCGTAGACGCCTTTAAACTCGCGGCGTTTCCCTGATGCGTGAAAAGGAAGAGAGGAGGCGGGGGTGGAAATAAGGCGTCTTTATTTACGCCTCAGACAGAGCATAGAAGTCAAACAGGGTAACAATAGGACAATAGAAGTAAATAAGCAATGATTAATAAAGTAAAGAAGCTCATGAGGAGCGGAGTAATAAAAGCAAAGTTCAGTTCATCAAGTGTCAGTGGAGTGAGGGGGTGCCGAGGAGCCCTCCACCGGAGAAGAGGGGTAGGAGGAGTGTAGGGTGGGTGGGTGGTGAAAAAGGCAGAGAGCTGGGAGACGGCAGGAGGGCGAGTGCCTGAGGGAGGCCGGCGGGCGACCTTATAAGGGAGGAGGGACGGGCGACAGCAGGTGAGGTGTGAATGCTGCCGGCCCGGGGGAGGGCGTGAGGTGGCGAGCAGCGGGCCGTCGGGTGAGGCGCGAGTGGTGCGCGACGCGGGGGGCGGGGGAGGAGGCGGCGCGCCGCGCCGTCTGCCGAGGTGAGAAAGCAGCGCGACAGCGCGGGGCGGGGGGAGGGTCTCTTCCTCTCCTCGCATCAAACGCAATGCTTCGCATTACGACCAAAGCGGCCACATACATACCGACTTTTCGCCGCTAATCCGGAAATCGCCGCTAACCACAGGTTTGGCTCGCTTAACCCGGCTCAGACATATGGCCCCTGAGGACGGATTGATGGTGGAAATCCTCTATTGGGTTGAATGCAGAGAAATGTGACTCTTCATGGGAAATGGTTGGTATGGCCATCATTTTTGTTTTAAAGGTTTTTATTATTTATTATTGTAGTGGTCTGCACTGACCTCTCAAGGCAAGTAACCACATAGACAGGTAGGCGTGGGTAGTATGGTGATATCATGGAGCCTAGGTGGTGTAATGGTTAGCACACTGGCCCGGAATGCAAAGAGATGTGGGTTTGAGTCCCGCTCTAGGCGCACTATTTCATATTTTCATCACCCCCACGACACTGGTGCCCTGACCAGGATCCTGCACAAGCTACGCAACCGAACTCGCGACCTTCCGCACATGAGACACACGCTCTGCCGATTAGGCCACCGTGCCCGGTCAATCAATTAATTAATAGAAGGTCTATTACTTGGTACATATTTCTTAATCTATATCTCACTTCCAGCCTTTCTGGGTTTTCTTTTTCTATTCTTTTAGTGCTTTGGTGTTTTTTTTTAGATTACTGCTTTGGCTATTCGATGTGAGAAGCGTCTATGCTACCTTATCCATACCTGACTTGCTTGTGCTCTAGTACCAGCCGTGCCCGCTGTCCGTAGGGGCAGAAACGCATACTGTAGACGCGGAGGAGTGAAGTAGAGAGTGGCGGGAACTTGTCCCCTGTGGAGAAACAGAAAGCGTAAACAGTTCCAGCAACTGTTGTTGCCACCTCATATGGCTTATTACAGTTTTTTTAATATCAATTTAAGAAGAATGGTATCAACTTTTATCTAGAATTGTATCTTCCTTGGTCACAATTTCTGTAATTGTCAGCTTTTAACTTCATTAAGTTTCATAACCGATTGCCTGTGCTTAAGCCTAGGTCACACCTCCCCGGATCAGGGGCCGGACGAGCCCCGGACCGTGTTCCGGCATGGTCCGTGGCTGGTCCTTGGTGATCCTTGGCTGGTCCGGCCTCATCCGGGTCCCGGTGTTTTAAAATGTTAACATCGGCTATCGGGAATATTCCATCCGGTCGTCCGGCATATCGGGTGTACCGTGGTGGTCTGGGTGGCCGGGGTAGTCCGTGTACCGTCTGGGGCAGTCCAGTTGTTTTTTTAACTGGATGAGCCACGTTTTAGCCACGGTTTAACCAGGACCAGCTCCGACATAGCCACGGACCACTCCCGGATTGCCCGGATAAGACCCGGACAAGCACGGATTAGCCACGGATAGCCCGGTTTACCACGGATCAGTCCAGGATGAGCCCAATTTTTGTATATGTGCTCTATAATCCATTATGGGAATATAAACAAGGACACTACCGATCTTCAGTTCCCTATGTAATAGTTAGCACTTATCCTATCTAGCTGACCCTGTTATTATGACATAGACCACGGTGGCGCCCCCTGTGAGCGGCCCTGTGCACTGTATTGCCAGCTGCGCCTGGCCTTAACGCATTCAATTTTAACTCTCGGGGGGTTTCCATGAGGACAGACGATGGTGGCTGGACTTCTCCAGACGGTTCAATGGGAAGGCAAAAATAATCGGCCGCCATACCCCGTACGTCTCGACTTACAGTGACGCCTCCGGGGAGGGGTTCGGGACGATCCATGCCGGCGATTGGAGGATTGGAGCCTTCGGGGAGGGACCAGACGGGAGGATCAGGGATGAGGTGGGCCACCACCACGCCACACCCGATGGGACTTGTAGGGGGGCCCACATAAACGTGCTGGAGATGTGGGCAGCCTTCTGTGCGGCCCAGACCTTGGGCCACCTGTGGAAGGACAGCACGGTGGTCATGGTCACGGACAATGAGACGGTCCGAGCGGCCTTGACCTCGGGTCGGTCCAAATCAAAGGGGGTCATGCACTTCGTGCGCAGGCTGTTCTGGATAGCGGCACAGTACAATTTTGATGTTCAGTCTGTTTATGTGAAGAGTGTGAAGTCTACTTCAAGTCTGGGACTGATCCGTGACTGCTCCGTGGATACACCGGGGGTGGTCCGGCTAGACCGTGGCTCGTCCGGGTAGGTGTGACTGCTAGCCACAAAACGACCAAATTAACGATTTTGTCCAGGGGGGTCCGGCTAAAAATCTGGGGCTAGTCTGGGGAGGTGTGACTCGGGCTTTACATACTGCATAAAAGCGATGGTTGAATACGAGTTGAACATTTCTTGCCATGATTATGGCCGATGCTGCTGAGACAGGGCTAAGCAACCACCACTATCTAAAGCACCAGTCACACTATGGCTTGCGACTGTTTGCGACCACTTTGGACCAAAGAATCCACTTCCTTGCAACCTCAGCAATGATCGCCTACCTTTGGCCGACCATTTTGGTCGCAAGGAGGTTATTAGTCCAATAGCTGCAACTTCCTTACGACCAAAAATGGACGCAAGGAGGTCGGTGGGCACTGAGTAGCACTTTGTGACAACTTTCCGACCTCTTTGCGATGCCCCCTTTTTTTGTGGTCATGATAAAGTGGTCACAAGCAGTAGTGTTCCTGGGGTAATAGCCCAGTCACACTATTGCTTGTGACCATTTGCGACCACAAGGAAAAGGTTAGTCGTAAAGAGGTAAAACTGTTGCAAGACACAAGTCGCAATGCTGTCGGCGAGCATTGCTTTGGTTGCAAGGAGGTCGCTGGTGACTGACTTTGTGTTCATTGGTCAAAAGTTATCGCAAGCTGTAGAGTGACTGGGGCTTTACTAACAATAACATCCCTGAAATGCCCTTAGAAGTGCCCCTAGAAGCTAGACACTGCTTACCTGAGGTGTATGCGCATTCCTTGATGCTGGTGGCAGCTGCAGTGTGCCCCGTCCTCGAGGTCCAGTGTTTTGGGGAGGACAGCGTGCGGAGGTAACACAGCGCCACCTGCTTTGTACGGCTCCCAATCATGGCCATCATGGTATCACTCCAGTCTCGCGAAACTATTCTTCTGTCTGTTTGTCACCTGGATGAGATAAAATGGGGGAAGTGTCTATGAGGATAGGTCTATATAATATGGATAATTTGGTTGGTTGGTGGAGTTTTACGTCCTGGCAACATCTAAGGTCATAGTCTATGACTATGAGGATAGGTCTATATATGGAAAATTAGGTTGGTTGGTTGGTTGTTGGAGTTTTACATCCTGGCAACATCTATGGCCATAGTCTGACGATAGGTCTATTTGGAAAATTAGGTTGGTTGGGTGTTTTACGTCTTGGCAAGATCTAAGGTAATATCAAGTGGGGTACCGACTTGCGACAGTGTGCACTCATGGCAACTTTATAGTGCTACCCGACTGGGAGACCAGGTCGCCAGCACTTTGAGGACAATTAAGTGTTTTGTTTGTATAATTTAGCAAAGTACATGCCCAATCGTCTTGGGAAAACTATTCTTCCATCTCTTTGTCATCACCTGGAGTTGACAAAATGGTGGCCAGCATGCATGAGAGTAGATCTATATAGACAATTAGGTGTTGTGTATATATATATTCACCAAAGTGTGTGCCCACTTGCCTAACAAAGCAATAGTTCAGTCTCTTTGTCAGATGTAATGGATTAAATGGTAGCAGAGTAAAATCCAGTATGGGGCTATCCAAAGATTTCACACTGGTGTTTGTGGTGTTCTCTGTGGCGGAGTGGTTAGAGTGTCTGACTGTTTTCTAGGTCGGATTCCTAATCTGAAGGTCGGTGGTTCGATTCCCCATGCCCACCACCTCTGCCAATTTGGATGTCCACCGCTGTGTATAACTTACAGTGTCATCAAAGGCCAGTTGCTCTCATACCATGTCTATGTGGTGTGGGAGGTTAAAAATCCCTTGGGTCGGTAAAAGTGTAGGCTCGGGCTTTCTATCGACAAACTGTCTAATGGTGAAAACAAGTCTAGTCAGACTTATCCATGATAGGCAGTATAAATCTTCAAGAATGTTTTCGTGTTTACTGTTGCGACGCATTTACCACAACCGGTTCCACTCTGGGTGCACCAGGACAGCAGGAATTGCAGCAACACACTGATGAGTTCTGCGGGGACACTATTCACCAAGCGGGTGCCAGGGGTCGGGGGTGCACAGAGCAGGGTCAGGACGGGTGGCTGTGTGGGCTGGGAATATGAGGTGGAACCCTTCCAACTAATGAACAATCCAAGAGATATGTGCCCATGTATGAGTAACCATGCAAAGGCCGCCACACCGTACGTGGCTTTTTTCCTTTCTTTCTTTGTTCTTTTCTTTGGTACAATAGTTGATCAAAGTTGCAGTCTGATAGGTTTTGTGTTTCTATCATTTTTCTGAGATAAATATATTGAATTGATTATCTACTTTACTTTGAAATAACTTTTATTTTTAAATGACTACCGATATTTTAAATGGAAGTATGTCAAACTAGTTTTGGCAACAATGCCAAAACTCAGTCACCATAGGCTTCTGCATTAACAGGTTCTATTAAATTGGCTCAGTATTCCCTTCTAATAGAAGGTCTATGTGGCAACAAATACTTAATAAGTGCATCAATATTTAAGTTAGATATATAGAATGAAATCTAGATAATTGTATTATCGCCCATATATCACAGTTTCTTGCTTAGGTTTTATGTTCTAACTACATCTAAGGTCATATAAGAATGGGATTCAAACCAGCCAACTGTTGTCATATATGTACATCCCATCTTTTGGAATTTATTTTGTTTAACGTTAATCGGTGAATATAAGAAATCTCGGAAATCCGCAAAACCGCGGAGGTCTTTCTTCTCTGTATAAGTTATATTAAATTAAGATCCTGTCAGTAGGTGCTATGAAGCACCAAATGTGTAATGAGTGTGCCAGGATCTCTGTTTGATATTTAGAATTTATTCTAGATCTATACCTGCTTTGGTGGGTTTTTTAAAAATGTGATGCTTTGCCGATGACAGTGTAATACTAGCAGACAGTGAGAAAAACCTACAAGATATAGTGAATAGAATCAATAAAGCTGGAATACTATTCAACATGAAGATGAATGCCAGGAAAACCAAAACAATGGTTATAAGTAAAAAGACAGATAAACCAAATGTCAATATAACCATAGATGGCACAAACATAGAACAAGTATCCAAATTCATATATCTCGGACAAAAGATTACAAATGATGAGAGATGAGAAGAAGGATAACAATAGCCCGAACAACATTCTCCAAAATGTATAGAGTGTTAACATCAAGTAAGATATTAATACAAACAAGGAAGCGTATTCTACAGTGTTATGTGTGGTTTACTCTAATGTATGGGGCTGAGACATGGACAATCTCTAAGAAAATGTACAAACCTTCAGCAGCATTTGAGATGTGGACTTATCGAAGGATGATGAAAATATCATAGACAAAGATCACCAACAAAGAAGTTCTCAGAAAAATTAAAAATAAGAAAAGCTTGTTTGCCACTATACAGACAAAGAAACTTATTTATTTTGGCCACATCATTCGTCAGAGTTCAATATACCATACATTGTTGGAAGGCAAGGTGAATGGCAGCAGAGGGAGAGGGAGACCAAGAACATCATGGTTTACAAATATTTCACAGTGGACAGGCTTGAATTATTCACAGTCTATCAGAACAGCACAACATCGGGACAAGTGGAGAACCATTGCATCCAACCCTCGACTAGAGGACGGAACTTTTGATTGATTGATTGATTGATGCTTTCATCGAACTATGCAACTGGTATCAAACCAATGACTTTAAAATGTATCCTGGTCCCTTCCTACTCTAGCCAGGCACTTGACATTATTCGATACGTTTGCTCAGTGTCAGGATAATGTGATATCAGGTCATGATGCTGGCAGCTTGGTCTATGTCCTGGCAACATATGAGGTCATACCAGTTGGCATAAGTGCACCCTGTCACAAGTTGGTACCCGCAGACATGAGCAGAGAAGTAAAACAAATTAGCTGATTGTGGGCGTATGCCTCAAAACTCAGCCAAAGGCCGAGTAGGAGGGGAAGGGTGTAGGGAGGGGGGGGGGGCACCCCCCTCCCATGGAGAATCTTTTTTACAAGTAGTACACAATTGGTGCAATTTGGTAGCCACTTAGGAGGGAGAAATGTCACTCTTCACCTGTGATATAAGGTAAGAGTAGGCATATAGACCAATACTCTAAGAATACAGAAGTGTTTTTCTTGTAATCTTGCATAAATGATAAGTCAATAATATAAATAATACACCTATGCCATAGTTAATAGTTTATTTAATTTATTGTCCAGGAAGCATTTAATTGGCGGGAAATGCTCATGCCTGTACCCGTCCTAATATGACCTTAGATGTTGCCAGGACGTAAAACAACCGACCATTAAATTAACCAATTATTGTACGATGGAATAATCGTGAATCAAGTCACACAGATGAAAATCGAGTGCAGGGTATTAGCAGCTTTCAGAGTGCCCAGGACTAATAACCCAAAATAGAAATAGGTTAAATTCAAGACCTGTAAATGCCTTGAAATGGATCAAATGGAGTTCAAGACTTTCCAGGTCCCAGCATATATGAGAGTGAGAAAGTAATGGCCCTGTCCCATTATGACGCATCTCGCCAGCGCATAGCACTATGTATAAGTTTTTTTTTTTTTAAATATAAAAAAAAATTAACAACTTACCCAAACAAGCAGCAAACACCAAAGAAGACTGCGTGGTCTCGGCACCCACAGACTATAACTAGTATGAGCAGATTGCTCCGGTCAGGATCTGTGCCCCTGCTGTTGTGACTGCTATCTGTGGTGGTGGCGGTAACTACCAGTTTAAACATGCGCTCATGCGCTACGGAAGGAGTGGCCGGGGGGGTGTGGGGGGATGTTACGGGAGGGGGCGACGGATTGGGTGGAGTGGGGGACGGGCAGCAGTAGCGCTGCCACAAACCGCGCCCGGTTTATAGCGATATAGCGAATGGTAGACAGGAAGTGTGAACACTTATTTGTCTCTCATTTTTGCTTGAGTGCAACTAAATAAGCAACACAAGGAATAATTAGTAGCATGTGGTGAATAAGGGGTCAAATTTCCCTGGATCATCAGCCCATGCTTTTTCTAATATTCTTGAATGAATTAATTGACTCCACATCAATAACATTTTGTGGGAGACTGTTCCATATATTTATGATCCTGTTTGAGAAACTATGTTGCCTTAACTTTGAAATGGCTCTGGGTTTTACTATGTGGCGGAGTGGTTAGAGTGTCTGACTTTTTTCTAGGTTGGACTCCTAATCTGAGGGTCGGCGGTTCGATTCCCCGTGCCCCCACCTCTGCCAATTTGGATTTCCACCGCTGTGCATAACTTACAGCGTCATCAAAGGCCAGTTGCTCTCATACCATGTCTATGTGGTGTGGGAGGTTAAAAATCCCTTGGGTCAGTAAAAGTGTAGGCTCGGGCTTTCTATCGACAAACTGTCTAATGGTGAAAACAAGCCTATTCAGGCTTATCCATGATAGGCAGTATAAATCTTCAACAACTAGTTTGAGAGTATGGCCCCGACTGCCTTCTCTTTTATTCAAGGTGAAAAATTTGTTCATATCTATTTTATCAAAACCCTTCATAATTTTAAATACTTCAATTATGTCACTTCTTTTCCTTCTGTAGGAAAGGGTAGGAAGTTTCAATTCCCTAAGCCTTTGTTCATAGGGTAGGTCCTTTATAACTGCAACTAATTTCGTTGCACGTCTCTGAACCGTTTTGATCTCCAGAATATCTTTCCCAAAAATTGGGCTCCAAATTTGTGGACAGTGTTCCAAAATTGGCCTAACAAAAGACATAAATAGAATGAGAAAATTGTTCTTGTTGAGGCGATGGAAAGTTCTTTTAATTATTCCTACTATCTGGTTAGCATTTGAGATGATAGTCCTCATGTGTTTCTGAAAGGAGAGTTCGGAGTCGAAGGTTACACCCAAGTCCTTTTCATAGCTATCTTGTTGCAGGACAGCATTCTTCATGTTATAGGCACAATGAGGATTATTTTTCCCGCAATGAATAATTTTGCACTTCTTTTCATTGAAGGGCAATTGCCATTTCTCGGACTATTGTGCAAGTTTCAGAATATCCTCTTGCAAGAGATTCTTATCTCTTACATCTTTTATTGCCCGAAAGACCTTTGTATCATCTGCAAATATTTTTAGGTTTGATGAGACACTGCCTGGCAGGTCATTTATAAATATTATAAATAATATTGGTCCCAGCACACTTCCCTGGGGTATTCCTGAGGTGACATTCTTAAAGGAAGATTTGTTATTACCTACGACTACCCTTTGCTTTCTCTCAGATAGGAAGTCCTGTATCCATTCAGAAATTGATCCGGATATTCCCAGAGCTTTGATTTTGTTTAACAGTCTTTTGTGGGGCACACTATCAAAGGCTTTGGAGAAGTTCAGATAGATGGTGTCCGATGCCAGGCCATGATCCAGCCAGTCAGTCCAAATTTCCATCACTTCTAGTAGTTGTGTCAGGCAAGATTTGCCTCCAGTGAATCCGTGTTGGTTTGGAGATACCCATCCTAGTTTTTCTACGACACGATCTCGGAATATTCTTTCTAGCATTTTACAGCATACGGAGGTTAAACTCACAGGTCTATAATTTGATGCCAGGCATTTTGGTTCCTTTTTATTCAGGGGTTTGACATCAGCAACTTTCCATTGTTTGGGTATTTTCCTTTCAAATAGGCTTTTACGGAATAGAGATGTCAAAATAAGGTCCAATTTGCTCAGAACACTCTTTGATGATTTTTACATGGATCCCATCTGGCCCAGGTGCATTGGAGACATTTAGTTTTTCAATTAATTTTTCTACTTTAGCGTCTGTTATATCAACGTCACTGATGGATTCTGTGACTCCTGAATCTGGAGAGGGTGGGATATTATCCGTATTTTCATTGGTAAACACACTGACGAAGAACTCATTGAGTAGTTCAGCTTTGCCTTCATCGTCTACGATTAGTTTGTCATCACTATTGGCTAGAGCTGGTATGCCATTGCCATTTTTTGATTTATGTGAAGCATAACTCCAGAAATCTTTTGGGTTATTCTTAATGTCTTGGACAATTTTGTCCGCAAAAGTCTCTTTGTGTTCACTGACAATGTCATTTGCGGCATTCCTAGCAACCGTGTATTTTTCCCAATTTTCCAATGTCTTATTATTGAAGTAGACATTCCATGCTTTGTTTTTCAATTTTCTGGCAGTGGTAATATCTCTGGAGTACCAAGGAGGTTGTTTCCTGGTTGTGAATTTTCTTAGTGGTACGTGCCTTTTGATAGCACCTGATAACACATTTTGAAACAGGTCCCAGCATTCTTGCACATTTTTGTCCTTAAATGGGACCTGATATCATTACTCATGGCAATGTAATCCCCTCTATAATATGAGTATCTTAGTGGGATGGTCTCATTTTCTGTTTCAACATCAATTTTGAAGGATATGACAGCATGGTCACTCTTCCCGATCGGGAAACAGTCATTTAGGTGGTCGAAAATAATCCGTGCATAATGGTCATCAGGGCAATGTAAGATGCCAGTGGCCCAGTCAATTTCTTTTAAGTTAAAATCCCCAACGATAACCAGGTTATCATGTTTCATTTCTTTTACCTCATTGACTAATTCTAGAAGGGCATTATTATTTTGTTCATTGCTAGATGGGCTATGGTAAATACATCCTAAAATGGTTATGACTCCATCAGTAAGAATTTCGCACCAAATTGATTCATCAAAAACATTTTTTTGGGTGAAATGAGTTGCTATCAAATGATTTGCAATGTGCATTATCGTACCTCTTTTCTCTAATGAGTTGGTAATTAGATAATATCCATTTATTTCCAAATCTATTTTTTGCACATACTTCGTTGACGCATATAATGTCAGGTCTTAAAGAACTGATTTCAACTTCCAGTAATGACTTTTTAGCGCTAGTTAAGACATCTATGTTGGTGTACTTAACTTCTAAGGTTTTTATCTTGTTTACTTTATAGTCTATTCTATGATCTATTCTGCCTTACCTTGCTTTCTTATTTTTAACTCTTTTAAGTTCCAGGGGGGACCCCGGACCTTGTATATCCATTTTTTTGACTGATCAGTTTTTTTCCTTAGCAGCTTGTACATGTTCGCTAAGAGCTTTACGATCTTCTTTGTCGAGATCGTAACTTAGAGTACATTATTATGTCCTGGCAACATCTAAGGTCATACCAGGATGGGTACCAACTTGTGACGGCATGCACTCATGGTGACTTTTATAGTGCTCTCTGACTGGGAGACCAAGCCGCCAGCACCATGACCTGATTTCCCACTCAGTCACATTATGATCCTGACACTGATCTAACCAGTCCTGGCCATATCCTGGTCATGCCGAGCGTCAGGCTAGGTAGAGACAAGTATCAATTTTTGTAAGTCATTGGTTTCATTCGGCTGGGATTTGAACTCCCAACCTTCCACATGGTTAGCCTGCGCTCTAACACATTTGGCCACCGCGTCCGGTCTAAAGGGCAAAGCCAGTAATGTCTTAAGGCATAGATTCAGTACAGGGGACCGGGGACAAGCTCTAAATATGGAGAATTAGTCACAAGATACAAATTAATTTAGAAGCTGTGTAAATGTGTAAAAATTAAAGTTGCCTAGTCCGATGGTTTTGAGTTTGTCATTTTCAGAGATAAATAGATTAGGCTGATCGTTATAATCTACGTTTGAAGTAATGTTGCTTTAACATGACTAACTTCAGGAGATATTTGAAGCATAAACATACCAAATTAATGCCAAAAGTCTAATCCTTTAAGCCCCAGTCAAATCTTACCGGACTGAGTACTGGACACCACCGGACAAAGAATTTTCTAGTCCGGTGGTGTTCGGTATCAAAATGTGCCGAAATGTTGCGCTTTCAACAGACAAGGAACATACATTAACGAATAGCCACCGGACAATAACCGGATAACAACGGACAAGTAACGGTCAACCGGTACCGGACATGAAACGGACTTAAGTTAAACCGGACATCAACTCTACACGTCAGTCCGGCGGTGTCCAGTACAAGTTTTGGGCATGTTCAAAACTTGTACCGGATATCACCGGAGATAGAACGGACACGCCGGATGGGTACCGTATATAAACCGGACATTGTATTTCACTGGACAGTGTATGGTTTCTATCCGTTTCCCCAGTCCGGTAAGGTGTGACTGAGAATTTAGGCTTCAGCAGCAACAAGTTTGATTAAACTGACTTCTACTTATACACAGCAGTAGATGCTCCATAAGTGCACCAGTATCTAAGTTGGATAATATGTAGGTTGAAATCTATGAATTAAAATTTGACTGTCATTTCTTGTGATGTCTATTTTAAACTACTACTGACAATCTTGTGGGAATAATTCTATAGATAATGCTAGAGGATTTAAGATAAACTTTCAGTTATCCTAATGTTTTTCCGCGTTGTACTTAACCTGCAATTTGGTACAATAACCCTAAAGGCCCTGTCACATTACGGCGTATGGCGGGAGCATATTGAAAACCTACGTAGGTCCTGCGTGTGCCGGCCTATGATGACATTTGGTGACCTTTCGGGTGGTTTTGAGCGTATGTGGAACCTACGAGGAGCGTATGGGAGCGTGCTGTGACATTTTTTGACAGTATGGGCCATACGCCCTCATAGGTCGAGTTTTTTTTGAGCATGCACAAACAAATTTGGACGGACGGATTTATGAAAGCGTATGGCGGCGTATGCCTCATACGCTTCACATAAGCCAGCATCTGGCGGCGTATGAGTAGCGTATATGGCGTATATGACGTAACGCGCCTACGCCGCCATACGCTCCCGCAAAAAACCCTAATGTGACAGCCCCTTAAGGCCAAATAAAAAAAAGTTGCTCGTCCTTTCAAAATAAAAATCAAGGTCGGGCGGGTGGTTTTTATATGTTTTTTAATATTTTATGCAGACGTAATAAATACATAGCCAGATGCGATGGCCGAGTGAGTTGAACATCTGTCTCAAAACTGATCGAGTCAAGCCAATGATTTTGATACAAAAGTTGAATTGCTCCTACTCCGACGCATTTTTAACAGTTACAAAAAATCAGGGGCGGGCGATTTTTCAGGCACGGACAGGGACGATCACCTTCTTTTTTTCTTGGAGGTGGGTGGGGGGCGGGGGGGGGGGGAGGATCCTAAGGTTCCTGTGTTGTCTAATGTGATTAAGGCCAGGCTAGGTATAATATGTACAGAACTCACACATGGCCTGAAAAGAAAATTAACAAAATTCAGAAGAATGAAAAAGACTTAGTGACCAAACAATGATGTTTTTGGTTACATCACTTGGCATTAGGCCTACTATGATATATACTACGGTCTGCCTGGCTGAGCCTGCGTGGCAGACTTGGAGTATGATAGTCTATCGTGGTGCTGGCATCATTATATATCAGGCGATGGTATGTAAAGTTGTCACAAGTGTACTCTGGGTGGTTTGTAACCTTGACGGTTACATTTTGCAGCAATATAGAACGGCACTGATAAATCGGTCCATTCTTCAGAATGAAGATTAAACTTCAGGTGGGGCGGGTAGAAAGTGAAATGCCTGCTGGCTCCCCCTTCTGGAATTCTTTTCAGACATGATCAAGGAGGACCGTAGATACAAGATTCACCACTGTGGTTCAGCGGTGAACCAACAGGCTATGTAAAAGCTGGCAAAAATGTATCTCACAGTGGATGGCCTCTCCTACCGGTTTCCTACCTTTCCTACCATATGTTGATTAAAATCCAATAGCCACAATCCATTGTATCCATTTCCCCTCAATATATATTCTCCAGAGTGTCCAAATAACATAATATCAGGCTCAGTGACACAAAATCAGTTTCATGTTTCTGGTCAAAGGCAAGATCTACCGTGCAATCGTGCTATCCACCTTACTATACAGAGCCGAGGCCTGGACAGTGTACAGACGACAGGTGAAAAAGCTGCATGCCTTACTGATGCAACATCTGTGGTCAATCATGAGGCTAACCTGGAAGGACAAAGTGACAAATAAGAAAATACTCAAACGGACGGGGCTGCCCTCTATGGAAGATCTTCTGATCAATAAGAATCTCCGGTGGACTGGACATCTCATGAGGATGTCATCAGACAGGCTACCAAAGCAGATCCTCTATTCTCAACTGTCTTCTGGTTACAGAGAGGGCACCCTCGTCTCCGAGGATACCATCAAGAGAAACCTGAATCTGAGAGACATTAAGACCGACTCATGGAGATCACTCTCACAGCAGAGAGCTAAATGGAGAGCGGCAGTCAAGTAATGAAAGCAGACTTTGTCGCATCATGACCGACAGCATGATGATAATGGTAAATCTGTCATCTTTGAAGGAACTGTTTGTACCACCTGACTACCTCAGCCAATGACTGGATCTATCAAAATGGCTCACAATGTCACATGTGGATATGACGATCCAGATTTTAAACTTCATGCATCTATGAATATAATTCACTAAACAACTCAAAAGTTTAGGGTAAATAACACCAGGTAGGTGAAGAATATATTTTGCTTCTTTGATTGTAGAATTAAGGTCTCATTTCATTTCCCCATTTTCCCCCTGTTTTTATATAAGTGTAAAATATTCCGATATATGGCATAGGGGGAGGGCACATGTATGCATATATTTTTTTAATTTTTTTTATAGAGGCTGTATTTATTCTGTCCATAGCATGTAAGCCTGGGTACCCAGGCTTGTTTTCAATGCTGGCCAGCTGTAGTGTTGGTGTTGTCTTACCAAACAGTAGCTGCTGATAAGTTATTTGATTGTCTGCATTTCAGTAGCAGATAGATAGTCTGTTGGTACGTTTAGTAGTCTATGTTAGTTTTTTTGGGCCCTCTTGGCATTGTATTTTTGTTCTATTCTTATTACTATGTTAGTTGTTTTCTTAAGGTTCTATGTTAGTGTTTTGGGGTTTTCTTGGGAAGAGTTTTCCACTTTTTTCTACTTAATTCTATACTAGCCTATTTTATTTACATGTCCATAGGCTTGTACGTAATAGGTGGTTTGAGTTATGTTTGTTTGAAATTGATTTGATTTATATTGTTGTTGGATATGTTATCTGGCTTTTATATTTACGGTTATCCCACCCTGGGCTGTCCAGTTGGTGGGCCGTGACATATATATATATATATATATATATATATATATATTATATATATATATATATATATATATATGTATGGGTTGGTGGTGCCTGAGTGGGATGTAAATAGACAGTGGTGCTGGCAGGTATGGGTGTGAGTGCAGTCAGAGCCTACCCCCTCTGCTGGGATAGGGATCACGACACTCAAAGGTCAAGGTTGGTGGTGGCCATAGGGCCATACAGCTTGTGGTGGTGGGCAGACCACTGATATCCATGGGGAACAGGAATGCTGGATCCCTATTGGAAGGGCCAAGAATGCTTGTTTTCCATTGGGGGAAAGGGGTGGGGTGATACTCTACAATGAACCCATGTAACCATATAATAAACCAGAGGGCTTGACTCTGTCTTTACACTTTATACTCTTCCTTTCTCTTTGTCTGTATTGATTTCACCATAGCCTGCCTACACAGCCATAGATTCGAGCATTAGACTTTACATAAGGTTGGTTTTCACCCCTGTATTGTTGTATGGGGTGAATCTTTTATCTAGGACGAGCAGGGCCAGCGGAGAGGAGACAGAAGAGGTGTGGACGAAGCGCGGTCCGGACAGCAAGTGCACATCAGTACCTTTCCGATCTGAATGTATACAAAGACCCTATAATACCAAGACGGCTCACTCAGCCTGTACTGTGTAATAAAATTGATCAAACCCACCACTTGGTGCGCTGGCTGTTCTCTTGGTTAAACAGTTGCTATATTATTTGTATAAAGGTATATATATGAATGTGAAAGATGTGTGATGATGGCAATGATGATGATGATGATGATGCTGATGTGTATTTGTTCATAGCAATTTCATATTGATGTGTATTCATACTTACCTATCTCATGTATAATATAATTGTATGTGTTTACATGTGAAACACCAACCAGCAGCTGGGCTGATCAAACCCACCACAAGGTGGCACTGTGAAATTTACATTACCATGGGAGAGATAGGGAGTGAGCCTAATCAAATTGATCAAACCCACCACTTGGTGCGCTGGCTGTTCTCTTGGTTAAACAGTTGCTATATTATTTGTATAAAGGTATATATGGATGTGAAAGATGTGTGATGATGGCAATGATGATGATGATGATGTGTATTTGTTCATAGATAAAAGATTCACCCCGTACTTCCAGTACAGGGGTGAAAACCAGCCTTATATCAAAACGGTCGAAAAATTGGGCTAATTAACTGACTCTTTATGAGAGCCTAATTTCACAATCTAAGAAGCAACATTTATTCTTTGTATATATATCTTCATGTTTACCTGCTACTTTTGAGTTGGAAAATATAATAAAACATATACTTTAATGCAATTTAAAAGTGAAATCGATGGCGTTCTCTGGCCGCCATCTTGTCTTTTTGCATTCTCTCCCATTTCACCAACTCTGTTCTGATATATATTTGACACTGGTGCCAGGCATTCTACTTCTTGTTCCATACTAACGCTATTTTCGCCTGTATTTATATAAGGCTGGTCTTGACCCATGTACTACAAGTACCGCGTGAATCTTTTATCTAATTTGTTCATATTGTTGTGTATTCATATGCAGCTATTGCAGGTATACAGGTATTGCAGGTATAGCAATACCTCAGGGAGTTTGACGCCCCTGCCTTGCAGAGTTGTAAACCACTGCCTTGTGGTACAGGTTCTTGACAGAACCGAAGGCTAAGGGAGCAAACCCTAAACAGAAAACCATGTCACTGTGGCAGCATAAGACCGACTCATGGATGCAACTCTGACAGCAGAGAGCTAAATGGAGAGCGGCAGTCAAGTAATGAAAGCAGTCTTTGTCACATCGTGACCGACAGCATGATGATGATGATGATGATGTGTATTCATACTTACCTGTCTCATGTATAATATAATTGTATGTGTTTACATGTGAAACACCAACCAGCATACGGGCTGATCGAACCCACCACAAGGTGGCACTGCAAAATTTACATTACCATAGGAGAGATAGGGAGTGAGCCGTCTTAGTATTATACCGACCCACCCACGGGGAGGCTAATGATTAACATGTGTACATATATAGCAAATATGCTTAAACAATACCTGTACTCATCACCAAAATCCAGTAAACGGAAACAGCCCCCTATGTGCGCTGCCATTTGTAAGCTCATGTTGAATAACAAATCCACTAAACGGAAATCGCTCGTCAAACTTCACTACGCAGCAAACAGGGTGGGTGACACCGATTGGCTTAACGCCTTAATGATGCTCCGCCGCAGAGTAGCACACCCTAAGTCGCAGAACAACGACACTGGTCCCTCACTACAGATCTTCCATATATATGGTGTGATGACGTCACTGGGACCAGTGTATGTGTTCCTCCGTGCTACTCTGCAGCGGCCCTGTCAAGGCATTAAGTCCATAGGCCCAATTGACGGTATTCAGGGTCAGCTATTGGTTAATAATATATCAAAACAAATGCCCGCTGCCATAGAATTTGCCGATACATGCAGTTCAAAACTTAGATTTTATTCAAAATTAAAAGAAATAAATAACAATTTGGCATAAACATGGATGCACAAATGAAATATTAATAGTTTACTCCGCGGAAACGACGGCCGTATTCGGGTCACCCGAGTTGATAGAATTTCAAATCGAACACCGCGAGTGGAGTAAAACAAAAATCATAAAATACTTTGCTGTAGTTATATCGGTGGGTCGGTCCTAAGCATTGCTTATTCATATTAGGGTCTTTGATGTATATCAAAATAATATATCTGTATCCGGGCCTGATTGTGGGTGCGGACACCCAATAGACTACATCACGGTTCCGACTGCGCATGCGCTGAAAACGGCCGTGGGAGCAAAGCAAAGGCGTACGGCCATTGACTTTGCCTATACAAGCATTGAAAAATGTCAGTTTTATTCAAAACTAATAGAAATCCAAAACCCTAACCTTATAAATCTAATATAATCTTTTTGTTAAACATGTTTTCTATATGTGTTCCAAGCGGTTGGTCTCTAGGTGGTGTGGTTTTATCAATATTTTACTTTTTCTGTATGGAGATTGCTCACTGCCATTGACAATGCATTGAGTACTCTGGCTATGGCTCTAACACTAGTCTGAGTGCCTAGATCTTTCTAAATCTAAATGCACATGGTATAAGATGTGCTGATTATATTGATGTAAATGCAATGCTGGATAAAAGATTAATATCTTAATTTATTATATATATTTTTTTAGTTAGTATTCTATGTTTCAAACAAGAGCTGAGACTAGCACATTTCATAGGTGCAGCCAGTGTATTAGCATGTGCCATGTGCTTTTGGGGGGGGGGGGGGTTTGGCTCTGACGCATCCCACAATGCACCGCGCCGCTGGAACCGTGATGTAGTCTATTAAAGCGGCCAGCTATCCGCCGCGTGGAAAACAAACGAACTCGGAAATAGTTCAGATGTGTGCCACAGGGGTGGTGCATGCTTAGTACTGAACCTTTCCACTTGGTGGTGTACAGGAGAGTGACCTAGATGAGGGTAATTGGCATTGAGTTTGCTGGAACGCGCAGTGCGAAACGTTAGTTTTATTCAAAATTAATAGAAATCCAGAACCCTAACCTTGAGGAAATATATTTGTGTAATGTGAAATATATGTTAGTACAATTACATTGCATAATTCAATGAGAAACAGATATAGATGAAAAAGTTTTTTTGTTGTTGAATATAAAAAATGTCCTGCAGTGGAGGGGGTTTGAACCCACACAACCGAACAACTTCTAATCACAAGTCCTACACTCTAACCACTAGGCCACAGAGACCACACATAATTACTACCCTCAGTTCAGGCTATTTGTGTAGAGGACATCACATATAAAACGTGTGTGTGTATGTGTTTGTTTTGTTTGTTGTTGTTTTACATGCTAGCACCATCTAAGGTCATATCAGGACAGGTACCGACTTGTGACAGTGCGCACAAATGGCAACTTTATCATGCCCCACTGGAATACCAGGCCACCAGCACCATGACCTGATATCCCACTCAGTCATATTGTCCTGACATTGAGCCAACCAGTCCTTGTCCTATCCTAATAATGCCAAGCGCCAGACTAGGAAGCAACAAGTATCAATTTTAAAGTCATTGGTTTGACTCGACCAGGATTCAAACTCACAACCCCACGATCTAACAACACGGGAGACGGATGCTCTAACTCGAATCCTGGTCGAGTCAAACCAATGACTTTAAAATTGATACTTGTTGCTTCCTAGTCTGGCGCTCGGTATTATTAGGACAGGACAAGGACTGGTTGGCTCAGTGTCATGATAATGTGACTGAGTGGGATATCAGGTCATGGTACTGGTGGCATGGTATTTCAGTGGGGCAGCACTATAGAGTTGCCATGCGCGCGCACTGTCACAAGTCGGTACCTGTCCTGATATGACCTTAGATGTTGCTAGGATGTAAAACAACACAAAAAAAAACGTACGTACGTATGTACGCACATACATATGTACGTACATACGTACGTACATACATACGTATGTACGTACATATGTACATACATACATGCATGCATACACATGTACATACATACATACATACATATGTACATACATACGTACATACATATGTGCATATGTACATACATATGTACGTACGTACATACGTATGTATGTGCATACGTATGTATGTACATACATACGTATGTCTGTATACATACATACATGCGTAAATACATGTAAATATATGTGTGCGTACGTACATATGTACGCACACACATGTACGCACGCGAGATTTGGCGAGATTTCGTGAGATCTCGCGAGAAATGGCAAGATTTCACGAGAAATGGGGAGATCTCGCGAGAAATGGTGAGATTTGGCGAGATCTTGCGAGAAATGGCGAGATTTCGTGAGAAATGTCGAGATCTCGCAAGAAATGGCGAGATATCGCGAGAAATGTCGAGATTTGGCGAGAAATGCCGAGATCTCGCGAGATTTGGCACACATATGTACGTACGTACGTAAGTACAAACCTTTTATATGTGATGTCCTATACACAAATACCCTGAAGTGAGACTACTAATTATGTGGGGTCTCTGTGGCCTAGTGGTTAGAGTGTTGAACTTGTAATCTGAAGTTGTTTGGTGGTGTGGGTTCAAACCCCATCCACAGCAGAACACTTTTTACATTCATCAACAAAAAAAACTTTTTCATTTTTTCTGTTTCTCATTGAATTATGCATTGTAATTGTACTAACATATATTTTACATTACACAAATATATTTCCTGATTGAACTACTCTAAAGAAGATTGAAAATACCCCAGTTTTACTCTCCCTTATCTCCACTCACCCAGCCATTTTTAAAACAACAGCTGCCAGCTATTCCCAGCCTCAGAACTGACCCACTTCTGGTGGTGAAGTGGGTCCCCTACTCTCCCCACACATACTTGGTTCATTTAAACATAAAAACTAAACAAAGTTGTGCTTGGAGAGCATTTGTCGGAGTACGCGCAGTGTCCCAGCGAGCTATAGCTGGTCCCTTTAAGAAGCTGTAGATCCGGTGTGGCGGTCTCCGATGCCACAAGGCTGATATGCCAATCACCCGAGCCACTTTTTGGCGCATGCGCACATCCTGCAGACTCGGGTCGAATAATCGAATACGGTTCTCCGCGTAATTATTTATTTTAATAACAAATATACGTACAGCAAAATAGGATTTGAGTTTTATGTCCTGGCACCATCTAAGGTCATATTAGGACGGGTACCGATTTGTAACTGCGCGCACTCATGACGACTCCACTCGCGGTGTTCGATTTGAAATTCTGACGACTCGGATGACCCGAGTCGCCCGGGTCGTGTTAATCGATTACGGCCTTTGAGTTTTGACGCATGCGCAGACGACGCTGTTGGATTCTGACGCATGCGCAGAAGCGACATTTGGCATATCAGCCTTGTGGCATCTGAGACCGCCACACCGGCCCTAATCGTGTGCGCATGTCGGCACTACAACTACAAGCCGTCAAGCGGGCGATATTACGGGGTTTTGACGGTACAACATACCAACATATGCGTAATGGTACCGCTATGTGACGTAGATAAAAGATTCACCCCGTACTTGCAGTAGTCAGGTGAATATTTGATCTATACCATATATGTGACAGTCTATATTTACCCCGGTGTTCCCGGCAATGTTATGTGCGTCCATAGCTGTTGGTGACTCGGTCTTCTGTTTACCTGGGTCTCCGGGGAATGGACAGCCAGCGGCCCTGTCAGTGTCACGGTCTTTTTTCTCCTCGCTGTCTGCAGTGAAGAGTTCACCGCCTTCTGGCTTCTGCTTGCCTGAACTTTGACCGACAATCATCTCTGAGCGGAGTCAATAAACTAGGCTAAATGCTGACACGCTGATCATAAGCGGGAAGTCAACATTCTCTGTGTTTGTATTTGTGGGCTGTCAGCGACTAACTGTGTTATTAATATCATTTCCTCCTGACTGTGTGGGTGGTTGGTGAGGGGCAGCACCACCAGGACCAACAGTAACAGTACTGATGTAGCTGTCACACTACGACGACAAGCAGCGGCGACAGCCCTGCGACACCCACTTCCGGTCTGTCGTTGATTGTCGCTGATTGTCGCGCAGGTGCCGCCGCGACACCTCCGCGACAGCTGCAGTTTCTCCACTCTTTCTCGACTGTCGCCGAGTTGTCGCGGGGATTTTGGACATGTTGAAAAACTTCTACGACAGCCGACGACAGCCGAGGTTGCGGCACTGTCGCGGCACTGTCGCGGCACTGTCGCGGCACTGTTGCGGCACTGTCGCACTGTCGCGGCACTGTTGCGGCACTGTCGTCTTGTCGTTAAGCTGTAGTTGCTTCTCTCTCCATGTATGTGTCTCTGTGTGTCTCTGTGTGTGTATGTGTGTGTCTATGTGTGTGTCTGTGTCTATGTGTGTGTCTCTGTGTTTATATGTGTGTCTATGTGTGTGTGTGTCTGTGTGTGTGTCTGTGTGTGTATGTGTGTGTTTGTGTATATGTGTGTGTCTGTGTCTATGTGTGTGTCTGTGTGTGTATATGTGTGTCTATGTGTGTGTCTGTGTGTGTGTATGTGTATGTGTGTGTGTATGTGTCTCTGTGTCTATGTGTGTGTTTGTGTATATGTGTGTGTCTGTGTGTGTATATGTGTGTATATGTGTGTGTCTGTGTCTATGTGTGTGTTTGTGTCTATGTGTGTGTCTGTGTGTGTGTATATGTGTGTCTATGTGTGTGTCTGTGTGTGTGTCTGTGTGTGTGTATATGTGTGTGTGTCTGTGTGTGTATGTGTGTGTGTCTGTGTCTCTGTGTCTATGTGTGTGTCTGTGTATATGTGTGTGTCTGTGTGTGTATATGTGTGTCTATGTGTCTGTGTCTCTGTGTGTGTGTCTGTGTATGTCTGTGTGTGTCTGTGTCTCTGTGTGTGCCTCACTCTCACTCTCAGTCTGACTCTGACTCTCACTCTCACTCTCAGTCTGACTCTGACTCTCACTCTCAGTCTGACTCTCACTCTCAGTCTGACTCTGACTCTGACTCTCAGTATGTCTCTCACTCTCAGTCTGACTCTCACTCTCAGTCTGACTCTCACTCTCAGTCTGACTCTCACTCTCAGTCTGACTCTCACTCTCAGTCTGACTCTCACTCTCACTCTCAGAGTGAGAGTGAGAGTCAGACTGAGAGTGAGAGTCAGACTGAGAGTGAGAGTGAGAGTCAGACTGAGAGTGACAGTCAGAGTCAGAGTCAGAGTCAGACTGAGAGTGAGAGTGAGGCACACACAGAGACACAGACACACACACAGAGACACAGACACACACACACATACACAGACACAGACACAGACACACACACAGACACAGCCACAGACACACATACACACACATAGACACAGACACACACATATACACAGACACACACATACACAGACACACACACAGACACACACAGACACACACAAACACACATACACAGACACACACACAGACACACATATACACACATATACACAGATACACACATAGACACAGACACACACAGACACAGACACACATAGAGACACACACAGAGACACAGAGTCACACACACACAGAGACACATACACACACATACACACACACAGACATACACAGAGACACATACACACACATACACACACATAGACACATACACACATATACACAGACACACAGAGACACAGACACACACATAGAGACACACACAGAGACACAGAGTCACACACACTCAAACACAGACACACAGACACTGTAGTCCCGCTGTCGTCCCGTCTGTTGTCCCGATGTCGTCCGGATGTCGTCCGATTGTCGTCCAACTTAGCCCGAATTTGCATAGGTCGTCGGGATTTCACAAAATCCCAGCCGCCGGGCTGTCGTCCCTACCTTGTCGTCGTAGTGTGACAGCCACATAACACGCAACAGTAGTCAGTACCACGCTTCGCCGCCCAAGTCATAATTGCACAGCCTGGTCCCCTGGCCTTTGTTTCAACAGAGGTGCTCTTTCATGTGGATGCACTCAGGCGGCACCTAGCGGACACCATGGGTACTGGAACCCAACTAAATGGGGAGTTTTCATGAGCCATTTCTCTCGCTATACACTTGGTGGCACACTCGTTGCCGGTCCAATTCGGCCATCATGGTTGGATAGAAGGGTGCAGGTGTGTGGTGGGAGTGTAGTATGTGTGTGGTGGGGGTGTAGGTGTGTTGTGTGCATGTGGTGAGTGTTTAGGGGTGTGGTGGGGTGTAGGTGTGTGGTGGGGGTGTAGGTGTGTGTGATTGAGGTGTAGGTGTGTGTGGTGAGGGTGTAGGTATGTGTGTGGTGAGGGTGTAGGTCTGTGTGTGGTGAGGGTGTAGGTGTGTGTGGTGGTGTGTGTGTGGTGAGGGTGTAGGTTTGTGGTGGGGGTGTAAGCGTGTGGTGGGTGTTTAGGTGTGTGGTTCGGGTGTAAGGGGTAGGCCTACTGGGGGTATAGGGATGTGGTGGGGTGTAGGTGTGTGGTGGGGGTTTAGGGATGCTAAAGATTGTGAGGTGCCGCTCTGCAAGACACCCCTACCCCTCCACCACAAACCACCTACACCCCCCACCACACACCGTCAACACCCACCACACACACATACACCCCACCGACAATCCTACACCCCCACCACAATCCTACACCCGCACCACAATCCTACACCCCCACCACACACCCCTACACCCCCACCACACACCCATAAATCCCCATACACCCCCACCATCCTCACCACACCCCCACCAAATAAACATATGCCCCACCACAGACCCACCTACACTTCATACCCACTCCCCACACACTCCTACACCCCCACCACACCCCCCTAAATCCACACACACCAAAATCCTCACCCCACCCCGACACCTCCATCACACACCTACACACCCACCACTAAATCCCCCGACCCCAGACAGCAACATCCTCACAACACCCCTACACCTCCACCACACACCCCTACACACCCACCACACAAACATACACCCCCCCTAATAGTCTTAATAGTCTATCCAACCAAAGCATTACAGAGACCGGCATGATGCGCCATCTGACGAGAGACTCATGGAAACCTGAAAGGTCCCCATTGCACGTGGCTTTTATCTAATACCCCCATCACACTACAGTTTGCGACCACTTTATGACTACCTTAGACCAAAGAACCCACACTCACCAGTGATGCCCAGATATCGGCAACCATTGTTTTGGGAGCAAGGACGTCACTGGTGAGTGTGGGTTATTTGGGCTAAGGTGGTTGCAAGCTGTAGTGTGATCAGCTTTAGCCATATATGACAATCGTAGCTAAGAGTTGTCAGAGAACAGGTATGTTGCTATTTTTAGCAATCTTGTTCTGTGTGTAGATTTTGAAATGGGTGTTACACACACTATGTCTAATATGAATATGCAATGCTTAGGAGCGATCCCCGCTTGGTGTTTCTGCGGAATTGACATAATTTTATTATAAACTGCTCCCTAGGATCTAGGAATGAAGGGGGGACCAGGGGCGTCTTCAGGGTGCGCCTCGGCAGTATCTCAGAGAAATTCCTGACATCACGCTAGTCTGAACAGCAAAAGCAGTTGGTTGCCTCGAAAATAGTGGCCTCCGCAGAAACATCCATGTCCGGTTTCTGAGTCCTGGGCCGTGTTCAGGATGCGCCTCGGAGAAATTCCGGATGTAGCTCTAGTCTGAACGGCAAAAGCAGTTGGTTGCTTCGAAAATGGCCTCCTCCATAGGGGGAAGCCATTTGAAATTGAAAAGAACAGCTCTGATTGGCTGAAACCACTGAATTTGGCAGCCATTTTTGAGGCGCTTTTTGCCTGCTACCTGAAAAGAGAGACATCTCAAAGGCGTACGGTACCCTGAATGCAAATAGGCCCAAAAGACGTCACGGAGCTGACTCACAGTCAACTCAGAGGTGTACCCTGAACGTGGCCCTGGTGAAATCATTTTCCCTCTCTATGACTATGAGTATTATTTATGCATATGAGGCTGTCTCAAAAGGTGCTAAGTAATTTGAGACAAAACTTTGTCCATTGTAACAATCAATATACTATCTGCGTATGGATTTGCTCAGGATAAACTGATTTATGGTGTTTCATAATCACAATAAAATACATATTGATTTGAAGCAAATGTCCTTGTGTTTTCAGTGTAACCGTTTCTGTGCTATTTTGTGTCAATCGTTACGTGGACACAAAAAAGAAGAGTTATCACCTTTTGAGACAGGCTCATATATATACACAGTTATTAGCCTCCCCCCTGGGTGGGTCGGTATAGAAAATGACAGAAGTTATAACAAAAACCAAATAACTGTAGTAAAATGCTCTGGATATTAAAGTTGCATAGTCCGATGGTTTTGATTTTCTGTATTTTTTCTGAGATAAATATATTAGATCAATCACTAATATCTACTTTACGTTAGTTCAAAGTTACTTTTATTTTAAATGGTAAACTTTTTAGATATTTTGAGTGCAAACATTGAAAATTAGTTTTGGCAAGCTTGCCAAAACTCTGACAGTGACACTGCAGTAACAGGTTCTGTTAAATTGACTCAGTATTGCCTTCTACACAGAAACAAATGCTTAATAAGTGCCTCAGTATCTAAGTTAGATATGCAAAATCAAATCTAGATAATTGGTTAGGTTTTGAAAATTTGATATTTCATTGGACTATGCAGCTTTAAATAGATGCTGCTTGCTCACAGGTCTGAACACTTGATCCGATATCTGTGATATCTACCAATATACATTTTTTTAATAAATGAGCATTTTTATTTGGTGAATATTGTCTTTCAAAATGCCAGTGTAGGCCTTGCCTTTCGCGTTCCCTGGGGTGTATTGATCCGGCATGGTAAGCATCCTCAACTGTAGACATAAAGTCCCCCCTCTCCATCACCTTAGCAACACTCTTGTAGGAAAATCTTATACAAACACAATCAGTGCAGGAGTTAACAGAGCAGCCAGTAGGGCGGCTACAATCTACAATAGTTTGTGAATCAACCCCATCTTTGGGTACGCAAAATAGGTTATGGATGCACGTAGGAGGTTTGTCTACTAGTACAGAAACCTTTGTTTATTTCGCTGGTCAGCTTTTCTGAAATGGCGACCATCTGAATCTCTGGGGACACAAGTAGTTATGTATGCTAGATCGCAGTGAGGATTTTATCCAAAAACAGCCCCGCTTAGAATATACTGGGCATCCCGATCTCCTAAAACAGGAGATGACGCTCTACTCATTTGGCCACCCTGTCCGGTGTTCTGTCTAGCCGAGCCATAAGCAACATGGGCCACGTACTTGAAGTCGTCCGTCATGGCTCTCACAGATAAGAAGTGAATGTGTTCAAGGAAGGTACGATAGTCCTTTGAAAGAGAGTCAATATCAATGTCTAGGCACCATGGGGCAGAGGCAGCGACTAACTCATGCGGGTTTAGCTTCTTAAACGGACCAGGTATAGGCTGCTGAGACACGAAGCGTACTCCGACAAATGCTCTCCAAGCATACCTTTGCAGGTTTTCAGTTTATTCAACTGTATATGTGGGGGGAGAGTGCTGAAATTGGTTCCTCCTGTTGTGTTGTAGTTATTCCAGGACTGACAAGGCTTTTAGACAACCATGTAGAGAAAAATGTTAGAATTTGCAATCTAAAATACTAAAGATGAAGTTCAAATGTTTATTTCTCATAACCAGCTACTTTTTGTGTGAATAATTGATTAAATCATGTAGATTAATAGACTTTAAAAGTTGAATTGAGAGCTTTCTGTGGCTGCCATTTTGGTGTTTGCGATGGATTCCCCTGTGTGTGGGGAACCCCTCTAGGTCATGTGATGAGGGAATCCCACATATGTCATTCATACATCACAGACCTCAACACTCTCCTCCCACATGTTCAGTTGAACGAACTAAATAAACTAAGCAACGGTATGTTTGGAGAGCTTTTGATGCTGGATTTGTTTGTTTCTGGGTGAGGTATATCAGGCGACTTTAACATCTTTGCATGCAACAGTGAATTTACGATGGGACCACTTACTTCTCTGCCTCCTCGTGCTGCTGCTGGACTGGCTCCCTGACATGTTACCGCCAGAAGTATGGTCGGGCAGTGGTGGAGCCACAAATACTCCTATGAGTAAGGAGCAAATCATGCAGAGAGCCCATTGACTAATAATATATCAGAAAAATATAATATATTAAACATATAGAAAATCCCTTCCACAGATTTATACTCGCATAATGCTTATACATCACATATATATAACAGCAGGTCGCACCTTCACTATAGGCGCCTATGGTGTCACAATTCACATAATGAATATAATACACAATAAAAACACAGGTCGCACCTTCACCAGTCTACACGACACCTACAGTAAATAGCATCACAAATCACATAATGAAAACAGTATATATATAAATATATATAAAATAGTTAGATGAAACTTACCTGGGTATAATACTGTTTTACCAAGGGTTCCAGTTTCAATAAATTGTTAATATATTTTAAATTGTTAATATATTTGTTGTTGTTAAATAGATATCAAAAGCCATTAAGAAGTATCCAAGTGCTTTCCTGCTAGCAGCCGATCCCCATGCAACCCCACCCTCCTCTTGCACCCCGCCATCCTCCACGCCACACCCTGAGCTGCCGCCAGGTTGTGCAGTGGGTCACCGACAGGCTTGGACCCCACACCTCTGTGAACAAGTCGCTATGCGGTCTAACGGTGTGAAAGGTTTGTGTATTTGTTTCTATATCCCATATCTACTTCTGCTATCCTGGTGGGCTCATGCAGTGTCAGAAACATCCACAAGAAGACAACATTGTACTCACGTGGTTGTTTTAATCTCAACATAGTTGCTACAGGCACATGTACATAGTCTGGACTGATGGCCATGGTGAAAGAGAGAGAGCATGTGACTTGCACCCTTATTTATAGGTTTTTATCTGGGTATCCATCAGGTGACCCTAGCTTGTACCCGGCAGCCCGTTGGCTGCAGAGTACCAATGCAGCTGAATACCAGTCAGGTGACCTAGTTAGCTGGTACCCGGCAGCCTGTTGGCTGCAGAGTACCAACACATCCGTCACCTGCTTGGTTGCATAGCACTAAATAAAAATCGCCCTAAAATTCCCAAATATTTTAGAGGCGTCGACATGAACCCTGCGCCCACCCCCCCCCCCCACGCAACCCAGAGAAGGCTTCAACACCCCCCCTCTGACCTCAGAGCTTTACCCCACCCCACCCCCCCATCCCACATCGTCCATGAGACAACATACCCACGTTCTCCATAAGACAACCCTCCCACATCCTCCCTGAGACAACCTTACACCCACCCCCACTCTCGGGGATGGAGGCAGCGGAGGTCGGACTCTCCTCCTATGAGACTTTGGGTACAATATACTTGTGTGCATCAAATATGTGCATAATCTTCACTTAGTTACAAACCTACATCTACAACCATTGGTCCCATTTTATCAGTATTAAATACCACAGTCTTACTAGTCTACCAGGATCAGGCTTACTCTTCTTGAGTAATAAATAATTTCTAAAGAAACAAACAAACAAAACCCTGACATTCCCTGAGTAATTCGATGGTAACTCTCCTTTGGTTTGAATCCGATCGTAATTTGATCAACAAACAAGAGTCCGACTAGGGTGAGACGAACCAGGCTGCTCTTATTGACGAGAGATGATGTGGTTGACGGTCACTAACACGATGCACACCGCGCCCCAGACGAGGGTGAAGATGAACCAGGCCGGGTGCTTGAACGGTGAGCGGTGCTGGTTTCCGGTGAGAGACCCGAGTGTCGCCACCAGGTGGCGCCGGGCACACAGCACGAGCAGCGCCGGCACGAAGTACTGGATGCCGGCCCCGGCGTAGGACCCCGTCACCCCGACCAGGAAGTCCACCTGGTCCGTGAAGAAGGCAACGGTGGCGGGCGGTAGCAGCGTGAGGCCGGGGAAGAGCAGGCGCCGCGTGAAGACGCCGTACTGCCGGCCCTCCGTCAGGAACATGGCCTGCAGGTTGTTGCGCAGCGTGATGCCGATCAGCGGGAAGTTGGCGCTCAGCGTGAACACCGGGAACAGCGACAGGAAGTACTGCACGACCGCCGCGCCCCGCCCGGAGCCCGCCGTGCCCGGCAGGAAGTTGAGCGTGTACAGGTCCTCCAGAGTGGCGAAGGCGAAGACGCCGGTGAGGGACAGGAGGAGGTAGAAGGCGAGGATGAGCAGGTAGGCGGCGAGCAGGGCGCACGTCAGGCGCTGCTTGTCGCGCACAGGGGTCATGAGGGACGGCAGCGAGTGATGGCACATGAAGGCGTACACACACACCCCAAACAGCGTCGGCAATCCGCCCGGGGCCGCCATCAGGGGGCGCCCCGCACCCTCACCCCGAATCAGGCGGGCCGCAGCCAGCACGATCATGGCACCGAACGCTGTACGGGTAGGTTGTAACGGGTTGAGTGCTTGTAACAGGGAGGGTTTGTAATGGGGGCTTATAACGATCATGGCACCAAACACTGTACGGGCAGGTTGTAACGGGGTGAGTACTTGTAACAGGCAGGGTTTGTAATGGGGGCTTATAACGATCATGGCACCGAACTCTGTATGGGCAGGTTGTCATGGGGTGAGTGCTTCTACCAGGGAGGGTTTGTAATGGGGCCTTATAACGATCATTGCGCTGAACGCTGTACGGGCAGGTTGTGATGGGGTGAGTGCATGTAACAGGCAGGGTTTGTAATGGGGGCTTATAACGATCATGGCACCAACCACTGCACGGCCAGGTTGTGATGGGGTGAGTGCTTGTAACAGGGAGGGTTTATAATGGGGCTTATAACGATCATGGCACCAAACACTGTACGGGCAGGTTGTGATGGGGTTAGTGCTTGTAACAGGGAGGGTTTGTAATGGGGGCTTATAATGATCATGGCGCTGAACGCTGTACAGACAGGTTGTGATGGGGTGAGTGCTTGTAACAGGGAGGGTTTGTGATGGGGACTTTTAACGATCATGGCATTGAACGCTGTACGGGCAGGTTATAATGGGGTGAGTGCTTCTACCAGGGAGGGTTTGTAATAGGGGCTTATAATGATCATGGCACTGAACATTGTACGGGCAGGTTGTGATGGGGTGAGTGCTTGTAACAGTGAGGGTTTGTAATGGGGGCTTATAACGATTAATGCACCAGACATTGTACGGGCAGGTTGTGATGGGGTGAATGTTGTAACAGGGAGGGTTCATAATGGGGGTTTAAAACGATCATGGCACCAAACACTGTACGGGCAGGTTGTAATGGGGTGAGTGCGTGTAACAGGGAGGGTTTGTAACGGGGGCTTATACCGATCATGGCGCTGAACACTGTATGGGAATTTTGTAATGGGGTGAGTGGTTGTAACAGGGAGGGTTTGTAATGGGGGCTTATAACGATCATGGCCCTGAACCCTGGATAAGGAGGAGTCAGGGCACGCAGATTGTAACAGGTGGGTGGTGCTTGCAACAAGTTGGGTGGTGGTTGTAATGGGGTGTAACTTGTAATGGTGTGGGTGCTTGTAACAGGGTAGTTCCTTTTAACAGTGTGGTTGCTTGTAACAGGGTGATGCCTGTAATGGGGTGCGTGGTTGTAACAGAATGGTGCTTATAGTGGGATGGATGCTTGTAGTTGTAATGATGTGGATGCTTGTAACAGTGTGGGAGCTTGTAACTGGATGGCAGTTTCTAATCGTGTGTGCGTTTGTAACGGAGGGTTTGGAAGGAGGCACTTGTAATGGGGGCTTGTATAGGGGGTGTAACACAGGTGGGCTGTTAATGGGGGACTTGTAAACGTCCAGTGTCATTTGTAAGAGAACAGCTACACATAGACCATTTTAAATTATACATTCTTATTTACTATTTAACAAGTATTAATATTAGTTCTTTTAAAACAACTTTGAGGTGCTTGCTTTGAGTTTGCCCTCATTGTATTTTTTTCTATTAAATGTGTTTTTGTTCAGTATGAGGAATCGAAAGCGGATATTAATATTTATTTGAGGAAATATTGTTCCAGACGGGTATTTACTTAGTCTGCTTGACAGTTGCTTGTTTAGTTGACGTTTTCTCTTACTACTCTTAGCAGTGCCGCCTTCTGACAGTGCGCACTCATGGTGGCTTTATAGTGCTGCCACACCGGGAGACGGTTCCATACCACCAACACCACGCCATGATAGTCATTCAGTCAGATTATTTTAGCACTTAGACAAGTGTCATTGTCCGATCATAGAAAAGTCAAGTACCAGTCCAGGTAGCGACAAGTATGACCATCGCTAAGTCTTTTATAACTAAGTCTTCAGTTCGACTCAGGCGAGTCCCAGGCTTACCGTCCAGTTATTATGACTGGTTAATGCTAAGCTGATGAATATCTTCATTGTGAAGCACTAATGAATTTTAATGTATTTTTCATGAGAGTAAATTGCTATAATAGTTGACTACTCAATTAGTTAGTTGTCCTTTAATTAGTTTTAGATCATTCACTGTGTAAAGGGTCAATCAGGGAGGGGGGGGGGAAATGTACAAACAAAGGTCAAAAAGAGGCTGAATGCCACCCGCTGTCAGTCGTATATTGCCAATCATGACTACAGGCCCACTTTAAAGTGACAATATTCCCCAAACCAAAGACTTACACAGTTGATGCCTGTCATTACCTAGCCAGGTGATCCACATTATTAGGATGGGGCAAGGACTGGATAGCTTAGTGTCACAATCATGTTGCTGAGTGGGATATCAGGTCATGGTACCAGCAGTTTGCCATGCCAATGGGGGGGGGGCACTATAAAGTTGTCATTAGTGCGCATTGCCATACACCGCTACTCCTCCTGATATGCCCTTATTTGTTGCTAGGACGTGAGAGCCCCTGAGACAGAAGGCGGCCTCACCCAACCACCTCATGACGGTGGTGAAATGCTGCAGGTACTTGGTCTTCTGCACGTTGAAGAACATGAATGTCCCCATAGGCACGATGAACACTGCCTGTAGGAGGAGCACAGGAGGAGAGTCAGACACGGGAGGAGAGTCAGACACGGGAGGTGCACATGGGCACGATGAACACCGCCTGTAGGAGGAGCACAAGAGAGTCAGACACGGGAGGAGAGTCAGACACAGGAGGTGCACATGGGCACGATGAACACTGCCTGTAGGAGGAGCAGAGAAGGAGAATCAGACACAGGAGGAGAGTCAACCACAGGAGGTGCACATGGGCACGATGAACACTGCCTGTAGGAGGAGCATAGGAGGAGAGTCAGACGCGGTCGGTCCAAATGGGCATGATGAACACCGCCTGTAGGAGGAGCACAGAAGGAGAGTCAGACACAGGAGGAGAGTCAGCCACAGGAGCTGCATATGGGCACGATGAACACTGCCTGTAGGAGGACCACAGGAGGACCACAGGAGGAGAGTCAGACACAGGAGGAGAGTCAAACACAGGAGGAGTCATAATGAGGGCTTATAATGATCATGTCTGGGCAGTCATGGAAACATATCAAGGTCACGTTGATTATTGTTTTATTTATTAAAACAGTTTCACTTTACCAGGAATATCCGGTAGGCGTCCTCCCTGTTCACCCCTGGCAGCCCTGGCCAGCAGGGGGCGTCATCAGGGAGAGTCTCGTTGCTGAAGCTGGTGTTCGTCGTACTGTTCGTCCACGTACTGTGGGAAAGTAGGTCAGGCTCAGTCAGCACAAATGGACCTCCCTCATGGGGTGGGGGGTGGGGGTGGAAACTCGCATAAAGCTTTTATATAATCCACTGTGTGATAACTTAGTTATTACTACATTGATAAACTAGATTCTATGGCGACCCCAAAATCTTTAACTGAGAAGGAAAATGTGGCGTCAGGTAGAAATTGACAACAAAACATATTTTTTTTTTAATGGAGTTGAACGAAGGAACTATATGTATAAACAAAAAAATAAACAGGAAAATAGGAATGTTTGGTTTGGCAGTCTGGTATCTCAATGGGACAGCACTATAAAGCCTACAGAGCCCAGACCGAGGCAGGCACTACACACACTGAAAGTCACACCGCTACTTACCTGACACTAACAGTCATATTCAAAATGCCACACCCGCCACTTACCAACACTAAATGTGACACCCAACACTAAGGCCGTATTCCATTAATACAACCCGGGCGACTCGGGTCACCCGAATTTCTACAATTTCAAATCGAACACCGCGAGTGGAGTCGAAAAATACACGTGCCGTGTGCAAAACGACCTGACCCCAGTAACCCACGTCTTTGCTGGGGTTGGCTAGGAGCGATGACATTGTGTTGGTACCATCCTGTAGCAGTACAAGTCCTATGTGGGTTTTTTATTTTTTTTTAAATTTTAATAATTCAGATTAATGAAATAGAAATATAACTAAACTAGGCAATCAAAAAATACTTATTTTGCTGTAGCTATATCGTTTTTTTTATTTTATATAAATTTAATTTTTTTTTTAAAGGTTTGGATAAGCCACCATTTTTTTCCTACCCCGAGCGTGTTGGAGAGTGTTCGATTATGCAACCCGAGGATGTAGCGTCTCTGCATGCGCCAAAAAGTGGCTCGGGTGACTCGGAGTTGATTAATTGAATACGCCCTAAATGTCACACCCACCACTCACCAGGCGACGTCACGCAGCGACTTGGGGACTGCAGCTGCGTAGATGGCCAGGTCTCCATACAGGTACACAATGACGCATGCGTAGAACAGGTATGTGCCAGCTGTGGACAGACGCCGCCAAACGAAGGGCGGGACCGAGCAGACGACATTCAGTGAACAGCTTCAAACAGCTCTAAACCAAGGCTGGGGGTGAAGGGGTGCAAAGGCGGGTGGGTTGGTTGTTGGAGTTTTACGTCCAGGCAACATTTAAGGTCATATCAGGAGGGGCACCGACTTGTGACAGTGCGCACTCATGGCAACTTTATAGTGCTGTCCCATTGGGAAATCAGGCCACCAGCACCATCACCCGATATCCCACTCAGTCACATTATCCTGACACTGAGCTAACCAGTCCTTGCCCTACCCTATTAATGCAGAGCGCCAGGCTGGGAAGCGACAAGTATAAATTTGATAAGTCATTTGCTTGACTTGACTGTCGCGAGGAACTGGGAGAAGTAGTCCAGTCAATTTGTGACAAAACATCACACTATTTGCAACAGAATTCTTTTCACCACAATGCATTTCAGTTTTATCCCCTTTGAAACATATCAAAAGTCTTAGAGTGTTAAAATTGGTGGAAAAGGGGGGAAAAAAACGCACATTAGCAGACACCATCATGAAAAATCAGTGTTCCTGCAATAACTCAGCAATGGAACATCCAATTAGCGATTAGTGTGATGGCCTGGTCTCCCCGTGGGGCAACACCACAAAAGCTAAATTTAAACCCTTTTCTGTAGTTTAGTTTTAGAATGTCGCGGACAGTCTACTGCTACAAAGTCCACACACCGGACACTACATCCTGGTTTCGGTCTAAACAAATGTAAAAACTATTTCACAAGAAATCCCGGACTGAAAGGCTGGTTAATAATCCGGAATATTACAGTTACCATGTATCTTTCACATCTACTATGATCTAGGGAAAACAGCATTAAATGATAAATAAAGTTACACTTACGCTTGTTGAAGAACATCTCTGCCATTTGACTCTGAAATATTGCAATTCTTTAAAGTTTCATCGTCCGACGAAACTTTTTTTTTTCAAAACCAAAACATTTGGCTACATTTGATTATATATATCCATCTTAAATACTGGTGCATTAGCTCAGGTTTCGGGACAGCATGGACAGAATAATCAGTAAATTTATGACCCCATCCCTTTGGACACCTACTTTGAGACAGCCAATTAGGTCAATCTTGTGGCCTCATTAGCCTTGCTTTCATTCCAACCAGGCTATATTTGAATTAGGTCATTCCACATCACGTGGTCATCGTGAGATATCAATAGGGAGAGGAATTTTAGAAAGCTTGTCAAACTTATTTTGGGTTCTTTCAGCTCAAATTGCTCCGAAATTAGCAAGTTTTCAGCTAAATTACCCCGGACTAATGATTAGGTTATAATGATCAATTTGATATGGGTCGTTCTCAGAAACTGTGTACCACTTGAGGTAGTCTACTAGAAATGCATATTTCAAAGAAACCCTTTATTGGAGTGTCAATATTTAGATTTCATCAGTTAGCCAAATAATGTGGGAGATAGTTTAGATCAAAAGTAAATGTTAATATTGTGTATTATGTATCTTATTGGGATGGATGTAGCTAAATAGATAGAAAATTACATCACTAATTTGTGACATTGTCAACAGCATTGAAAATAAAGTGTCACAAACTTAATGAAAACCTCTGAACAACAGCTCATTTCACTTCAAATGGTCATATACAATGTCTTCATTAAGTTGAAGACATTTATTTCTTAAAAAAAAATTTAAATGATGAAATAGTTAACATTTTCTGGAGTCATTAACATCATAACATTTCGTTTCCACTTGCAAATACTATGAAACTCTGTATCAAACACTGAGTACAGATACAGTACAGGAATTATTTTCACTATTTGACACTATGCATGGACCCAGTTATGGTATAGTAAAAGATAAATCCTGAAATTGCCCCTAAACATTGAAATTTGAGCCGAACATTTGTGTAAAATTGTTTGTTTCCACTTTGTTACTCTGCTAATCCGTTACTCTGCTAATATTTTCTTGCTTTTCTCTTTAATATTCACAAATAAGACAAAACCATAGCAATGAGGTTTCAAATTATTATTACTACTGTTTATAAAGCAGGTGGCATGTGAAATGTCCTAAAAATGTCACGTTTTGTGTGGAAAATATTTGATTTTGGAGTCAGATTGGTTTCCATGCTATACTGCTATTTATTGGGTGTGAGCATCATTTGACCTACTTAAAAATGCCAGAATATGTTTATTTTCAATTATTCAGATGCAAAAGGACATACACATTGAGGAAACATGCTTATAGGACTTTGGCAGCATTTTGATTTTCTGGTACTGATGTCACACTATTGGTACACAACTTCTGAGAACGACCCATATATTTATATAAAAAATAAGGTAAAGATTCCAACGCCATCGGACTATGCAACTGTAATCAGGATCTAACAAGGAATTGCTCGGAGCTGGGAACAAGTCTACATTCAGGTCCATCAAGTCTACTTTTGGGTCTAACAAGTCTATTTCGGGGTCTATCAAGTCTATGTTCATTTCTAGCAAGTCTATTTGTAAATTTCACAAGTGTACACCTCAGCAGGTCAAGAGGAAACAGATTTAAAGTTGCATAGTCCGATGGTTTGGGTTTTTTAAAGATTTTCTGAGATAAATACATTAGGTTGATCGTTATAATGTACCTTACTTTAACTTGAAGTAACTTATATTTTAAGTGGGTAACTTTTGCGATATTTCGAGTGCAACCATGCTAAATTAATTTTGGCAAGCTTGCCAAAACTCTTACACCGTAACTCTCTGCAGTAACAGGTTCTATTCAATTGCCTCACCATTCCCATCTGTGTGGTGACAAATTTTAATAAGTGCACCAGTATCGAAGGTAGATATGTAGAATCCAATTTAGATAATTATTTTGGTTTCGAAAATTTGATGTTGTCATCGGACTATGCAGCTTTAAGCTCATCTCAATCTATGCGTTATAGCTTGTTATATTTATAGATTTTCGAGATGTGCAAGACGTCAATTATTTTTCTCATTAGAAGTGAATGGTAAAGATGTATTTGATAACATTTCAAACACCCTGACAACGTGTCACTTTTCGAACACTTTACATTACCGTGTGTGCAGCATGACTGTACAAGTAGTCGAAGTGTCAAAGCACTAACAATGATTCAGTTGCACAAGGTGGCGCCGCCGTTAACTGCTGTGTGTGCAGTATGAGTGTACAAGTAGATGAAGAGTCAATGCGCTAACAGTGGTTCAGTTCCACAAGGTGGCGCCATTGTTAACCATTAACCTCAAAGTGCTGTTTATGCCCCTGGTTCCTGCTGGCCAGTCTTTTGCTGACAGACGTCAAACACAGCCCCAAGTACATGACTGTCGGATACCTGAAGGCAGGTAACTTACCATCTCTATCCGTTCTGTTATCTCGAAATACACGCGCTGGTCATCCACAGTGTTCACATGTCGCGACCCTGGTGGACAAATCTAACACTGAGGTTTGTTGGACAGGGAACACGGATGTCTGTTGGACAGAACTAACACCGATGTCTGTTGGACAGAACTAACACTGAGGTCTGTTGAACTGGGAACACTGAGGTCTGTTGGACAGAACTAACACTGAGGTCTGTTAGACAGAGATTGATTGATTGGGGGTTGCTTTATGCTGTGTCGGCAGTATAGGCCATATTCACGGTGAGAAATGTTTGTTTTTTGTTCAAACCATTGCTTTTACATGTAAAAGCAGACAATCAATTATGTGCCAATAGACACTCATTAAATTAGAAAGCTCACAATCATATATTTGTGGTCAAGGGAAACAAATTCCCATAGAAAAAGAAAAGTGTTTATTAATAATTGATAGAATCTATTTAGTAAACTATATGAGGGGGTACAGTCCAGCTGCTCTCAAATAGTCTAAAACGTTTTCCTGTTTTACCTTAGTAAAAAGGTCATGCATACTGTCTGCAGTGTAGAACTGTTGGTGCAGGGCCAAAAGATCAATGCAACTTAGTAAAATGTGTTTGAGTGTCAGCGGGGACTGACACCCAATACATTCAGGGGGAGGTTCCCCCTTGAGCAAAAAAGCATGTGTAAGCCACGAGTGGCCAATACGGCAGCGGCTAAGGACCACTTGGTCCCGCCGACCTCCCGCATGAGTCTGTCGTGGGACAGAGAACACTGAGGTCTGTTGAATACCTGATGGAAATGTTCCTCATATGAACTATTGAAAGCTGTTCTCTGTCTACCTGCTAGCCCATGGCGCGACCTTGGTTATAAATGTAATCGCATTCATTGTACAGAGGGAGTTGGTCAGGATTCTTACTTACTTGCACCGTTAGCCTTATTTAGTTATTGCACAGGTGTCAGATGTTACTTCTGAGGCAGCCTAAATCAAACAAACTTAGAATCAACGACAAGAGATGCCCAATAAACACAAATAGGAAATGTTTAAGTAGTCTCTGAGCAAAGATACTACTGCAGGACAGTCCAGAAGTACATTTGCTGAACAAAGATACTGCTGCAGGACAGTCCAGTAGTACCTTTGCTGAACAAAGATACTGTTGCAGCACAGTCCAATAGTACCTTTGCTGAACAAAGATACTGTTGCAGCACAGTCCAGTAGTACCTTTGCTGAACAAAGATACTGGTGCAGCACAGTCCAGTAGTACCGTTGCTGAACAAAGATATTGCTGTAGCACTGTCCAGAAGTATTGTTGCTTTAAGCTTGTTCTGTGTTGCAAGCCTTATGTTCTCACCGGATAACAGCGGCTTGGTTTCATCGTCTGCATCTGCACCGCATAGGTCTGCACTTGTGCCGTCTGCAGCTTCAGCATTTACGGACGAACTTGGCTGTACCTCCTGGCAAAATGACAACTACAACTTAATCTAAGTAGAGTGGGTATGGATCACCGGATTAAGTTGACACTTGTCATTAGCCGTGTTCACACGGGCAAAATCTAAAGCGATTCAGCCAAGGCGGATAGCAGGAGTCGAATTAGCCGCCCGTTCACACGGGCACTACTTGGGCCGGAAGTCGATATCTGGTTAATAAATTTAACTCAGAAGTTGGACAAATACCTGAAGGCAGGTAACTTACTGACCAGCGCCAGTTTTCGGTTAGGCGACATCACCACGAGAGAGTGGGTTCGACCTAGATATGTATGTACTGAATCGTATTGGTTTGGAACGGTCAAAACTTCTGCTGGGCAGTGAAACCCTAAAAATAAATGATGAAAAAAAATATCTGTGCACCTCTAGCAGGTTCATAGACCAAATTATATAATATGCGCTTTTGATTGACCGGAAAGTCAACAAAGTAAGCTCTCGACTGCGCATGCGTGTGATGTCCTTAATCCACCTTATTGCGTCCACACAGACAAAATAAATCGATTCACAGAAATCAACTCACGTAAACTACCTCGAGAGGTGGTTTACAGTATCTGCATCACAGAAATCGATTCAGCCCTAATCCGCATCAGACGCCCGTTCACACGCGAAATGTGCGTCGAACTAGGCAAGTCGATTTCTACAAATCGATTTACATTGCCCGTGTGAACACGGCTTTAGACTAGTTAGTAAGCCATCCACTTTGTAATCCAGCCTCAGTTAATGTTAATAGAATATGCACAAGTGTACAGTGGCACTGTTTGTTTGTTGTTGTTTTATGTCCTGGAAACATCTAAGGTCATATCAGGATGGGTACCGACTTGTGACAGTGTGCACTCATGGCGACTTTATAGTGTTGCCCCACTGGGAGACCAGGCCACCAGCACCATGACCTGATATCCCACACAAGTCACATTATCCTGACACAGAGCCAACCAGTCTTTGCTCTATCCTAATAATACAGAGCGCGTGGCTAGGAAGTGACAAGTATAAATTTGTATGTCATTGGTTTGACTCAATGAGTGTTCGAACCGATGGAAGCATGGGTTTGGATCCCCCGATCTCCCAAAACAGGAGACGGATGCTCAACTCATTCAGCCATCCCGTCTGGTCAGGCACCTTTGTGGTTGACCCGTGTTACTAGGGCCTCGATCAGGGTATGGCCTGAGAAATTCCAAATGTCGCGCTACTCTGAACGGCGTTTTAGCTGTCAGATTTCTCGAAAAATGGCGTCTTCCATAACATGCATTTCCTGTTGCTCGGTGCTCATGCACAACCGGATATTTTAAGAACACAACTTTCCACGTAAAAAAAATTAAATCTAAAGACATGCAAGTTGATTCATCTATTCTTCATTTTTTTATCTCACAATTTTATATACGTTCCTCATCTTCATTAATAACTGTTTTGAGGAAATACCCAAATATAAATAAAAACCTGGCAACCGCCACCATTTTGGAGGCGGAATTGTTTGTTTTTGCCTCCTACTCGCAGGGATGAAAGTGGCAAAAACTGTGGAAAACAAGCCGACATTATTACACTGACGGCGGATTTCTGCGATAACACAGATTTTCTCCCATAGACTTAGCATTGTCAGGGAATCGCGGAAAAATACCGGAAGTCAGGTTTCAACTAGTCTTGTTTAGGTTTTATGTTCGAGTTACATCTATGGTCATGTGAAAACGGGATTCAAACCACCCAACTGTTGTCATATAGGCCTACATCCCATTAAAAAATTTAATTGTTTAACGTTAATCGGTGAATATAAGAAATCCTGGAAATCCACGAGACCGTGGAGATCTTTCATTTCTGTACTCGAAAAACATGATGTCTTAGAGTCGACTCTGAGGCACATGTTGAATGTAAATTGGAAAAAAAAAGACGTCGCGGAGTTTACTCTGAGGCGTATCCTGAACACGGCCCTGCTGACATGTCGCTCACCTCTCTCTGGCCGTACTTCCTGATGGCGTTGGCTGCAGCCATCGTCTCGATGACGAACGTCACCGTCATGAAACTGCAAACACACAGAGGGCAGCACTGAAGGAAGGTCATCGTCCAGTGCCAAGGTCAAGGCCATTTAGGGAACTTTCAAACAGGAAGTTCAATTCTTAATATCTAAAAAGATTCTGTTTTTGATATAATTGTCGTAGGGGTGATACAAATAGGAAATATTGCATGTGGAGTAGGTTTCGAACCTACACTTCTTGTCATTCTGGAGCCAGCACCCTAACCATTAATCAATCTAGGCTCCCTCATGCGATGACTATATCCCCATTTACAAGTCTATGTGACTACCACGTTCCTCTGTAATCGTAGATCTTTTAAATGGTCTATGCCCATGTGTGGTTTACTGCTTATTATACAGGCAATGCACTTACAACAACACCAAACAACAGCGCAGCGCGCTCAACACCAACTCTTCTCACCAGCTTCCCCGCGCAAAAACAAGCCACCACAAGTCTTTAAAGTTGCATGGTCCGATGAAATATAATTTTGTCAAAATTAAAACAACTACTTACATTTGATCCTGTATATCCAACTTAGATACTGGTGATTTAGCTAATGATTTGGGGCAGCATATACAGAATAACCAGTGAATGTATAAGCTCATCCCTTTAGACACTCACTTTGAAACACCCATTATGCAGGGAGGTGATTAACCAACTAGGCCAATCTCCTGACCTCATTAGCCTCCCCCCCCCCCCCCACCCCCAACCAAGTAGGCCTACTGTGCAGGGCCATAGAGGGGAAGGGGAAATGAGGTGGATGTGTCTGTGTGTGTATGTGTATGTGTGTTTCCTGACCTGACTTTACAGAGACACAGAGACAGACATACACAGACGCGTGTGGATACCTACAAGGGGCTGTGAGGGGTGAGTGCCCCATGTGGATACCTACAAGGGGCTGTGAGGTGGGGTGTGCCCTGTGAGGAGACCTACAAAGGGCTGTGAGGCGGGGTTTGCCCCGTGTGGAGACCTACAAGGGGCTGTGAGGCGGGGTATGACCTACAATGGGCTGTGAGGCGGGGTGCGCCCCCGTGTGGAGACCTACAAGGGGCTGTGAGGCGGGGTACGCCCCATGTGGAGACCTACAAGGGGCTGTGAGGCGGGGTGTGCCCCATGTGGAGACCTACAAGGGGCTGTGAGGTGGGGTACGCCCCGTGTGGAGACCTACAAGGGGCTGTGAGGCGGGGTGCGCCCCGTGTGGAGACCTACAAGGGGCTGTGAGGCGGGGTACGCCCCGTGTGGAGACCTACAAGGGGCTGTGAGGCGGGGTGCGCCCCGTGTGGAGACCTACAAGGGGCTGTGAGGTGGGGTACGCCCCGTGTGGAGACCTCCAAGGGGCTGTGAGGCGGGGTGCGCCCCGTGTGGAGACCTACAAGGGGCTGTGAGGCGGGGTACGCCCCGTGTGGAGACCTACAAGGGGCTGTGAGGCTGGGTACGCCCCGTGTGGAGACCTACAAGGGGTTGTGAGGCGGGGTGTGCCCCGTGTGGAGACCTACAAAGGGCTGTGAGGCGGGGTGTGCCCCATGTGGAGACCTACAAGGGGCTGTGAGGCGGGGTACGCCCGACAAGGGGCTGTGCCTGAGGCAGCCCGGGTGCTTACCTCATGAAGCAGAGCGCACACACGACCACCGTGCTGACGAGCCATCCAGCCCCTCCGAACGCGCTCGGCATGGTCAGTGCGCCCGTACCGACGATCAGGTTGAACACGTACACCAGGCCCACCTGAATACAGGAGGGAGGGTGTGAAATTTGTTTATTTAATAACCCATCCCCCCCCCCCCCCCCCAAGCACAAAAGTCGACATTGGCTATTGGGGGTGGAGGGTATAAAAGGTCAAGTTTGTTTTATTTAAAGTTGCATAGTCCGATGGTTTTGGATTTCTGTATTTTTTCTGATCGATCACTAGTATCTACTTTACATTATTTCAAAGTTACTTTTATTTTAACTGGTAAACTTTTGAGATATTTTGAGTGCAAACATGGAAAATTAGTTTTGGCAAGCTTGCCATAAATCTGACACCATAGACTTCTGCAGTAACAGGTTCTGTTAAATTGACTCAGTATTGCCTTCTACGCAGAAACAAATGCTTAATAAGTGCATCGGTATCTAAGTTAGATATGTAGAATCAAATCGAAATAATTATTTAGGTTTTGAAAATTTGATGCTTCATCGGACTGTGCAGATTTAACAACACCTCTAGAGCACATTGAGTTTTTATCATCGGTTATTAGACATCAAATATATGGTCATTCTGACATATTTCTTTGGAGGAAACCTGCTGCCGCCACATAGGCTACTCTTTCCGATAAGCAGCAAGGCACCTTTTAATTCTTTTAATGCACTTTCCCACAGAGAGGACACCACAAACCTTGAAGGAGTGTGTGTGTGTGAACAGATGTGTGCACATGTGGTGTGTGCAGCACACACGTATCACATGCTATGCATTGAAACAGACATTAACGCAGGTAACATTGCAGCTTTTTCCCCAAATGTAAGAAAAATCGGGAAATGAGTGAGGAAGATGTTCAACTCAGTGCAAAATATAGTATGATAATTTACAATGCAAATAAAAGGCTCCAGCCAAAAAATCCAGTCATTGTTCGAAATAAGGTCAGATAGTAGTCATGATACATGGCAGAGTAACAACATAAGACTTATTGGCAAGAACGACCTTAAAGTCTCAATGTATATTTATCCATCATCATCATCATGCTGTCAGTCACAATGCGACAAAGACTGCTTTTATTTCTTAAGCGCCGCTATTTTGTGCGGTTTTGCATTTCATAAAAGCTGCTTGCAAAGTCTTGAAGTGCTGCTGGCTTTTGCAAGGTACTAGCAGCACTCTCTCGGGGAGCAAATAGAGGTCTCACACCGGCAAGAACACGTCAAGACAGGTGCAAACTATTTGTCCATGTAGACAGGTGCAAACTATTTGTCCATGTAGAGGCTGGTTGGGAGATGTTGGCAGATCCATTCATCACCGCCCTTAATGCTGCCACGGAAGCATGGTTTTCTGTTAGGGTTTGTGCCCTTAGCCTTTGGTTCTGTCAAGTACCTGTACACCACAAGGCAGTGGTTTATAACTTTGCAAGGCAGTGGCGTCAAACTCCCTGAGGTATTTTAGCAGGTAGGTACTGCAATACCTAGCCATATTTATCCATACATGGTATAAAAATATGGAATTCACTGGATAATATTAAATGTTCAAAGAACATCTATATGTTTCAACGAATGTATAAAAATAAAGTCTTTAAGCTTTACCAGAGTCAAAATACATAGTAGTCTAGTACATTGACAATGGAATGTCATGTACAGTATTAATGGTATCGTTAATATACTTTTTACTTTCATTATTTTTATTTTAGCGGTCTCAAATCAGTGTCAGGATAATATCAAGCTGTTAACTTCTTATTTTCACAGCTGGCTGGGTTTCATGGTAAAACACTGTCAGAGTCACTAACCGTACTTACTCCTATGTTATATAATTAAACAACAATTGCAACAATTTAGTGTTAACCTGCAGCATGGCTAATATTGTATCTCCAGTTCAAAATCACTCCCAAAGTCAATATGTCACGAGAGTCTGTGCTTACTTGATTTATAAGCAGCTCTAATCTAATGCACATCTCTCGTGACTACAATGGCCACCAAATCGATTGATTGCAGTAAGACTTTATTATAAGATAGAAATGGAAACTAGTGTAGTAGCAGGGTTATCAATTAACCGGGAAATAACAGTATTTCCCAGGACTGTGGGAAATACCAGTAATTTCCGGGAAATACCGGGAATTACAGGGAAATTTAACATAGTATTCATTTTTCATCTGGTAAACACATATAAGTACATGTATTAATACATACATTCAGATTTCTATAACATTACATTAAACTATGTGTTTGAAGAAAATCCTGAGATCCTCCCAGAACTGTGTCACCCCTGGCAGCTGACATTACTAGTATACTACTACACATGCCAAGACAAAAGCTATAGTGTGGTGGAAGTGCATTGTGTCATCAAAGACAGTGTCAACTGAGTTATCGTCACTTGCATTGAGAATAGTTTTGCTGTGAGCCAGTGCAGCATCCATGGAGATAATCTTCACCAAATTTGGACTAATATAGACAAAGTTGAGAAATCATCTTGGAATGTACTGGAAAACTGATAATGAGATGAAAAATAGGTGCAATAAATATATGGTACATGTGAAGTTCTATATTTATATTATAACATGAAGGAATGGTACCAGTAACTAAGTATATCACACAGAAATGATAGTATGAACCAAACATAAAATAAAGAACAAAACTGACAAATATAATGTGAAAAAAAATATTTCCCACTTTGGGAGTAATGGACATGGCGGTATTTCTGGGGAAATACCACCCGGTAATTACCACCCGGGTATTTCCCGAACAACCCTGTGTAGTAGTCTATACATGAGCTCCACTACCACGGGGTGGCGGCAGAGACTACACCGCACACCTACGCAGTTGTGTCAGGATAATGTGACTGAATGGGATATCAGGTCATGGTGCTGGCGGCCTGGTCTTCCAGTGGGGCAGCACTATAAAGTCGCCATGAGCGTGCACTGTCACAAGTCGGTACCCGTCCTGATATGACCTTAGATGTTGCTAGGACGTAAAACAACAAACAGCCGACGCAGTTGTACTGCGCCAGGTGGCGGAACGCTAGCCACCGGGCGTGTGGATAGCACCCCCCCCCCCCCCATAGAGGCTATGTGGGACCAAAGACCCTATAATACTAAGACAGCTAACTAAGCCTGTACTGTGTAATCAAAATGATCAAACCCACCACTTGGTGCGCTGGCTGTTCTCTTGGTTAAACAGATGCTATATTATATGTATAAATGTATATATGAATGTGAAAGATGTGTGATGATGGCAATGCTGATGATGATGATGCTGATGATGGGTATTTGTTCATAGCAATTTCATATTGATGTGTATTCATACTTACCTATCTCATGTATAATATAATTGTATGTGTTTACATGTGAAACACCAACCAGCAGCCGGCTGATCAAACCCACCACAAGGTGGCACTGCAAAATTTACATTACCATTGGAGAAATAGGGAGTGAGCCGTCTTAGTATTATAGGGTCTTTGGTGGGACCTAGCTAATTAGGGAGCGGGTCACTGGACTGTGGACGTCACGGTGGGCAGATTAGACATAATAAACGTCGGAAGCGTATGTGGAATTATCGTTCATCCGTGTGTGACTACGTGCAAGATACTGGAACGGCCTACATCGGCCTATCACGCTAGTATATATCACTGTGACGTTTCACGATCGTTTAGCGCATGACAATAATATTACGTTCTTATATAGCCACACAAGAACTAATTGAACTACATTTAAAACGCATATGTATTAATACCATGATATAACACGAGGAATACTAATACAAAAATAAATTAAGTTGCATTGATAGTTTTAATGTGCAAACTTTTATTAAGATGTATGTACTTATTTACGATGCTTAATCAGGGTAATAAATTAAAGTGACCAGCTATAGCTCAGTGGGACACTGGGTGTAGGGTCGTTCTCAGAAACTGTGTACCACTTGAGGTAGTCTACTAGAAATGCATATTTCAAAGAAACCCTTTATTGGAGTGTCAATATTTAGATTTCATCAGTTAGCCAAATAATGTGGGAGATAGTTTAGATCAAAAGTAAATGTTAATATTGTGTATTATGTATCTTATTGGGATGGATGTAGCTAAATACATAGAAAATTACATCACTAATTTGTGACATTGTCAACAGCATTGAAAATAAAGTCTCACAAACTTAATGAAAACCTCTGAACAGCAGCTCATTTCACTTCAAATGGTCATATACAATGTCTTCATTAAGTTGAAGACATTTATTTCTAAAAAAAAAAATTTAATTATGAAATAGTTAATATTTTCTGGAGTCATTAACATCGTAACATTTCGTTTCCACTTGCAAGTACTATGAAACTCTGTATCAAACACTGAGTACAGATACAGTACAGGAACTATTTTCACCATTTGACACTATGCATGGACCCAGTTATGGTATAGTAAAAGATCAATCCTGAAATTGCCCCTTAACATTGAAATTTGAGCCAAACATTTGTGTAAAATTGTTGTTTCCACTTTGTTACTCTGCTAATCTGTTACTCTGCTAATATTTTCTTGCTTTTCTCTTTAATATTCACAAATAAGACAAAACCATAGCAATGAGGTATCAAATTATTATTACTACTGTTTATAAAGCAAGTGGCATGTGAAATGTCCTAAAAATGTCAAGTTTTGTGTGGAAAATATTTGATTTTGGAGTCAGATTGGTTTCCATGCTATACTGCTATTTATTGGGTGTGAGCATCATTTGGCCTACTTAAAAATGCCAGAATATGTTTATTTTCAATTATTCAGATGCAAAAGGACATACACATTGAGGAAACTTGCTTATAGGACTTTGGCAGCATTTTGATTTTCTGGTACTGATGTCACACTATTGGTACACAACTTCTGAGAACGACCCTGTACTCCGACAAATGCGCTCCAAGCACAACCTTGTTTAGTTTATATGTTTAAAGAACCAAGTGTATGTGTGGAGAGTAGGGGACCAGGGCCAAGCTAGTCTGAACTGCAAAGGCAGTTTGTTGTCTCCAAAAGGCGATGGCCCCATAGGCGATGGCCATTTGCAATGGAAAAGCTACGCTGTGATTGGCTGAAATCAAATATCGGTGCTCGCCGGTAACAGGCTCAGCAAATCCCTCTGAGCCTGTTGCCGGCGAGCACTCACGCAGTAACAAGCATGCTGGTTCCCGATATCGGCGGCAATATATTAGGCCCAAATCTATTCAAAGCTATCATATTTATCAGAATTACATACGCAATAAGTGAAATTTAATTAAATTAACCCTAAAATCGAACTGATATTAACGCCGCCGCCACCGCATTGGCGGCGATATTAATATTGTTGAATCGACGAATGTAAACTAAACAGAACGCCGCCACGATATTGGCAAATAGCGGTGCTCGCCGGCAACAGGCTCAGAATTACATACGCAATAAGTGAAATTGAATTAAATTAACCCTAAAATCGAACCGATATTAACGCCGGCGCCACCACATTGGCGGCGATATTAATATTGTTGAATCGACGAATGTAAACTAAACAGATCACCACCGCGATATTGGCAAATAGCGGTGCTCGCCGGCAACAGGCTCAGCAATAACAAGACTTGCTGGTGCCCGGCAGTGTTAGGTACTGATTAAGCCCAAATCTATTCAATGCTATCATATTTAACAGAATAACAGAATAACATCCTCAAAAAGTGAAATTTGGTCACATTAAACCCAAAATAGAAGCGATATTAACACCGCCGCCGATATTGTCAAATAGCGCTGATCGCCGGCAACAGGCTCAGCAAATCCCTCTGAGCCTGTTGCTGGAGAGCGCCGCTATTTCCCAATATCTAATATACAAATTGCTGGCGTATTAGGCCACCCTGTGGCACAAATCTGAACTATTCCGAGTTTGTTTGTTTTGCGGACGAGGTATAGCTATCCACTTTAAACCCTAATTTTTAAGCCAAGGTAAAATCGATAATACAGCTGACAGTACACCTCAGGTTTGGACATGGCGTCACTCAATCAATTGCAGCTCAAAGCTGCATAGTCATGAAGTCATCAAATTTTCGTTACCGAAACATTACCTAGATTTGATTCTACACATCTAACTTTCATACTTATGCCTCGTTATCGTTATATGCCCCCAGTACTTGAGCAAAATTTCATCCCCACCATCACATTACCAACCAGAATAGTAGACGACCAAATTTCACTTATTGAACATACACTAATAAATGCCAATGTAATAAAAAAGTAATCAGAATATATCCACAGGAAATATTTACTGCGATATCACTGACCGTCTGCCCAACTTTATAATAATTCAATCTCACAATCCCATTACAGAACCGGATAGACCCATTATCAGAATATTGGTGGGTGGGAGGGGGGGGGGGGACATGGCTAAATTCAAAGACATTGAAACCTCAGACTGGAAAGAATACTACAAAGCAACCGAAGTAAACAAAGCCTTAATCTTCTTCTACCAGATTTATAACACAGCATTTAATGCAGCTTTCCCACTAACAAAACTATCAAGACAAAGAGCAAAAGATTAAAGATGGATCACATCAAGCCTTAAAACTTGTATAGCAGTAAAAGATAGATACTTCAAAACATATCTACTCAACACAACATCTGAAAACCGAATAAAACACACAAAATATAAGGATATACTCATCACTTGTCTACGATCAGCAGAGGAATGCTACTATAAAGAACTAGTCAGGAACGAGAAGCAAAATCTTTATACCATCTGGAAAATCTTTGGAGACATCATCAACTCACATAAAGCAATAATGAAAAATCCAATTGACAAACTAATCTATGACAATAAAACAATGACAAACAATGAAGATATAGCCAACACATTAAATGAACACTTGTTCAATTGGTGAAAAACTTGCAGCAAAACACACCAGTAATAGTATAGCACACAAGCAATATCTTAAACACCCAAACTCACATAGTTTTTTCTTAGTCCCACCAATTTACAAGAAACCCTAGAAGAAATAAAGAAACTAAATCCTAATAAGTCAATCGGACATGACAATATTTTGCAAAAAATAATCAAAAAGTGTGACACTCTACTCACACCATCTTTCTCCCACATTTGAAAATGCTACTGTTCCTGAGAATCTCAAAGTTGCAAAAGTAATACCCATCCATAAGAAAAATGACAAATACCTAGTTGATAAATACAGGCCAATCAGCCTACTCAGTTCCTTAAACAAATTAATAGAAAAACTAATGTACAAAAGAGTTTACCAATTTTTTAACAAATACAAAATATTATACAAATACCAATTTGGATTTAGAGAGAATCACTCAGCAATAATAGCCCTGACTGAAATCTTAGACAATATACTACAAGACCTTGAAAATGGGAAACCTGTTGCAGGAGTCTACTTAGACCTGAGCAAAGCATTTGATACCATAGACCATGACGTGTTACTCTTGAAACTCAGGCACAACGGAATTCGAGGCCAGGGACTTAAATAGTTGAGAGTTACCTAAAGCAATTTACATACATAAACGGTAAACGATCCAAGCTAAACTCAGTCAGGCATCATTCTCCCCACGGTTCTGTCCTGGGACCTCTCCTATTTTTGATCTACACAAATGATATAGTCAACTGTACAAAACAAGATGTCAAAACAAGGTTATTTGCAGATGATACTGTCATGGGGGTGATGAAAATGGGAAATATTGTGCCTAGAGTGGGACTCGAACCCACATCTCTTTGCATTCCAGGCCAGTGTGCTAACCATTACACCACCTAAGCTCCCTGATATCAACACACTCCCCACGCCTACCTGTCTATGTGGTTACTTGCCTGAGAGGTCAGTGCAGACCACTACACTCGTCCCCCTGGAATTGTAAGTCTTGTAATGCTTACAATTACATACATACAGGCAATGCACTAACACATACATACACAGGGTAGGTTCAACAACCATACAGCGCAAAGCTTGTACAGGATCCTGATCACGGCAACCAGTGTCATGGGGGTGATGAAAATGGGAAATATTGCGCCTAGAGCGGGACTCGAACCCACATCTCTTTGCATTCCGGGCCAGTGTGCTAACCATTACACCACCCAGGCTCCCTGATATCAACACACTCCCCACGCCTACCTGTCTATGTGGTTACTTGCCTGAGAGGTCAGTGCAGCCTACTACACTCGTCCCCCTGGAATTGTAAGTCTTTTAAATGGTCATTTAATGCTTACAAATACATACATACAGGCAATGCACTTACACATACATACACAGGGTAGGTTCAACAACCATACAGCGCGTAGCTTGTACAGGATCGTGGTCACGGCAACCAGTGTCATGGGGGTGATGAAAATGGGAAATATTGCGCATAGAGCGGGACTCGAACCCACATCTCTTTGCATTCCGGGCCAGTGTGCTAACCATTACACCACCCAGGCTCCCTGATATCAACACACTCCCCACGCCTACCTGTCTATGTGGTTACTTGCCTGAGAGGTCAGTGCAGCCTACTACAATACCAATGGCTTCATAACCTCAAATTCACCCAAACAACTAAAACATTCAATTAAAACATTCCTTTCAGATATATTTACATGGTGCAATGATAACAAATTAACAGTAAACCTGAACAAAACATGCTACACATTATTTAAAAGCAGAAGTACAACCATTCCTGATTACCTGAACAACATAAAGATAAACAATAACACAATAAAAAGAGTCCTATCTGTGAAATACCTAGGTATAATTCTAGATGAAAACCTCGACTGGGATGAACATATTGATAACTTAAATAATTAAATCATTAAAACAGCTAACTCATCTAAAATAATCAGACGACAGGTACATGAGGAAAATTTAAAAAATACTATAATATGCATATGTTTACTTCAAAATTCAGTATGGTATAGAGGTGTATGGGAGAGCCAAGTTATCAACCCTAAAAGGGGTACAGACATAACAAAACAGAGCTTTGAAAATACTGTATAGCAAAGACTATCCCACCCCAACTAAATCACTTCATAAAGACCTGGACTTACTTATGGTAACTGACATTTATCAAATATACATTGCAAAATTTGTTTACAAGCAAAAGAATGGCTCCCTCCCTGAAATATTTGATAATCTCTTCAAAGAAAACAATCAGGTCCATTCCAATAACAGGTGACAGATAAATAACATACATCACAAACACAATAGAAACAAATATTCCAAAATAACAACTGAAAACCAAGGAACCAATATCTGGAACTCAATACCAGTAGAAATTAGAAACCATAAAACTATGAAAAACTTCTGTAAAAAACTAAAGATAAGCTATCTCTATGCATACTAAATCAATTACCAGTAAAGAATATATATAACAGGACATAGTTGTCATTAACTAGTTACATAATTTAAAATATCAAGTGGCTATGGCACAGAACATAAAATTTACCCCTATTAACATACATATATATGCAAAAGAACTACTGATACTGCATGTAAGTACATGAATCCATGACACAATATACATATAATATTCCTATCATTACTTTGTTTTTTACTAACTGTGAAGAGACGCATCAGCATGTCATCATAATCATTAGCTAAAAATGTAGCTTAAGTTTAATCATCTGTTATTGTCATCACTTGTTCATTCACATCATGGAGACCAGCTAGATAAGCATCGCTTTTCTGAGATCCTTTCTGTCTGTAAGGAATTTGTATGCATTTATTGTACCACCTCAGTTTATTGGAAACATACCTTGCAGAGAGTTAAAATAAAAGAATTGATGAATTGACTGATCGTTAAGAATGTATTGCTGCAGTCATAGAAGGAACAGTAAGACAATTTATTAGACTAGTCTAGAGGCCATGATATCCAGCATTTTGATTTGCACAGAAAAATTAATTAACAATGTTTTCACTTCAATATCTGGAATAAAAGTTACCTTAAACTTGGAACCAGTACCGGCACAGCCACAAGTTTTTTGCAGTGGATCTTTACCAAAGAAGTTGTTAATTGCATATAAACTAGATAAAAGATTCACCCTGTACTTGAAGTAGGGCCTACCCAGGCTACTGCAATAGGCTTACGCCTATGCCATGGGGGGCGTAATCGATTAATCAACTCGGGTCACCTGAGCCACTTTTTGGCACATGCTCACATCCTACACACTCGGGTTGAATGAACAAATACTCTTCTCCACGCTCGGGGTAGAAAACATGGTGGCTTAATCCAAAGCGTAATTTTTTTTAATAACTGTTACAAGTACAGCAAAATAGGATTTAAAGTAGTTTATGATTGTATAAGCCGACAATCTGGGTTATTAAAAAAAAAGCATTAAAATCACATGCACGACTTGGACTCGTAGCTGTTATCCTAGAGGCACAAATGTGACGTTATCGCTCCTAGCAAACCCCAGCCAAGACGTGGGTTACTGGAGTCGGGACTTTTTGCACACGGCACGTGTATTTGTCGACTCCACTCGCAGTGTTCGATTTGAAATTCTAGCAACTCAGGTGACCCGAATCACGTTAATCGAATACGCCATGGGGTTCTGGCATATTTTGTGTTTGAGCTACTCTTCGAGATTAATTGACCAATTAATTAGTTAATTAATTAATAATACAAAATCAGGCTTTGACGCAGCCTTAAAATGGACATTTTCTTGTCTATAATCTATTACCAAAATGTTGTAAATATCATGAAATTTAAGGAAGTTATGGAATATTTTGTGGTTGAGCTACTCGTTGAGATTAATTCATTAAATAATCAAATTATTAGTTAATTAAATAATTAATAATACAAACTCAGGCTTTGATGTAGCCTTAAAAAGGACCCTTTCTTCTCTTTAATCTACTACAAAAACCATGTACATATCATGAAAACTACTGAAGTTATGCACTTTTTTCATTCAGTTTGCTTTTTAGTTGAATAACATCTTTTTCAGCACCGAGGCGCTGGTCTTCCGGCCTTAACAATTATAGTGCATATGAACTATTTATGGATGAGACGATGTGATGGTATTGTAGTGGTCTGCACTGACCTCTCAGGCAAGTAACCACATAGACAGGTAGGCGTGGGGAGTGTATTGATATCAGGGAGCCTAGGTGGTGTAATGGTTAGCACACTGGCCCGGAATGCAAAGAGATGTGGGTTCGAGTCCCGCTCTAGGCACAGTATTTCCCATTTTCATCACCCCATGACACTGGTTGCCGTGATCAGGATCCTGTACAAGCTTTGCGCTGTATGGTTGTTGAACCTACCCTGTGTATGTATCTGTACATTGCCTGTATGTATGTAATTGTAAGCATTACAAGACTTACAATTCCAGGGGGACGAGTGTAGTGGTCTGCACTGACCTCTCAGGCAAGTAACCACATAGACAGGTAGGCGTGGGGAGTGTATTGATATCAGGGAGCCTAGGTGGTGTAATGGTTAGCACACTGGCCCGGAATGCAAAGAGATGTGGGTTCGAGTCCCGCTCTAGGCACAGTATTTCCCATTTTCATCACCCCCATGACAGTATGAACAATATAGACAGTAGTAGGTTAAAATGAGGCATTACAAATATAGTGGGGATCTTATTTTGCACATGTAGACTGGAGAATAGCCATTTACCTTTAGATTATATCAGTGATTTGATGATCATACCTGTGAGGAGACATTAATATAATGGGCATGACTTGCTGATACAGGTAGTCGTGGATTTTGGATTATTTAGGGTCACACCCATTCCCTTTGTTTCAGTCGAATTACAGGACAAAAAAACATGTGATTTTAAATCAATAAAAAGTCATAACTTTCTTAATACTAGACCAATATGCATGATGTTGGTGTTATTTAAAAGCATATATTTGGCTCTTTACAATGGTATGAGTCATTTCTATACGGTAAATTTAATTTTTTTGTCACATACCTACATGCTGCTTATCAGAAAGAGTAGCCTCTGGGACAGTAGTGGGTTTCCTCCAAAGAAATATGTCAGAATGACCATATGTTTGACATCCAATAGCCAATGACTCGAAAATCAATGTGCTCTACTCTAGTCTAGAGGCGTCGTTAAAAACAGGCTTTACTTTACTTTTAACTTTGAATCTTATCTAGAAATGTGGTGTTCTCTGTGGCGGAGTGGTGAGTGTCTGACTTTTTTCTAGGTCGGACTCCTAATCTGAAGATTGGTGGTTCGATTCCCCATGCCCCCACCTCTGCCAATTTGGATTTCCACCGCTGTGTATAACTTACAGCGACAGCAAAGGCCAGTTGCTCTCATACCATGTCTATGTGGTGTGGGAGGTTAAAAATCCCTTGGGTCGGTAAAAGTGTAGACTCAGGCTTTCTATCGGCAAACTGTCTAATGGTGAAAACAAGTCTATTCAGACTTATCCATGATAGGCAGTATAAATCTTCAAGAAAAAAGAAAAAAAAGAAAAAAGATATAAACATGCATACTCATCATGCACGATACTGGCGGCTATTAGTTTATCTACGGTAGGAATACTTTATGTTAAAGTGGATCATACGAATCTACATTTAGATCCAGAGTGATTTCATACAACCTAGAATAGCTAGAAAAGATTCAGCCCGTAATTCCAGTACATGTACGAGGTACGCGAATAACACGGATCTTTCACAGTACTCGCTTGTCCCACGGTGCATGCGCGGTGCACATTTGACTATCATTTTACCTCTCTCTTGCAACCTTTATTTTAGGACTACTAGGAATCCAACCATATGGATGATTTAGTTCACATTTTGCTCCACTGCTACATCCAAAAATATTTGCTGTCTGATTTATAGAAGTGACAAAAAATTGTTATTCAAATTTATGTCTGTTTAAGTCACTGGAATTCTACCTGAAGGTAGGTTTTGATATTTTAAAAATTAGTTTATTTTGTTTCTTTATATACTTCTCTATATTAGGGTGTAATTTGGTGTTAATTTGAGGACCGGAACAGTGATTTTGAGGGCGGATAAAAAGGTGTGTACACGAAAAAAAACGCCACTTTCACGCTACTCATGTGCACACCACACTTGAGATGGGTCACAAAATTCAACTGGTTTTCCATTGAAACAATGGAACCAAAATAACCATAAAAAACGTGTTAGAAAGTGTCACAACTTCCTTGATAATTGTCACAGGATGATGATTTAGGTATCATTAGAAAGGACTTTACAATACCTTTGCAATGATGTATTTTATGTTGGAATCTGTTAACTTTGAATTTTTTTGTCACATACCTACATGTACATCCGAGCCACGACTACTTTAAAGTTTTTATTTTTTTATTGACGAGGTATTTACTCTGCCCATAACGTATAAGCTCCTGTCAGGGTGCTTGTTTTCAACGCTGGACAGCTGTGGTGCTGTCTTGATCTGTTCCTTTGCCCAGGAGTGTTTACCTGTGTCTGCTCGGGTCAGCCTTACGTTTTTTGTTCGGATTTCCTCCTTATTATCCTAAAGTACTTACCAACGAAGAGTAACTGGCTCCCGCCTCTGTCAGTTCCCCCGCCATCCTTAATGAGCTTTCCGGTCGAGTTGGTGTCAAAGATACAAATTGAAATAGACTAGATACGCCCACAGCCACACGAACAGTAGGCCTAAATCCAATAACTTCCTGAAGCCATAATCATCAACCGTGTACTCCGAATTTACCTTCACTGTACCAGTGCCAACTGTGGCCTAGTGGCAGTGCTCCAGTAGTGACAGCAGTTCAGTTGTTGTTTGACTACAACTTACATACAAGTAACACTAAACTGAAGTAAACAAGCCAAGCCCAAGGCTTGGACTGGAGCCTTGGGCTTGGTGACGTTGGTCCCAGTGGTCGGGACAACCCGACCGATTTAAATTATGATCGCAGTATCTGATACCGTGCTGATAGTGGAACTTGAGAGTGACACTGATTTAATGCCACAATTTCCACATGCCCAATCAGCTTCATAGGAGTTTGTGGCAACCAATGGCACAAGATCGCCGTTGACAGGCTTAGTCCAAGGCCCTAAATGCTCACATCACTCGTTATACAAGTCCGGTTGTGTTATTTACTCCACTTTTGTAGAGCGGCCAATTTCCCGGTCACATGATTGTGAGGCAATCACGTGACGCGCTCCCTGTGGTTACCGGTGTTGGCGGGAGGTGGCAGAACCGACAGCTTTGGTCTGGTGTCGGTGGATATCGCCAGGTGGCAACCGGGGGAGAAGGGGGGGGACCTGTACAGGGGCCGTATGCACCAATCGGAGTTAAGGCCTTAACCGCGGTTTGACTATCCCCACACGGCTAACTGTGGAAAATCCGTATGCATCAATCGGTGCCAGCGCAAACCGCGGACCGTAGCCTAGGCTAAGCTATCCCACCTTCAAATCAGGTTTTAACTGCTAGCCGGGGCGGTTAGTGTGCGTGTGTGGCTCTCAATCTATTCAATGCTGTCATATTTAACAGAATTACATACGCAATAAGTGAAATCTTATCAGTTTAACCCTAAATGCGAAGCGATATTAACGCTGCTGCCGTAGCAGCGGCGATATTAATATTTTCGAATCGACGAATGTAATGTAAACAAACCGCCGCCTCCGCAGCGACGTCGATATCCATACTGTCCAACGTCAACTAAATATGGCCGCCGCCGTCGCCGCCGAATCGGCGGCTATATATTAGCCCAAATCTAGTGAATGCTGTCATATTTAACAGAATTACATACGCCATAAGTGAAATTTAATCAAATTAACCCTAAATTCGAAGCAATATTAAAGCCGCCGCCGCATTGGCGGCGTTATTCATATCGTCGACTGGAGGGAATTCCCAAATCTATAAATAAACTCACGGTCAGCTATCCGCCCAGGCTAAAACATTGGCGCATACCAGTTAATCTTTTTCGCGGACCCCCCACTACCCGCAGCTAGCTGACCGGAGTTAGCCCCTAGCTCCGGTTAAGGCTAGCACAACTTGGTGCATACGGGCCCAGGTGGATGCCTTGATTAGGGGAGTTAATGTTGTATGGTTTGTGATACGTTATCTACACCAAATGTATAGTGTCAATTATATATTCACGCCGCGGCCATGTTGAAACCAGACCGAGGCCACATACACGTCTGCGAGGAGCTGCTGTATGAAAAGTCATGCAAATACTTTTTTGTCGACCAATACCTCTCGAAATCACTCAAATTTGGGGGTATTCATTTTTTAAACTACGATATTCGTCTTTGCATACCTGTTTTCTATCTATTGGCTAATTTTCACGAAGATTGGGTGACTCTTGCATGGTGATTTTCCCATTTTTTAACTACAATGTGACTGTCAACTTCAAGTATGCATAGTTATGGTGGTATCATGTAATGCAGTGCTGTCAGCATAGTTATCTGTGCAACACAGTTAAACAAATATTCTTAGTAATTACAAATTAATAAAAGCTTTGAAAGGGTTAAAATATATTTTTTTACATATATATATATTAAGAAAGTTGTGCAATTTTGAATTAAAGAAAAGATTGGCAGCCAAGGTGAGCGAATTTGTTGACATTGCCTACTGAAATGCATCTGATCATCACTCAATCTTCATGAAAATTGACCAATAAATAGAAAAAATATACGCAAAAATGAATATGATAGTTTCAAAAGTGAATATCTTCAAATTTAATTCCTTTAATTTCTCTAGTAGATCATACACATCGGCACACAACAGTGTCTTATGGCCATTTCCAATACCGACGCTTACTCAGACTCGTTCTGATGGCGAATTAGGTCACGCGTGAATTGCTGTCACAATACTGATGCTGTCACATACTGAGGTAGTAGCCCTACTGTCACCATCAGTGACAATCAGACCTTTGAAGGTTAGGTTTGTCCGTAATTTGATTCTACATATCTGACTTAGATACTGATGCACATATTAAGAAGCATTTATAGGTACATAAAAGGGCATTCTGAGTCAATTTAACAGAACCTGTTACTGCTGAAGGCTCTGGTGGCAGTTTTGGTGTGCTTGCCAAAACTAATATTGCATGTTTGTACTTCAAATATCTCAAAAGTTAGCCATTTAAAATAAAAGTTACTTCAAACTAAGGTAAGGTAGATAGTAATAATAATTTTAATATATTTCTCTCAGAAAAAATTACAACAAATCAAAACCATCCAGCAAACGCAAAACCGGGTTATGTGAATGTCAATACAGATTTATTTAAGTCACGGAAATACACTTGTACATTTCCAACTGCTAAAATCAGGAGGCGGACGAAGTAAGCGATAGTTCTAACTTACTCATTTCTCAAACCGAATAGAGAACGTGGATTAGAGGAGATGTCCACATGTTTAAAAATCAATTTTAAACCTCTGAACTTCAAGTTGCAATAGTCGCCTGTAGGTAGCATGATGGTGACGTCATGATGACCCTATCAAGTATCATTGTTTCTGGCAGCAGCCATTCTTCTGACAGCAGGCGGCACCACCACCCTTCCCGCCGCATGAGGCGTCACACTTGCAGCTCGGGCCACACTTGCAGCTCGGGCCGCACTTGCAGGCCTCGCCACACTTGCACCCGGGACACGGCTTGCAGGTCTTCCCCTTGCAGCACTGCGGAGAAGAGCAAGAACTGTGTTACGCAGCATCAGTGTTATAACGCGGTACCTACACTATGTAGACCAATCAGAAGCAGTCAGTGTGCTAACCTGGTACCTACACTATATGGACCAATCAGAAGCAGTGTTTAACCTGGTACCTACACTACGTGGACCAATCAGAGGCAGTCAGTGTGCTAACCTGGTACCTACACTATGTGGACCAATCAGAAGCAGTGTTTAACCTGGTACCTACACCACAGGACCAATCAAAAGCAGTCTGTTTAACCTGGTACCTCCTGGTGGAGGTCACGTGCGGCCAGGCGCGTGACGTTGATAGAATAAACCAGTTACACACTAGCTCTCGTTGTGTTCGGACGTATGATACATTACAATGTGGACCAGTTAGAAGCAGTGTGTTTAACCTGGTACCTACACTACGTGGACCAATCAGAAGCAGCGTGTTTAACCTGGTACCTACACTACATGGACCAATCAGAAGCAGTGTTTAAGCTGGTACCTACACTACGTGGACCAGTTAGAAGCAGTGTGTTTAACCTGGTACCTACACTACGTGGACCAATCAGAAGCAGTGTGTTTAACCTGGTACCTACACTATGTGGACCAATCAGAAGCAGTCAGTGTGTTAGCCTGGTACCTACACTATGTAGACCAATCAGAAGTAGTGTTAACCTGGTGCCTATGGCAGATATTAGAACGAAGCAATCAGAGGCAGGGGTGCCTCCCGAGGGCCTGCTTACACTGGGTCCACATTTGCATCCGTCCTCGCCGCAGTCCTTGCAGCAGTTATTGCAATCTGAGAATAAAGAACAAAAGTCTTTTATTATAATGCCAAGCTTCATTTTACATAAACTTCTCATCACGCGCGAATGAAGGCCTCACAAATCACTTTTCTCGCCACGTTTTGATCAAACATTATCAGAAAATGCACATGCTTTTATATAATATTCACAAAAGTAGGAATATGAATAATATAAACCAATTACTGACGAAGTCATGATAAAACGCATGCCGAGGTCTTACTTCAGAGAAGGGTCCACAGCGAGGAAAGGAGCAAAAACGGGTGACCACTGGGTCATATTGAGCAAACCCTTGCAGGAATAGTTTCCCATTCTATAACTCCTGATATTGTGTGATTTAAACAGAAGTTGATGTAGATAAATTAAAAATATACTTCAAGCACTTATATATCAATTCAATTCAATTCTTTTATTTTAACTCTCTGCAAGGTATGTTTACAATAAATTGAGGTGATACAATAAATGCATACAAATTCCTTACAGACAGAAAGGATCCCAGAAAAGCGATGCTTATCTAGCTGGTCTCCATGATGTGAATGAACAAGTGATGACAATAACAAATTATTAAACTTAAGCTACATTTTTAACTAATGATTATGATGAGCTACTGATGCGTCTCTTCACAGTTAGTAAAAAACAAAGTAATGATAGGAATATTATATGGATATTGTGTCATGGATTCATGTACTTACATGCAGTATCAGTAGTTATTTTGCATGTATGTTAATAGGGGTATTATATATATTCTTTACTGGTAATCGATTTAGTATGCATTGAGATAGCTTATCTTTAGTTTTTTACAGAAGTTTTTCAAAGTTTGAAGGTTTCTAATCTCTACTGGTATTGAGTTCCAGATATTGGTTCCTTGGTTTTCAGTTGTTATTTTGCCATATTTGTTTCTAGTGTGTTTGTGATGTATGTTATTTATCTGTCGTGTGTTATGGGAATGGACCTGATTGTTTTCTTTGAAGAGATTATCAAATATTTCAGGGAGGAGGCCATTCTTTTGCTTGTAAACAAATTTTGCAATGTATATTTTATAAATGTCAGTTACCATAAGTAAGTCCAGGTCTTTATGAAGTGATTTAGTTGGGGTGAGATAGTCTTTGCTATACAGTATTTTCAAGGCTCTGTTTTGTTGTGTCTGTATCTTTTTTAGGGTTGATGATTTGGCTCTCCCATACACCTCTATACCATACTGGATTTTGGAGTAAACGTATGCATAGCATAGTAATTTTTTATTTTCCTCATGTACCCGTCATCTGATTATTTTAAATGAGTTAGCCGTTTTAATTATTGAATTATTTAAGTCATCAATATGTTCATCCCAGTTGAGGTTCTCATCTAGAATTATACCTAGGTATTTCACAGAAGGGACTCTCTTTATTGTGTTATTGTTTATCTTTATGTTGTTTAGGTAATCAGGAATGGTTGTACTTCTGCTTTTAAATATTGTGTAGCATGTTTTGTTCAGGTTTACTGTTAATTTGTTATCATTGCACCATGTAAATATGTCTGAAAGGAATGTTTTAATTGAATGTTTTAGTTGTTTGGGTGAATTTGAGGTTATGAAGCCGTTGGTATCATCTGCAAATAACCTTGTTTTGACATCTTGTTTTGTACAGTTGACTATATCATTTGTGTAGATCAAAAATAGGAGAGGTATGTGTAACTATGTCTGAACAAGAAACTACTAAATAAATAATGGGATCTTTCCATAATTTGAGCCAATCAGACCTGTTCTTTTCGATTGCAAATGGCCACCCCTTATGGGGGCCGCCATTTGCAATAAAAAAGAACAGCTCTGATTGGCTGACAGAGTTCTCATGAGAACGAGAAGAGGAAAGTCCATTTCCGGCAAGTTCAAACGGGCTCAAACGAGTTCAACCGTGGCTGGTTGGGTCGCTCAGTATAGCGCTGAATATGCTTATGCTACTTCAAACACTCGGCGCGTCTTTGTGACTAATTACGCCCACTCCCGACAGGTGGCAGCACACGGCACGGCCTCGTTTAGTCGGGTCCCCTCGCCCACCTGAGCCCGCAGCCTCCGTGACTTGGGAGGCTGTGGTTGTCCTACATATGTACATGAGTTATGCATTCAGGTCACGCTCCAGGCCGACATGGTAAGCAGCTACAGAGACGGCGCGGCCCTCCAGCCTCAGTGTGTGTGTGTGTGTGTGGGGGGGGGGGGGGGGGGGGGGAGGAGAGTCCCCGCACTCACGCAGCCGGCACGTGAGCAGGGGCGTAGCCAGGAATTGAACAATTAAGACGCAAAGTGGTTCGAATATGCTTTAAAGTTGCATATTCTGGTGGTTTTGAGATTTTGTCATTTTCTGAGAAAATATATATTATGTTGATTGCTATTATCTATCTTACTTTATTTTCAAGTAACTTTTATTTTAAATGGCTAACTTTTGAGATATTTGAAGTGCAAACCTGCCAAATTAGTTTATGTGGCAACAAATCCTTAATAAGTGCATCAGTAGCTAAGTTTGATATGTAGAATAACATCTAGGTAAGTGTTTTGGTTTTGAAAATTTGATGCTTTCATCGGACTGTGCAGCTTTAAGGAAATTAACAAATTCTAAGCACACAATTTTTTTTAAAGCTGCATATTATTAATATAATAAATTTAGTATAGAAAAAAACACGAGGCTAGGAGAAATTGTTTGCATGTGCTTACAGTGCGACAAAGTAGGCGATGCGTGGTGGTGTGATGGTGGTGGGGTGGGGTGATCTGTGATGGTGGGGTGTGGTGGTGGTGGGGTGTGGCGGTGTGTGATGGTGGTGTGTAATGGTGTGTGCTGGTGGTGGTGTGTGATGGTGGTATGTGGTATGATGTGGTGGTGTGATGGTGATGTGGTGGTGGTTGTTGTGATGGTGGTATGTGGTGGTCGTGGTTGTGATGGCGGTATGTGGTCGTAGTGTGGTAGGGTGTGGGGCTGGTGTGATGGTGTTGTCATGGGAGGGTGATGAAAATGGGAAATATTGCGCCTAGAGCAGGACTCGAACCCACATCTCTTTGCATTCCTGGCCCATGTGCTAACCATTACACCACCTAGGCTCCCTGAAATCACCATACTACCCACGCCTACCATTCTATGTGGCTCCTTGCCTTAGAGGTCACTGCAGACCACTACACTCGTCCCCCTGGAATTGTAAGCCTTTTAATGCTTACAATTACATACATACAGGCAGTGCACTTACACATACACAGGCTAGGTTCAACAACTATACAGCGCATAGCTTGTATAGGATCCTGGTCATGGCACCAGTGTCATAGGGGGGGTGATGAAAATGGGAAATATTGCGCCTAGAGCGGGACTCGAACCCACATCTCTTTGTATTCCGGGCCAGTGTGCTAACCATTACACCACATAGGCTCCCTGAAATCAACATACTACCCACGCCTACCTGTCTATGTGGCTCCTTGCCTGAGAGGTCAGTGCAGACCACTACAGTGGGTGGATGGTGGTGTGATGGTGGTGGTGTGATGGTGGTGGTGTGGTGGGGTAAGTGGGTATTTGGTTATTTGGGTTGTGGGGTTAAATACCACGGACTCACTGACCCATGTCTATGTTGATGGGTTGTACAAAGATACAAGACCAACAATTGCGCCGTGCCGCATGGTGGCGTGTTGGTTCATGCCCTTCACACTCACACTAGTCTAGTATCACACCTGTGTACAGCAAGTAAATGCGCTGCTGGTGGTTCAGGGTTTGAGGTTAAAGTTGCAAAATCCCACGTTTTTGAGTTTCGACAATTTTCTTAGATAAACACATTAGATTAATCATTATAATCTATTTTACTTTAGTTTGAAGTAACTTTTATTTTAAATGGCTAACTTCTGATATATCTGAAGTGAACACATGCCAAATTAATTTTGGCTAGCACGCCACAAATCTTACACCATAGGCTTCATCAGTAACAGATTCTATTAAATTGGCTTAGTATCCCCATCAAAGCAGCAACAAATGTTTAATAAGTGCACCAGCATCTAAGTAGGATATGTAGAATCAAATCTATGCAAGTGTTTTGGTTTTGAAAAGTTGATGTTTTCATCAGACTATGCAGCTTTAAGAGCATCTTTTACCAACTTTGAAACAGAACAGATTCTCAGATGTAGCTTCTTGTCGTGTAACTAGTTTGGCTACTCATATCAAAGCTTAGTTCAGCTGAGTGCTACTTGAGAACTGCCGGGACGACTGGTGACTGTCGTAGTTTGTTTACAACGAGCTGAACAAACACAAGATAAAAGATTGACGTCTGACTCTGTTCAGAGGTGAATTACAACCCTATGTAAAAGTTGGAGAAAAGGTGTCGTCTCACAGTTGATGGCCTTAGATTGGCTCTCCTGCCTTTTCTACCTTATGTTGATGAAAATCCAATAGCTACAATCCGATTGTATATGTTTTCTCTGAACATATTCAATCATGTTAAAATCACATAATATCAAGGCATCATTACACAAAAATCTGTTTGAAGTGATAAGAGTCCATGAAGTAAATCCTCCATGTTTGAATGAACTACTTGTACCACTTGACTACCTCAGCCAATGAAAATGACTGCTTCCTGACCTAGATTGGATTATTACCCAGGAACCTCTCAACTTCTTGTCAGTGGCTGCTATGTTGACATGTAGGCTCTGTCAATTCAAACTTTAAAGTTCATTGATCTACTGGACTAATCTAATCAGTTCAAAAGTTGAGGGTAAATATATCAAGGTATGGGAAGAATATATTTTGCCTTTTAAATTAAGGATTGATGTGCTCATTTCATTTACCCACATTTTCTTCACTTTTTATATAGGGTTGTTCTTCACCCCTACTCAGACTACTGTAGTATGGGGTGAATCTTTTATCTAAACAAACACCAAACAAACACTACACGAATAGACAATCACAGAGCGATAAAAGGCAAGTGCGGAGAAGAACCGTGTTTACACGGGTTTGACAGGAAACCGGGTTTGTTTCTCTTCAACACCTGGTCATGGTTCACTTTACTGTCACCGTCACCTACAGCAATGATTAGTTACTGATGGCTTAATGCTGTTTTGCCACGAAGGGCCTCAATCATAGCAAAATGTTAATGGTACTTATTCTGCAGGTTTTGTTAATTAGAGCCTACATTTATCTGTATACATTGAAATGTACACGAAAATCTGAATGGTCAGATTTGGGTAAAATGACAGTATACATTTAAAGTTGCATACTCCGATGATTCTGAAATAAATATATTAGGTTGATGATTATAATTATTTAGTTTCAAATAACTTTACTTTAAAATGGTTGCATAGTTGCAAGTTGCATAGTCCGATGGCTTTTGAATGTTTCCTTCATTTTTGAGATAAATGTATCAGGTTGACCATTATAACCTAATATGCATTATTCTGGAGTCACTTTGATTAAAGAGCGTCTAATTTTGGAGCAATTTGAGCTGAAAGAACCTAAAATGATTTCAGCAAGCTTGCCAAAACTCCAGTTGTTGCAGTTCAGATTCACATCTCGCAATGGTCACGTAATGAGGAATGACCTTATGTCCTGTAACCTGAGTAAAGCCATATATGGTACTGGAATGAGGGCCAGATTAATGAGGTCATGAGATTGACCTAATTGGGCAGTGCACTCTCTACCTAAAGGGATGGGGTATTAAATTCACTGATTATTCTGTATATTAGTTAATGCACCAGTACCTAAGTTGGATATATAGAATCAAATATAAGTAATGGCTTTGGTTTTGAAAAAAATATGTTTCATCGGACCATGCATCAGCAGCAAGAGGTTCAATTAGATTGACTTATCGTGCCTATCACCAATTACTTAATAAGTGCACCAGTATCTAAGTTGGAAATATAGGTTCAAGTCTAGATAAATGATTTCCCTTTAAAGTGTGGTGTTTTATCGGATTATGCAACTTTAACTTCCAAAACATGGCTGAAATTACAGGAGGCGATACAGCCCAGTTGTTCTTAGGAACCCACCACCACAACCCCAACCACCACCCAACACTCCCAATAGCAGTTCCTACCATGCAGAAGGTTGTGAGTTTGGTTCCCGGTCGACAATGACTTTAATATTGATACTTGTCGCTTCCTAGCCTGGCACTCGGCATTAATAGGATAGGGCAAGGACAGGTTAGCTCAGTCAGGATAATGTGATTGAGTGGGATATCAGGTCATGGTGCCAGTAGCCTGGTCTCCCAGTGGGGCAGCACTATAAAGTCACCATGAGTGCACACTGTCACAAGTTGGTTCCCGTTCTCAAATGATTTTAGATGTTGCCAGGACCTTAAACTCCAACAACCAACCAACCAGACGAGTAGAACGCCTCGTTTCTAAGGTGACACTTACTCGTTACAGTTACACTAGTTACAGTAGTTACAGTCAGCGTCACTGCCGACTTGTAGGTTGCAGTGAGGCCAACACGCCCCCTGCGCGGACCGGTGTTGTGGTTTTGGGCCACCGTCGGTTTACACTCTACGTATCGCTTCTGCGCATGCGTCAAAATCGAACAGTATAGTCTGCGCATGCATCAGAATCGAAGCACATATCGCCAGATTCAAACCGTGGCCTAAAGCCGTGTTCACACGGGGAAAAAGTAAAGCGATTCAGCCAAGGCGAACTAAAGGAGTCGAATTAGCCGCCCGTTCACACGGGCACTACTTGGGCTGGAAATCGATATCTGCGCATGAGCAAGTCCAGTCTGACCAGCGCCAGTTTTCGGTTAGGCAATGTCACCACTAATAGGTAATGTATATAGGCCCCCAAATGGGAATATGCAGGAAGCTTTTGACCTAATAAGCTCAACCATGAAACAAATTATAGACATTAACAAATATGAAACTCTTCTCATTGGTGATTACAATGCAGATTACAATGCAAAAAATCAACCATCAGCTAATATCACGAGACAATTTGCCACAGAACATGAACTGCAACAGATGATTAACAAAACTACTAGAAGCACACAAACCTCAAATACAACAATTGACCTGGCTTTTACAAATATAAAATATTGTACTACATCTGGTATCCTCAACTACAACATAAGTGATCACAAACCTATTTATATAATAAAAAAAAACAACAAGGAATGACAAACAAACCACATCACACTGGGGCCGCTCATATAGAAACTGCACCTATGAGGACCTTTCAACCACATTACGGGGATTTGCTACCAATGAAATAGTTTATGAGCAAGATCCGAACAAGTGCTGGGACATGTTAGAAGCTATCCTTGATAGAGCTGCTGACAAACTTTGCCCAATGATTGAACTGAGAATAAGAAAAAACACAGCTAAATACTTAAATGACGAATTACAAGAACTACAACGAGATCGGGACTACTTTTGCCAAAAGGCTGAATTAACCAAAGACCCAGGGGATGCATTCATAGCAAAATGCTTAACTAGAAAGGCCAGGACTGAGGTTCGAAAGGTAAAATCAAGGTACTATCTTGACCAAGCCATCATTCACAACCAAAACCCCAAGAAATTTTGGTATGAACTAGATCAAATAGAGCCTGATCCCAAGCCAAAAATCAGTAATCTAATAAATGACAGTACTGGTGAAACAATACCTGATATTCAACTAGCAGAAGAGATCAACAAATACTTTGTTGATATAGGAGCTAACCTAGCCCAAAAATTTCAACCAAAAGATGATGTCCAGGAAAACTATAAGGTTGTAGTTAACCAACATAGATATGATCTCATAGAAACAACAAAAGACAAGATCCTTACCAAAGTACAAGATCTATCACCATTCAAACCTTCAGGCATGAAGGACATCAGTTCAACCTTTATCAAGGGCACCATCAAGGCTCTGATAGATGAATTTACATACCTATACAACCTCATAATTACTACTGGAATTTTCCCAGAAAAATGGAAGAGAGCAACAGTTACCCCTATACCCAAGGTAGGTAACCCAAAGTCCTGTAATGAACTGCGACCTATATCCATACTACCTCTCCCTGGCAGAATAATTGAACAGATAATTCACGACCAAATAAAAACATTTCTTGAGGACACTAACTATTTAGCCACCCAACAAAATGGCTTCAGAAAAGAAAGGTCAACGACTAAGGCACTTGCCTCATTAATGGATGAATTGTTGATTAGCACAGACAGAGGTGAGCTCACAATAGCTGTTTTTCTTGATTTCAAGAAAGCTTTTGATACAATTGACCACAAAATCCTGCTATGTAAGATCAAAAGAGCTGGACTGGGAAAAAGATCATGTAGGTTCATATCCAACTACTTAAACAATAGACAACAAGTCACAAAAATTAATAATACAGAATCCTCCACGAGAACTGTCAGAACAGGAGTGCCCCAAGGTTCCACTTTGGGACCACTCCTCTTTCTGATATTTATTAATGACCTACCATTGCTGTCTACCAGTGCTAATTTCACACTTTTTGCGGATGATGCTGTCCTCACAGTGCACAATAAAAACATTATTCTGGCAGCTACTATGGTAAACAAGGTGTTAAAAAAGGTCAATATTTGGTGTGCTGATAACAGACTTACCATAAACACACAAAAATCAGAATATGTGATATTTGGAACAAAATCTAGAAAATTGTACATGCAAAATATAGAGCTATGTATAGGCAATGCAGTGCTAAGAGAAGTGAACTCGTACAAATACTTAGGAACCACACTTGACTCTACACTGAATGCGAACCAGCAACTATCGAGGCTGAACCAAATTCTAGGTATGAGAATGACAACCTTTAGAAAAATAAGATGCTACATGAGTGAGAACACAGCGCTCAAACTGTATAAGGCAACTATACTGCCAATAATAGATTATAATGATCTAATCTATGGCCTTTTAACAAAACAAGAAAATAAATTACAGAGAACTCAAAACCGAGTCTTAGAACAGTATATAGGGGCAAAGTTCTCTCAGTGAATGAGATGCACACTAGATCTAATATCACATACCTGAGCCAAAGGAGAGATGCACATCTGCTATCTCTTATGTTTATCAGAGCCAAGGATGAAAACTACATAGACCATACTACCAGAGTTACCAGGCAGGGGGATGCTACACTCCTCAAAGTTCCTAAACCACTCACAAATAGACTGACAAGAGCCCCTATCTACAAAGGCAGCAAATTATGGAATGAACTCCCAGTCAGAATTAGACATGCACAAACACAACTAGAATTCAAGAACATGGTAAGATTTCACCAAGCCAATCAGGCCCTTCTACAGGCCTAGTGATGAGGTCGCCATATTTAATTAGCTATCTATTATAAGCACCTATGGCCACCCTGCCCCCTCCCACCACCCCACGCGCTCCTTTGCCTGCTGCCAACAAACCAAGTTATCCACCGTACAAATTATTTGCCCAGCAAATTCGGAAAGGTGTGTCAGTCTGGTAGTATTGCTATAGACCGGGGGCCCTATGGTACTGGGACGGCTCACTCCCTATCTCTCCCATGTGATGTAAATTTTGTGGTCCCACCTTGTGGTGGGTTTGATTGACCCAGCTGCTGGTTGGTCTTTCACATGTAAACACATACGGTTATATCATGCATGAGGCGGGTAAGCGTGAATACACATCAATATCGGATTGCTATGAACAGGCACACATCATCGTCGCCATCGTCACACAGCTTTCACATTCATATATACATTTGTGCATATATTGTGGCATCTGTTTAGCCGGGGGAATGGCCAGCGCACCATGTGGTGGGTTTGATCATTTTGATTACACAGTACAGGCTGAGTGAGCTGTCTTGGTATTATGGGGTCTTTGTACAAACATAGACACTAATAAAGTCTGTACTAGACTACTAAATGACTGAAACATACAATCCTCCAAGCATTGTTTATCCCATCATTACTAACAACCTACTTACTCAAACTACTTCATGTAGTCAAAAAACACACCTGAGGTATTAACCTTTTAAGCATAACCCTATAAGCTAACCACACTCTATCTAACAGAATAAACAAACCATTCTACTAACACTCACTCCATCTCAAAATATTAACTCCAACAACATGATAGTTTTGCAATTCACAACATAGTAGGCATACAAACCTATGAAGGAAAACTATGTACCTAACCACTCCGTAATGTAAAGGTCTAATCAATACACATGTATGTATCAAGTGTGTAGGAATACAACATATAACTGCTATTTTTGTATGTGAATTGTCAAACTATACCATATGTAAGTCTTTGAATGTTTGATATTGTTATTTCAGCTGATTTGGGCTAGCTGCATATATTGTAAATAACTGTATTGTCACATGGCTGGAAGACCAGTGCCACGGCGCTGACAAAAGACTTTATTCAATGAATAAACTATATTTACAAAAAAAAAAAGATCAGAGGAATCGATTCAGCCCTAATTCGACTCAGATGCCCGTTCACACGCGAAATGTAACCCAAACTAGGCAAGTCGATTTCTACGAATTGATTTACATTGCCCGTGTGAACACGGCTCAAGACAGTTGAGTTAAGTGACACTCATACTGTCACTATAGTGCCAATGTCACATCCCCGTGAAATGTCCTTACATGTGAATAAGAACACTAGCGTAGTGCAGAAACCATCTATTGCTAGTTTCAGCTCATTTCAGCTCTTGTTTGAAACATAGAATACAAACTAAAAAAAATATATATAATAAATTAAGTTATTAATCTTATATCCAGCATTGCATTTACATCAATATAATCAGCACATCTTATGCCATGTGCATTTATATTTAGACAAATCTGGGCACTCAGACTAGTGATAAGCCGTGTTCACACGGGAAAAGTTTACGTCGATTTATACAAGGCGGATAATATGAACCAAATTAGTGTCGCGTACACACGGGCAGTACTTGGGCCGGAAATCGATATCAGCGCATGAGCAAGTCGATACTAACCAGCGCCAGTTTCGGTTAGTCAATGTCGCCACGAGAGAGTGTGGGTTCGACCTAGATATGTATGGACTGAATCGTATTGGTTTGGAAGGGTCAAAACTTCTGCTGGGCAGTGAAACCCTAAAAATAAATGATGAAAACAATATCTGTGCACAGCGAGCGGTTTCATAGACCAAATTATATAATATGCGCTTTTGATCGACCGGAAAATAAACAAACTCAGGTCTGGACTCCGCATGCGTGTGACGTCCTTAAACCGGCTCATAAAATCCACTTGCGTTCACAAGGGCGATATAAGTCGAATCATAAAATTTGGTTCATATAAACTACCTACTTAGGTGGTTTATAAAATCTGAATTATATGATTCGATTCAGGCTTAAACCGCCTCAGCCGCGCGTTCACACACCAAATGTGAGCCGAACTATACAAGTCGATTTTTATGATTCGAATTAACTGCCCCGTGTGAACACGGCTTTAGAGCCATAGCCAGAGTCAGTTTTAGTCATTTTATTAATGTTTTTATTTATATCCTATGGTTAATGACATATGTAGAATTAGAAAATGAGTAGGATTAATCAGATATTGGTTATTTATGTCTCTCAAAGAACTGTATGTTGACACATTTGGCATTTTAATATTTAGAACAAGAATTAATAATGGTGATGAGGATATATCACTGATTGTTTTGTGTAGAATTGTATGTTTTTGTTTTTTTTGTTCCATTAGTTGTTTAAGCAGGGGAAATTTCAGTCATAGACAACTGGTCTTCCTCATTCCACTGCTGGTCGATAGAATGCCCGAGCCTACACTTTTACCAACCCAAGGGATTTTTAACCTCCCACACCACATAGACATGGTATGAGAGCAACCGGCCTTTGATGATGCTGTAAGTTATACACAGCGGTGGAAATCCAAATTGGCAGAGGTGGGGGGACGGGGAATCGAACCGCCGACCCTCAGATTAGGAGTCTGACCTAGAAAAAAGTCAGACACTCTAACCACTCCGCCACAGAGAACGCCACACTCTACAGCCGTGTTTACACGGGGAATTGTGAAACGATCTAGACAAAGCGATTTATATGAGGCGTTTTAAGAGGAGTTTACACGGACAGAGTTTGAAAGTGTTTTGGCGCCGGGAACCAGCAGCCTTAGGTCCGCTTGTAGCCGGCGAGCACTGCTATTTGTTTAGTTTACACTTGGTGATTCGACGCCGATGTAGCTGCTACGTTAATATCGCTTGGAATTTAAGGTTAATTTAATTTAATTTTATTATTTGAGTCTGTAATTCTGTTAAATATGATCGCATTCACTAGATTTGGGCGTAATCGGGCCCTAACACTGCCGGGCACCAGCGATTAGTTACTGCCTCACCTGTTGCCAGCACGCACTACTATTTTATACTATCGTTGCCCGAGAACCAGCTGAATCGCTTCAAATAAACCACCTAGTGACATGGTATAGATGAAGCGTTTCATATGAATCGATTCAGCCCTAAAACGCCACAGCATCGCATCTACACAGCAAATGTGAGTCGATCTAGGCAAGGCGTTTTATATGAGGCGTTTTAAATCGCCCGTGTAAACAGGGCTAAAGGGGCCAGATATAGGTCGCTGGCGACGGGAACCGTACTCCGACAAATGCTCTCCAAGCACAACCTTGTTTGGGTTTTATGTTTAAAGAACCAAATATGTGTGGGGAGAGTAGGGGACCCACTTCACTACCAGAAGTGGGTCAGTTCTGAGGCTGGTACTAGCTGGCAGCTGTTGTTTTTAAAATGGCTGGGTGAGTGGAGAGAAGGGAGAGTAAAACTGGGGTATTTTCAATCTTCTTTAGAGTAGTTCAATCAGGAAATATATTTGTGTAATGTAAAAATATATATTAGTACAATTACATTGCATAATTCAATGAGAAACAGATATAGATGAAAAAATGTTTTTTTGTTGATGAATGTGAAAAAGGTTCTGCTGTGTATGGGGTTTGAACCCACACGAACAAACAACTTCAGATTACAAGTCCAACACTCTAACCACTAGGCCACAGAGACCTCACATAGTAAGTAGTCTCAGTTCTGCCTCCAGTCGCTGCGGCGGCGGCGATTTGTGTACTTTAGATTCGGCGATTCGAAAATATTAATATCGCCGCCTTTGCGGCAGCAGCGTTAATTTCGCTTCGGATTTAGGGTTAATTTTAATAAATTTCACTTATTGCGTATGTAAATCTATCAAATATGATCACATTGAATAGATTTGGGCGTAAGAAATTCACGCCACGATCTAACAACACGGGAGACGGATGCTCTAACTCGAATCCTGGTCGAGTCAAACCAATGACTTTAAAATTGATACTTGTTGCTTCCTAGTCTGGCGCTCGGCATTATTAGGATAGGACAAGGACTGGTTGGCTCAGTGTCATGATAATGTGACTGAGTGGGATATCAGGTCATGGTACTGGTGGCATGGTATTCCAGTGGGGCAGCACTATAGAGTTGCCATGCGCGCGCACTGTCACAAGTCGGTACCTGTCCTGATATGACCTTAGATGTTGCTAGGATGTAAAACAACACAAAAAAAATGTACGTACGTATGTACGCACATACATATGTACGTACATACATACATACGTATGTACGTACATATGTACATACATACATGCATGCATACACACATACATACATATGTACATACATACGTACATACATATGTACGTACATACGTACGTACATACGTATGTATGTACATACGTATGTATGTACATACATACGTATGTCTGTATACATACATACATGCGTAAATACATGTAAATATATGTGTGCGTACGTACGTACATACGTACGTACGTACAAACCTTTTATATGTGATGTCCTATAGACAAATACCCTGAAGTGAGACTACTAATTATGTGGGGTCTCTGTGGCCTAGTGGTTAGAGTGTTGAACTTGTAATCTGAAGTTGTTTGGTGGTGTGGGTTCAAACCCCATCCACAGCAGAACACTTTTTACATTCATCAACAAAAAAAACGTTTTTCATTTTTTCTGTTTCTCATTGAATTATGCATTGTAATTGTACTAACATATATTTTACATTACACAAATATATTTCCTGATTGAACTACTCTAAAGAAGATTGAAAATACCCCAGTTTTACTCTCCCTTATCTCCACTCACCCAGCCATTTTTAAAACAACAGCTGCCAGCAAATGCTTCTGATCCTGTTGCCGGCGAGCACCGCAATTTCAGCCAATGACAGCGCAGCTTTTCCATTGCAAATGGCCGCCGCCTATGGGGGCGGCCATTTTGGACACAACAAACTGCCTTTGCAGTTCAGACTAGCATCGCCCTGGTCCCCTACTCTCCCCACACATACTTGGTTCATTTAAACATAAAAACTAAACAAAGTTGTGCTTGGAGAGCATTTGTCGGAGTATGCACAGTGTCCCAGCGAGCTATAGCTGGTCCCTTTAAAATGTTTAACTATGGCTAGTTTTTTCTTAGCTATATTCATCAGATCATTTATATTGCATGTGTGCATACATGACATGTTTATGCCAAATTGTTATGTATTTCTATTCATTTTGAATCAAATCGAAGTTTTGCCCTACGCGTATCGGCAAACTCAATGGCCAGACGCATTAGCGTAGGCCCAAACCCGCAACATTCTGCAGTTTGATTTATATTATCGCCCACCTTGTTGATTTCAGGTTGCTTCCATTCTTTCACCTTGATATGGTCACTAAGGTGAGGACCTACCTATCCCTAATTTAAAGCCTGATACACACCTCCCGTATACTTACCGGGCTTGGTGTCGGCCATGGTGCTGTGTCGGCGGTGTCAGTGCTGTGTCACTGCTGTCTGTCACTAGTGTCAGTGCGGCGTGAGTGCGGAATGTCACTGTCAGTGTCAGAGGGACTTGTGAGGAGACCACCGCGACCAGGCTACATATAGGCATGCACAGCACAGGGCCGTGTGCAAAACAGCACTCTGATGGCTATCTCAGTCTGGTTTATTGATTGGCACTTTACAGTGTAGCACTAGCAGTCAGAATGGGTGCCTGTACTACCAACTTGCAACAGCGAACACCCCAGGTGCCTTTATAGTGCTGCCCCCACTGGAATACCGTACCACTGACATCGTGATCCCATATCCCACTCAATCACATTATCTTGTAGATAAAAGATTCACCCGGTACTTGTAGTACACGGGTGAAGACCAGCCTTATATAAATACGGGCGAAAATAGCGTTAGTATGGAAGTGAGGCTCCAGTATGTGGCTCCAGTATCAAATGGCTACCCATATTATGCATATAGGCACAGAGTTGGTGAAATGGGAGAGAATGCAAAAAAGACAAGATGGCGGCCGCAGAACGCCGTCGATTTCACTTTTAAATCTTATTAAACTAGATATTATATTATATTTTTCAACTCAAAGGTAGCGGGTAAATAATAAAACAGATGTAAAGAATAATTGTTGCTTCTTAGATTATTAAATTAGGCCCGCAATTCTTTTACCCGCATTTTCGCCACCTTTTACATAGGGTTGGTTTGCACCCCTACTGCAGCAGTACGGGGTGAATCTTGTACCTAATTATCTTGATGCTAAACCAATCAGTTCTGATTGTATCCTAGTAATGCTCCACGCGAGGGACCAGGGAAGAATAGTTAATCTGCAGATTGTAAGAGGCAACAAATGGGGCGGGGCGGGACTGGGCTGAGCAGGGCGGGTCAGGTCGACACAGGGCTGGTCGGGGCGTGTCGTGGCTGCACCTCTCCTAAGTTCTATAGTCTCTCTAGTCTCCCTAGTCTCACCAGACATATATATGCATATTTATCCCATTACTAGTATTATGCTGCGTTCATATGAACTGGTGAATATGGTGTTTCCCATTTCACAACCTGTGAATTGCGTTCAAGTGACTTCACAACTGGGGAACACCACCTGTGAACTGGAGATTTTTTAAGCGGCTCGCTACTCACCACTTGTGAAGAAATGGTGGTGTCACAGTTTGCCGTATGTGCGTTACAAAACATTACTTTTATTCAAAATTAATAGAAATCAAGAACCCTAACCTTATAAATTTGATATAATCTTTTTGGTAAAGATGTTTTCTATATGTGTTCCAAGTGATTTGTTTCCAGGTGGTGTGGTTTTAGAGATATTTCACTTTTTCTGTATGAAGATTTGACAATGCCTCTATTATCGCCCAGCATGAAATGTGTTTACCGCGAATTGCCAAATGAACGCTCTCAGTTTACATGGTCGTGTTCACCAGCAGTAAGTGGGAACTGAGTTCACCATATTCACGAGGACCGTATGAACGCAGCATCAGTTGCTAGTGTTAGCTCGAATTAACCAACCCCCTGAAATCAGCACCTCCTTTTTAATGCTGGTCATTTGAGTCAATGTCTGCTGCTACCTAGTGGGGGTGAGGGGGGGGGGGGGTTAAAGCTGCGACCTGGCGTGTTTCCAGACTTAGGCCATCTGGGTTATAGCCACAGGACTTTCGGCAAGATTGTGGACATTATTTTGGGTTCTTTTAGCTCAAATTGCTTCAAAACTAGTCACTTTTCATCAAAATGACTCCGGACTAATGATCAGTAACTCATAACGATCAATTTGATATATTTATCTAAAAAATAAGACAAAATTCAAACGCCATCGGACCATGCAACTTTAAGACATAGTGTAAAATATTCCGATTTCACAATAGTCTGCCTACACAGCCACAGATTTGAGCATTAGCCTTTTTACAAAATTGGTGACCATGACGATTATCGACACGATACGGTTAGTAATACGTTGGTTATTTAACCATGACGGTTATTTGACACGATGGGTGGTGACCACGTTGGTTATTGACGCGGTGTTGATTTAAAAGATTAGGAATTTGTTGGCTATTACTTGTTTGGTGCGTTGTGTAGGTAGTGTTTTTTCTGCTATTTTTTTTTACTCCGCGGGGGATTGAAATTTATTAGGAATTGGGTTTGTCGACGATTATTTCTGACAATACTACTATTTTAGAGGGTCCGCTAGACTTTATTGATGGTATGTCTGTAACGTGCCGTCATTGAAGCCTCGTGTCACCACTAAAATAAAAAAAATTACGGGACTACTTTCGGCTTTTCTTTAACCTTGTCACGGAGGGGTGAACGTAGGAATACACTATGTCATTTTTTTTTACTATTTCTTCTACTTTACAGACATAACTGCTAAATCTTTTCTACCACCGCGTACAACAGCAGCTTGAAGATGCCAGTGACACGCACAAAGGAGGAACTATTGCGTGAAGAATTTCAACTTTGGTTTCAAGGTCAGTGTACACTGGGCAACTATTCTGCTGATACAGGAGCGTTAGAAGCATGGTCTAAATTTATGGCACTTAGGCTAGATATTCTTAAAGAGGAAAATGATGAGTGTTTGTCTGGTTTAAGGGTCACAACAGAATTATGGGAGGATAGAGAAGAACGTAGGGAAGCACGTGAACATTTGCAGCTTGAGCATAGACAGAGAGGTACAAAATAGATCATTGAAAGTGTATGGCAAGTCTGTTCCCTTGTTGGCCGGGTCAGACAGAGGGGCATTACGTAGTTGGATTGAATTGATCGAATGTATCGGAACTCTTGCAGATGTTTCAGACCTAGAGATTATTTGCTTTGCTTTATCAAACGCAACAGGAATGCTGTATGAAGTTCTTTTCCCCGCTTTTCAGCATAAAAATGCTAGGTCATGGAAAGAAATTAAAGAAGTGATAGCATCTACTCTTTTGACAGCGGATTAACGTAATCATTTAAAGGGGATAGTGATGGCTATGAAGCAAAATGAAGGGGAAACAGTAGCTGCATACTGTCAGCGGTTTAAGACTGCTGCAGCTAAAGGTTGGGATCTTCCAACTGCAGGTTTTGGCACTGATACCTTCGAGATACTCCTTTCAAGATTTCTTGACTCCATACTTGATGATAATACCATGTGGTATGTAGAGACGGAACGACCAAAAACTCTAGAAGAAGCCTTCGAAATGTCTATTCTCAGTGATAGGTCTGTTATTAGGCAGCAGAGATGCGCTAAATCACATCTTGGTAATTTAGCTATTTGTGAGCAAATAGATAGTCTAAATGGTACTTCTTTGGATTTTTCCAAGTCTTTCTCTTCTCACAGAGGTTCTAAATCCTCTGATTGAAATAGTCAGGTTCTGAAGACTCTTCAAGGTGAGATTAAATCTCTTAGAAAGTGCATATGTAACTTGTCATTAGGCAGTGGTGTTTCTGAGCATTCAGTGATTCATGCTGTGAATGCTGCGACACCTTCTCGGTTCAGTTCTTACAACCAAGGCATACGTGGTAGATTGCCGCGTGTAAACCTAGGGCAGCCGGTTGGGGTAGAAAATGCCACTATAGTATAATTAGGCACACTCCAGTCACACAGCACATGGTGGGGCATGCGCTGTCAACGCAACAGCAGGGGAGCAATGGAAATTTTTCACTCGTTGCGCAGACGCAGACATTACCGACAGGAATATCTCACATGTATCCGCAGTCACGGAAAAGCAATGCTTTTAGGCAAAGAAGGCATAGTACAGCACCAAAGCGTACAATATCTTGTTTCTTATGTAATGAAGCACACATGATGCGCGATTGTCCATTTAAAAATAAAATTACTTTCAGGTAACGTTAACATGAGCGGTACTACACCGACGGGAAACTAGAAAGCGCACTTGATGCACATCCTTCGATTAATATTGAATTTGATGGATTTCATTTATCTGGTCTTGTAGTCTCAGGTGCGGTCTTGTAGTCTCAGGTAAGAGTTTGATACATTTGTCTGCTTTTCAATCTTTACTTGACATCGGTGTATCCGATGGGAAATTGTATCCGGGTAGTAGATTGAGATCTCTGTCAGGACATCTAATTCCAACTGTAGGTATAACGTATATTTCTTTTTACGATACATTATGTCCTTTCTTTGTAGTAGATTCACTGAGCTTTGATATGCTCATAGGTACAGATGTAATGGAAATTTGTGCAGTTGAAATTAGTTATAGAGATAAATTTGTTTCCTTGTGTGATATTATACATCCGTGGATAGGTGTAGAAACTATAAATAGAGGAATTACAGGATAGTTCTAGAATTAGACTATTGGAAGATACAATTTCCTTCTTTATTTCTTGAATCTGATGTTAAACTAAGGGCTACTAAGGTGGTAGAAATGCATATCGATACGGGTAGTGCATATCCTGTAAATCAGAGACCTCATAGAATACCTTTAAATAGAAGACATCTTGTAGAAAAAAAGTTAGATAGAATGCTTGAAGATGATATTATAGAGGCAAGTTGTAGTCCTTGGGCTTCACCAGTCACTATAGTGCCAAAAAAGGACGGTACCATTTGTCTTTGTGGGGACTATCGTAAGCTAAATGCAGTGACAACTAAAGATGCTTATCCTCTGCCCAGGATACAGGATATTTTTGATTAACTTCATGGAGCTAAAATTGTTACCACTACAGACCTAAAATCTGGTTATTGGCAGGTAATGGTAGACAAGGAAAGTAGATCTAAAACAGCTATTAACACTCATATTGGACTGTTTCAATTTAAACGCACGTAGTTTGGATTACCTAATGCACTAGCTGTTTTTTAAAGAATGATGAATGTTATTTTCTCAGAGTTTTGGGGAAAATGTTGTTTGATTTATTTAGATGATATTATAATTTATTCACCTGACGAGGAAAGTCATCAACAAGATGTAGCTAACATTTTGGCCATCTTGCAGGGTAATTGTATGACTATTAAGGAATCTAAATGTGAATTTGGAGTGGCTGAAGTAAAACTCTTGGGTTACGTTGTGTGTGAAGCCGGTTTAAAACCGGCTCCTGATAAAATTATTGCAATTAGGGATATGGCTTCTCCGACTAGTAAAAAGGAAGTAAGGCATTTGCTAGAATCGGCAGGATATTATCGACAATTAATTCCTAATTATGCTGATGTTGTAGCACCTATTACTTATTTAACTAGTAATAAATGTAGCTTTGTTTGGACCGTAGAATGTGAAAATGCTTGGAATGAGTTGAAAAAATCTATTATTACAATGTGTCCATCTAAAATTTCCTGATCCTTCTAAGCCTTATAAATTGTATACAGATGCTTCTGAGTACAGTTTGGCTGCTGTTCTCATGCAGGAAGACGAAAATGGGATAGATTTTCTTCTGCTCAGCGTAATTATCCTACGATAGATAAAGAAGCATTTGCTATAATTTATTCATTAATTAAACTAAGACCTTACTTATATGGTGCTGAATTGACTATTTACACAGACCATGCTCCACTAAAATGTTTTTTCACTCAGGAAATCTGTAATACACATATTCAACGTTGGGCAGTATTATTAGCAGAATTTTCAGCACCAATTGTCTATATGAAAGGAGTCGATAATGTATGGGCTGACATGCTGTCTAGATTGAGACCCAATACAGAGGCCAATGAGCCAGTAGAGATGTTTGCCTTTGATTCTATGTTGGCAGAACAGGCAATTCCATTTGAGCACTATAGATTGCCATTCAATGAAGTCATGAATGAGCAGAAAAAAATGCCTGAATATACATTAGGGAGGAATGAAGAAAATTATTATTTGCTAATGGGATAGGCTTCTTTATTCAATGATTGCCCCTCACGTAAAGACATGTATCCTTGACTAGTTTTTGCGGAGAGATACAGGGATTCTTTAATTAAAATAGCCCATAGGTCATATGGCTATTTCTAAAACCCTGAGACGACTGCACTTGCATTGGTCGGAGATAGCTGGAGATGTCAACAAAGTAATTGCCAATTCTCCTAATTGTGTAGTTAACTGTAGCAGACGCACACATGCATATCCACAATCGATGCCATTACCGGTAGCACCTGGTATCGTAATTGCTGCAGATCTGATAATGGGTTAGAATTTAAGAATTAAACGATTATATATCATTTTTAGAGAACTTGGAGTAGAGGTAAGGCATACTACACATATCATCCACAGTCTAATGGGATGGTGGAATGTTACCATAGAACACTAAAAAGCTTCTTGAAGAATTTGTTGAATTTTCGGGCTAGTCTATGGGAGAGTTCTTTACCTGATGTGATATACGTGTATCGCATTGTACCGTCGGATAGTACAGGTTTTTCTCCTTTCTTTCTAACTTATGGTCGACATCCAGGTACGAAACATAGTTCTTTACTTTATCGTTCTACAGGTATGAGGGATTCAAACTTAGCATATCGGCTAGATGACTTGTCTATTGCTTTAAATAAAGCAGTTGACAATGGACGGGAAAGTCAAAAATACAATATTGCTTGTGCGGATAAAAAGGCGATTGCAATTAAATTAAATCTGGGTGATAAAGTTGTTTTATTGGTGAATGAATCTGGACCTTGTTTCTGGCCATGATAAACAAACTAATGTATGTTTGGTTGATAAAACAAAATTACATTCTCATGATATTGGTACTGGAGCATTTACATGCCAGCAGACAAATAGAACAGAACTGCTTCTTGCTAGTTGCACTGTAATCCACAGAATTAACCAATCACAGCAAAGAACACCGCGGAGTGATCTGCCGGATGGTAAAATTCTTTGTTCAGCGCCACTAATTGGGAATGATTGCCCCATACCTAACCATTGCGCTAATACGAAGCATGAACTAAAAATAGTGCAAGTCAACAGCTTTCGAACTGATTGACAGGGTTTACGAGGTTTAGTCATAAGAAATGTTTATGTTCCTAACTAAACTTGCGTCATAGTTTGCGCATAGTAAGGTAAGTTGCGCCACTAATAAACATTACTAATTCAATGGAGTTACAGCATCTTGGAGATGGGATAGACTCCATAGCATTGCTATAGTAAGATTATTTGACACTTTTACTTCCTGATGCTTCTACTTACATTTCAGGATGGAAGATTTGTATATAATGGAGGCGTATCGATGTGGAACTAAATGGTAGTAATGCCCAAGCCGATTTGTACCAATGTAATGTCGATGCTGTCAGACTGAACACTCTCTTCTTCTTTACACTTTATACTCTTCCTTTCTCTTTGTCTGTATTGATTTCACTATAGCCTCCCTACACAACCACATATTCGAGCATTAGCCTTTTTACAATAGGCTGAAGGTCCTTATTTTCCCCCAATTCTAATGTAGAAAAATATCACATTTTCTAACATAGCTCTGGATATTATTGGTCTTTTTTCATGATTAAAAAAACATGTCAATATTCTCACTGGGCCCGAGCTAACAGATGCTATTTGAACACGAGAAGACGGATTTTTTTCTTCCATTCCTGTTGCTATGACAAGACGAGGGTGCAGCGATTTCTCGGCATGGTTGGGTATGTCCACAAGTTCATACGCAACATGTCGGAAATCGCTAAACTCATGGCGACTTTACAGTGCTGCCCCACTGGAAGACCAGGCCACCAGCACCATGACCTGATATCCCACTCAGTCACATTGCCCTGACACTGAGCCAACCAGTCCTTGTCCTATCCTAATAATGCCGAGCACCAGGCTCGGAAGCGACAAGTATCAATGTTTAAGTCATTGGTTTGACTCGACGAGGGTTCGAACCCACGATCCCATGATCTACCAACATGGGAGACGGACACTCTAACTCATTCGGTCATCCCGTCTGGTCATGTGTTTGTTGAGTGGTAATGCTATAAACATTTGATATGTACACATTGTCTATAACGGTTAGGAAAACCCTTGCTATGATCGATAAGCAACAAAAAACTATTATGCAACCATATGTAATTTGTATTCCACTCTACACAATGATGTTAAGAAGTTATTTAAGTCGGCTGGACAATATGCTGTCAAATCTTGATTGAAGGCTCTCTGGAGTCTATCCATCTGTTAAAGTTGCATAGTCCGATGAAAATATCAAATTTTCAAAACCAAAACACATGATTCTACATATTCAACATGATTCTCCATATTCAACTCTGATACTGGTGCACTTATTAAGCATGTTTTGCTGCATAAAAGGTTGTAATAAGTCAATTTAATAGAACCCGTTACTACTGAAGTCTATGATGCCAGAGTTTTGGCATGCTTGCCAAAATTAATTTAGTATATTTTGACGTCAAATATCTCCGAAGTTAGCCCCCCCCCCCCACACACACACACGTAGCGTGGCCAGGAGCCTGGCATGAGTCAGGTTGGCCACTAACTGCAGTATCTCGGAAATGACGTATACTTTCCTGTCTCGACCAGGTTTGTTTGTTTGTTTGTTTGTTTGTTGTTGTTTTACATCCTAGCAACATCTAAGGTCATATCAGGACAGGTACCGACTTGTGACAGTGCACACTCATGGCGACTTTATAGTGCTGCCCCACTGGCAGACCAGGCCACCAGCACCATGACCTGATATCCCACTCTCCTGACACTGAGCCAACCAGTCCTTGGCCTATCCTAATAATGCCAAGTGCCTGGCTAGGAATCAACAAGTACCAATATTTAAGTCATTGGTTTGACACGACCAGGGTTCGAACCCACAATCCCATGATCTAGAAACATGGGAGACGGACGCTCTAACTCATTCGGCCATCCCGTCTGGTCGTCTCAACCAGGAGTACTGTGCGTAGTGAAATTACTTCCTTAATGGTAGTAGTAGTCTGCACTAACCTCTCAGGAAAGGAATAGGATATACAGGAAGACGTGGATAGGGTGATGACATCAGTGAGCCTAGGTGGTGTAATAGCTAGCACACTAGCCCAGAATGCAAGTGGCATGGCTCCGAATCCTGCTCTAGGCTCAATATTTCCCATTTTCATCACCCTCCTCACATTTGTTGCAGTCACCATAGTCCTGTACAAGTTATGTGTTGTATGGTTGTTGAACCTACACTGTTCATGTAAGTGCATTCATTGCCTGTATGTAATTTTCTTCAACATTTAAAGACTTCTGGACGTAAACCATACAATCCCGGGGGGACGAGTGTAGTAGTCTGCACTGACGTCTCAGGCTGGGAGCCAGATAGACAGGTGGGCATGGATATGGTGATGACAGTGGGGTGCCCAAGTGGTGTAATGGTCAGCACGCAAGCTCGGAATGCATCTCCTCTTCCTAGACATACACTGACTCCAAGAACATTGCCTACTACTAGGACTAGTGCTGTTACAACACATACCCTGATGCATGCACCCTGACTACTAGTATCCGGACTACAACGTGCACCCTGACTACTAGTACTAGTACTAGTAGTAGCCTGCACCATGTCCACAAGTACTCCTACTACTAGCACTACATGTATCTTGGATACTGCCTCCTGGTATCATCACTATAGTATGAGTATATGTGCCCTGACTACTACAAGTACCTGACTACTAGATGTACCTGACTACTAGTACTACAAGAATCTGACTACTAGATGTACCTGACTACTACAAGTATCTCACTACTACAAATAAACCATCTCCCACACACACCACGACCCCCCCCCCCCCCAACCATCACCCTCCCCCACACCACACCACCACTGTCACACCACCATGACCACCCCCACCACACCACTCCCACCCCATCACCCCGATCACCACCACCACCACCACCACCACACAACAACCACACCATCATCACCACCACCATGACCACTACACCATCACCCCCACTCCCACCACACCACCACTCCCACCCCACCATCAGCCCCACCACCCCCACCAGTCACCCCCACCCCCACAACCCACCATCACTATCACCCCTCCTCCGCACCCACCCCGCATCTGTCAGATATAATCTATGTAGGTCTCGACTCTACATCTAGTTGTATTCACCTTCGCATACATCTGTCCCGGCGTTCTGCGCTGCCAGAATCTGCCCCACGCCTTGCACACCTTGCACACTTTGCACACTTTGCACACCTTTCACACCTTGCACACTTTGCTCACCTTTCACACCTTGCACACCTTACACACATTTCACACCTTGCACTCCTTGCACACATTTCACAACTTGCACACTTTACACACCTTGCACACTTTACACACCTTGCACACCCTGCACATCTTACACACCTTTCACACCTTGCACACTTTACACACCTTACACACATTACACACCTTGCACTTCTTGCATACTTTGCACACATTACACACATTACACACCTTGCACAGTTTACACACCTTGCACACATTGCACACATTAACACCTTGCACACCTTGAACACATTACAAACCTTCACACCTTCCACACCTTAAACACCTTGCACACTTTACCCACACATTCATTGCACACCTTCCACACTTTGCACACCTTGCACACATTACACACCTTGCACACTTTACACACATTACACACCTTGCACACATTACACAGCTTGCACACTTTACACACATTACACACCTTGCACACATTACACACCTTGCACACTTTACACACATTACACACCTTGCACACATTACATACCTTGCACACTTTACACACATTACACACCTTGCACACATTACACACCTTGCGCACTTTACACACATTACACACCTTGCACACATTACACACCTTGTGCACTTTACACACATTACACACCTTGCACACATTACACACCTTGCGCACTTTACACACATTACACACCTTGCACACATTACACACTTTGCACACTTTACACACATTACACACCTTGCACACATTACACACCTTGCACACTTTACACACATTACACACCTTACACACCTTGCACACTTTACACACATTACACACCTTGCACACATTACACACCTTGCGCACTTTACACACATTACACACCTTGCACACATTACACACCTTGCACACTTTACACACATTACACACCTTGCACACATTACACAGCTTGCACACTTAGCACACCTTGCACACATTACACTTTTTATTTGTAATTATTTGTTTAAAGTTGCATAGTCCGATGGTTTTGAGTTTCTGTCATTTTCTGAGATAAATCTATTAGCTGGATCGTTATAATTTACCCTAACCTAGTTTGAAGTATTTTTATTTTAAATGGCTAACTTTTGAAATATTTGAGGTGCAAACATGCCAAATTAATTTTGGTAAGCATGCCAAAACTCTGACACATACTGTTCTATAGTAACAGGTTCTACTAAATTTGTCTCAGTAATCCCTTCTATGTGGTGACACATGTTTACTAAGTGCACCAGTATCTAAGTTAGATATGTAGAATTAAATCTGTTTGGTTTTGAAAATTTGATGTTTTCATCGGACTATGCAGCTTTAATAACCAGACGGATGGCCGAATGAGTTAGAGAGTCCATCTCCCTCCCGTGTTGGTAGACTATGTTGGTAGACTATGGGATCGTGGGTTCAAACCCTGGTCGAGTCAAACCAATGACTTAAAAATTGATAATTGTCTCTTCCTAGCCGGGCGCTCGGCATTATTAGGATAGGGCAAGGACTGGTTGGCTCAGTGTCAGGATAATGTGACTGAGTGGGATATCAGGTCATGGTGCTGGTGGCCTGGTCTTCCAGTAAGGCAGCAATGGTAAAGTTGCCATGAGTGTGCACTGTAACAAGTCGGTACCCGTCCTGATATGACCTTAGATGTTGCTAGGATGTAAAACAACGAGCAAACATTTGTTTTGCAGACGGACTGGCCGCGCGTTCCCGCCCTTTTTGCGCCCGTCTCGTTTGCGCCCGTCTCGTTTGGTTGTGGCTTTTTCCACTGACATTGATAGACGCAGGTAGACACGAGCCGTGTGCACAGGCCACGTGACCCGCTACAGTGGGATGAGGAAGGGGGGGGGGGGGGGGCGGGGGGGGGGGCGGGAATCACACGGTACCACATAGCGAAGAACGGCCTTCACACTGACACAGGGTCGGATCCAGGGGTCGGACTAAAGGTAAAAACAGACAACGAGGCGCAAAACACTGAGGAGGGTGTGGGTGTGGGAGGAGGGTGTGGGTGTGGGAGGAGGGTGTGGGTGTTGTAAAGATGTATCGACACAATGGATTCTGTAATGTAACTAACTTTATTGGTTCGACAGTCATGACGTCACGCCGTGTTGTGGGGGGGGCGGGGGAGGGCGTTCGGATACTTACATATCTTACATCTTCCCCTCTTAACAACAAGTAATGATTAATCAGGTAATGGTTCAATGTGATTATATGATATAATCATGGTGTGAAACCTTGCCATGACTTTATAGTGATCGGTGAACGCTTTCTTATACGTACCTGTATTTACCAACTGAATTATTTGTTATATCCTTACGTGCTATGTAATACGACGTTCTCTAACAATGACGTTCATCTCGCCTCTTCGTTTCAATGGTTTCATAGTATTAATTACTGATCTGTTGTGGGGATGTGCAACTATGTCAGTACCAAATCTTATTTAATGAATACATATTAAGACATAAACCTATTGTGACCGATTGTTTGACTATACGTTCGTCCAGATGAACGAACGAACATGCATGCGCGCCACTAACAACCGCCTATTCTTAATCTAACAATATTGTTCACCTTCTTCATTTGACCTACTGGATGAACCGTCACGTCATACTCCTCTTGCACGCGTACATGTCACTTCTTACAGCTGTATTGGCGTGACAAATCATTGTTTAACCTAGTGTACTGTATATTACGTGGCATTTATCTCAAAACGTTTTGGAGGCATGCTGACTCTACCATATCGCGTAGTGTAAGGTGAGTGTATTGTGGGTGTTATATGTCTCTCTGTACTTGTTTGTTCTTTTACCTGTGCTTGCGGACATTTGAAAAGAAATCGTCTATTTCTTCTTAATATGTTTCCCTTGTTATTACGTATCCTATAATCTCTTCTCCGCATTTCATCTGTGTCTACGACATGACCTACTTCCCACTCATTATTATAATTCCTGTATCTTATTTTGTCCCCTACTTGTAACAATGACTGTTCTCGACCTGCACGTTTGTCAAAATACATCTTTTGGGTGATTTGTCTACGTGTCAATTGTTTTGATTTCGACGGTTCTATTATAGCTTTGAGATTGTCATCTAATACTGGGATACGAGACCTTAAACGTCTCGACATCACCATTTGAGCTGGGGACGCCCCCATCCCTTCTAATGTCGTGTTTCGATAGTTAAGCATGGCTATGCTAATATCAGTCCCATCTTTATTACATTTTTTTATCATGTGTTTGAATGTTTGGACGGCACGTTCACTTTGCCCATTGCTTTGCGCGTGCATGGGATTAGTAAATATTGATTCAAATCCATAATGTACAGCAAAGTCACGAAATTCCCTGCTCGCAAATTGGGGCCCGTTGTCTGACACTACATGCCTTGGAATGCCGTACCTACTAAATGTTTGTTTTAGGGCCATAATAACAGCTCCACTGGTCGTTTCTGATAATTCAATAACTTCTGGGAACTTAGAGTAATAATCAACAATTATTATGTATTCCTTATCTCCAACATGAAACAAATCAACTCCGATTTTATTATATGGTATATCGGTTATAACATGGCTTATTAATGGTTCTTTAGCTGGCATTTTTCGACACTCTTGACAAACAGTACAACGTGTCAGTGTCCTCTAACGCTCCCATTAAACCCAGCCAGAACACCGTGTCCCTCGCCAATTGTTTGCTTTTTACGATACCTAAGTGAGCCTCATGTAATTTTACTAACATATCTGATCGCATGGATTTAGGGATAATTATTTGTGAGCCTTTCAATAGAATCCCGTCGAACACAGTTATGTCATCCTTAAACCTAAAAAACATCTGAATATCTGACTCGAGGGCTTTTCCCTCCATAGGCCATCCATGTAGTGATAATTCAATAACTCTTTGTAATGTCGAATCCAACATTGTTTCCCGCTTAACGGCTTGGACCACGTCCGGATCAATCCCAATGGATGCTATGGATATGTTCCGATCGTAAAGGTCGTCAGGGTTCACACTCGACGTGTGGGCTCTCGACAGGGTATCTGCAAAGAATAATTCAGTACCCTTCAAGTATTGCACCTCAATATTGTAATTCTGCAATCTCATACGCATCCGTTGCATCCGTGCCGAAAGGGAATGCACTGGTTTCATCATTATAGCTACCAAGGGTTTATGATCAGTTATCACTGTGATTTCGTTACCATAAATATAATCATGAAACTTATGACATCCGAAACAAATAGCTAATAATTCGTTTTCTATCACTGCGTAACTAATTTGGGTGTTGTCCAGTGCTTTTGATGCCATTGCCACTGGTAACTTATCCTGGAACAAGGTAGCACCCAATCCAAATTTGGATGCATCGACTTGCAGAACAATATGTTCTCTACCATTGAAGTATCTTAACACCGGTGCATTAGTTAATAAATATTTCAATTTTTCAAAAGCTAATTCTTGGTCTGCTTGCCAATGCCAAGCTACATCTTTCTTTAATACTTGTCTCAATGAACTTGTTATATGCGCCATGTTAGGGATGAATTTGTGTACATAACCCATCATCCCTAAGAAACGTTGTAATGCAGGTTTGTCTGAAGGGCTTGGCATGTCGACAATTGCCTGTATTCTATCTATATTAGGTTTTATGCCGTCAGACGTTATAACATGTCCTACATACATAGTTAACAGTTGTTTTACATATTTTCGACTTTTTCGGGTTCAGTTTCAGGTTTACTTGATCGGCCCGCTTCAGAACAGCCTCCAGTCTTAGGTTATCTTCATCAATTGTTGTCCCGTGCACTAAAATATCATCCGCGATGACATGGACTCCAGGGAGATCCATCAGAATGCCATTCATCTCCTGGATGAATATGTCCCCGGCTGTTTTGATCCCGAAAGGGAGTCGAGTAAACCTGAACCTGCCCCACGGGGTGTTGAACGTGCATAACTTAGAACTACCCTCGTCTAGTTCGATTTGCCAGTACCCGCTGTTTGCGTCGAGCACCGAAAAATACTTGGCACCATGTAACGTTGCTACTACCTCTTCGACAGTTCTTACTGGGTATGGACCCCTTAGTATAGCTTTATTTAACTTAGTAGGGTCTAGACATATCCTTAATTTCCCAGGTTTACGGACTACTGTCACCGAATTCACCCAAGGGGTAGGCTCATCCTGCTGTACTATGACTCCTAAGTCTAACATTCTTTTTAATTCCACTTTCACGTCATTCACAATGGCCAAAGGCACTCGACGTGGAGGGTCGATTACAGGGCACACCTTATTATCAATGTGAATCTTAGCGTTAACCTTGATTAGCCCTAAACCCTGAAACACATTTGAATATTGCCTTACCAATTTGTTTGCGACAGTATCACCGTCGATCATGTCGACGACATCTAAGCATGCCAACAAGCCTAACTGGACACACGACTGTTTTCCCAGTATTGCGCACCCGGCATCCGTCACTTGAAATTTAACTGTGTGACCCTCGACATTAAGGGACACCTCCCCATGGGGGCGTATCCTGTGTCCACCATATGTCACTAAGTGACACACCGATGGAATCAAACACGCCTTACTTATCTTATTGTACATTTTAAAGGTAAAATATTCATCTCTGATCCTGTATCCAACTTAAAACGGATATTCAGGCCATCGACACAAAAATTAGTGTACCACAAATCTTTGTCCTTACTGTCACTAGCACCTAGTGTGCCTACAAATAGGTCACCATTCACATTATACTCGGAAATGTCCTCCTCCTGGTTAGCAATGACGTCATCTTTCACGTCAATCTCGTAGATAGCTGCATTCCTCCCTGGAGCTTGTTGCATCCGGCACATCCTTACGAAATGTCCAATTTTTCGACACTCTTTCCCTCGAGCCGGACATGTCCCTGTTGCGTGAGTATAGCCACATTGACTACACTTGTTACCCGCGCCTCGACTTGCTTGTTGCAGTCGACCTCGACCGCTAGGCCGCCGTAACCAAGGAGCCGTTCCTCCCGACGACCGTTGTCCCCGTGTGTATCCCGTATTGTCAGCATCGACCTGATGTGAGTCCTCTGCTTGACTTGTGTCGATTTGATTTCACTTAATCGACATAGTTGTATGCATTCCTCCAATTTGAGATCAGGCATCTGTAACAACTTGTTCCTCAAGGTGTCATCTGCCACACCGCATACGATCCGATCGCACAGTAAAGAAGATTCCAATTGTTCATAACAGCAGTATTGTACTCTGTGTTTCAGCTCTCTAATAAAAGAATCCATATTCTGTTCACCTTGATTAAAAGAATTGAATTCATATCGAACGCCATTTGATTTCACTTAATCGACATAGTTGTATGCATTCCTCCAATTTGAGATCAGGCATCTGTAACAACTTGTTCCTCAAGGTGTCATCTGCCACACTGCATACGATCCGATCGCACAGTAAAGAAGATTCCAATTGTTCATAACAGCAGTATTGTACTCTGTGTTTCAGCTCTCTAATAAAAGAATCCATATTCTGTTCACCTTGATTAAAAGAATTGAATTCATATCGAACGACCGTTATATTCGTCTTTCCTTCACAGTACCTGGCAAACGCGTCGATCAAAGGAGCAATTTCGTCTTTGTCTGTGCCGTCTAGTGCAAACGTACGATGCACTTTCTGCGCCTCCAAACCTGCGACATGGAGGAATACGCAGCATTGAATCCGTTCCGTTTTCGTCGATATTCCAGCGGCCACAGCGTATATTTCATATGCCTGCATCCAGCATCACCAATTGACCGCCATCTTCTCGTCCAGGTTCAGACACCCTGGAGGTTTCAACCCGTGAAGCGCCATAGTTCGCCTATAACATCTGACACCATGTAAAGATGTATCGACACAATGGATTCTGTAATGTAACTAACTTTATTGGTTCGACAGTCATGACGTCACGCGGTGTTGTGGGGGGGGGGGGCGGGGGAGGGCGTTCGGATACTTACATATCTTACAGGTGTGGGTGAGGGTGTGGGTGTGGGAGGAGGGTGTGGGAGGGGGTGTGGGTGTGGGAGGAGGGTGTGGGTGTGGGAGGAGGGTGTGGGTGTGGGAGGATGGTGTGGGTGTGGGAGGAGGGTGTGGGTGTGGGAGGAGGGTGTGGGTGTGGGAGGAGGGTGTGGGTGTGGGAAGGGGTGCCCCTCTCCCTTGGGAAAAAGTTTTTCGAAAACAGAGACGTCCAAAATGAAGGGATTTTGTTGGGCCCGAGAGCAATGTTTTAGGTATAACCGACGTGTGAATGTTGTCAAGTTTTAGCTCTACTGGAGTGCAAGCTCACCAGGACAGTATTCTACGCATGGCAACCTATATATACATTGTGCATTTATTATCAGTAATTGTTACAGCGAGGAGTCAGTTGTGGGTTCAAGACCCGACTGGCGCTCTAATTTACTGGACCTACACTGTCACTAGAAAATGTGATTATTTTTGTAGGTGCCCGGTGTGTGGGTGTGTGGGCGTGTGGGTGTGTCTGGGTGTGCGCGTGTGTGGGGGTGTGGGGATGTGGTGGTGCACATGCCCTCATGCCCTTCCCTTAAATCCGCCGCTGAGACTGTCTTTCTCATACTTATTACTAAAACCTTGCACATGAGCAAAGGAAAGCTGTTCACATGTATCTGAATTCCACATAAAGGCATCCATTTTGTACAAGTCAGTACCGACCAATGCCTTCTAAAATACTTACACTAAGTTACAGTTACACACATACCTACACTTAAGCTATGTTCACACACACAATTTTTATGTCGACTTAGACAAATCGATTTATATGAATCGATTGAAGTGTCGTGTTCACACATGCAATACTTTTAGCCGAAAATCGATATCTGCGCATGAGCAAGTCCCCCCTGTATCCGGCGAGCACTGCTATTTGTTTAGTTTACACTCGTCGATTCGACAATATGAATAACGACGCCGATGTAGCTGCTACGTTAATATCGCTTGGAATTTAGGGTTAATTTAATTAAATTTCATTATTTGAGTGTGTAATTCTGTTAAATATGATCGCATTCAATTGATTTTGGCCTAATCGGTCCCTAACACTGCCGGGCACCAGCAATAGTTACACCTGAGCCTGTATCCGGCGAGCACCGCTATTTTACACTATCACCGCCCGGGAACCAGCTATATCGCTTCATCTATACTACCTCCCGAGGTGGTTTACCCGAAGCGAACTAGATGAATCGATTCAGCCCTAAATCGCTTTAGCGTAGTGTTCACACGGCGAATGTGAGGCGAACTAGGCAAGTCGATTTATATGATTCGAATTAACTGCCCCGTGTGAACAGGGCTCAAGACACATACTTACACTTGCACACATACATACACTTACACACATACTTACACACATACACTTACACACATACTTACACTTACACACATACTTACACTTACACACATACTTACACCTATGCACATACTTACACTTACACACATGCTTACACCTATGCACATACTTACACTTACACACATGCTTACAATTACACACATACTTACACACACACTTACACACATACTTACAATCACACTTACACACATACATACACTTACATACATACTTACACTTACACACATACTTACACTTACGCATACCTACACTTGCATACTACTTACACATACATACACTTACACATACATACACTTACACACATACTTACACACATAGTTACACACCTACTTACACACATACTTACACTTACACACATACTTACACACATACACCTACACACATACCTACACTTACACACATACTTACACACATCCACTTACACACATACATCCACTTACACATACTTACACTTACACACATGCTTACACACATACACATACATACACTTACACACATACTTACACACATACATACACTTACACACATACTTACACTTACACACATACTTACACTTACACACATACTTACACACATACCTACACTTACACATACCTGCCCTTACACACATACACTTACACACATACTTACACTTACACACATTCTTAATCTTACAGACAAATAAGTGTTCACACTTCCTGTCAACCATTCGCTATTACACTTATACACATACCTACACTTACATACATACCTACACTTAGACACATACATACACTTACACACATGCTTACACTTACACACATACCTACACTTACGCATATACTTACAATAGACTCCACCCCGCCAGTTAAGCTGGAAACTACCCAACTAGACTTCTGTGAGAATCTTCCGATAGATGTCACCAGCTTTATGGGGCTGTCACACTACGACGTTTCTCCCGGCGACCCGTCAGCGTTGAAAATAAAATCTTGCGCGTCGAGAAACGTCAAACTTTTCGGCGGTTTGGGGCAAAAGATCGGCGTCAGCGCGGCGCGTTATGCGCGCGCGGACAACGTGTGTCGACGCGCTGAGGGAAAAAAAAAAAAAGTTTGGCGCGACGTCTTCATTTAACCTTAAATGTTGCTAGGGCGTAAAACAAAAACGGCCCAGTTTGCCGCAACGTGTGAGCAACGACCCTCCCGCGCGCGCGCCGTCTTCCTAGCATTCCCATAACGTTATTCCGGCGCGTCCAACGCAGCGCGACGTGTGCCTAACGTCCTTACCCATATATTTGCGCACGTTGTCGATCGCTGGTTTTTTTTGATAAGCTTAAAACCTTGGGCGACCGGCAACGCGCGCCGACGTTGTCCGCCGACCATCAACGTCATAGATAGTGTACCGAAATGTACCGACGCCCTGGTAACGCGCCCCCAGCGCGTCCCGAGGTTTCACTTATTATCGCCCAAAAACACCACACGTCGCCGTGTCGCCGGCGAGAAGCGTCGTAGTGTGACAGCCCCATAAGGTTGCATGGTCCGATGAAATATAATTTTGTCAAAATTAAAACAACTACTTACATTTGATCCTATATATCCAACTTAGATACTGGTGTATTAGCTAATGATTTGGGGCAGCATATACAGCATAACCAGTGACCTCACCCCTTTGAACACTCAGTTTGAAACACCCATTATGCAGGGAGGCCATTAATCAATTAGGCCAATCTCGTGACCTCATTAGCCCCCCCAACCAAGTAGGCCTACTGTGCAGGGTCATAGAGGGAAAGGGGAAATGAGGTCGATGTTGCCCCTCCCCTCCATGTTGGATATTCAATGCTGTTTGGTCAATTCTATGAATATAATTAATCAATTTGGATAATTTAAATTTTGAAATTCATATATATGGGTCATTCTCTAAAACTGGGTGCAAAAGTGTGACATGGAAACCAAAAGTGAAAACCTTCCACATAATAGCAAAAATCTTTCCAAATAATAGCCTAATCCAATAGACCTATTTCATATGACGTCAGCATGGGTATTTAGGTCAGTGCACACGCTGTTTGGCTGCAGGATGACACACATCACACTGCAAACTCAATGGCTATGAGCAATCTTCATACAGAAAAGATGAAATATCTCTAAAACGACACCACCTAGAAACAAACCGCTTGGAACCCATATAGAAAACATATTCGACGATGAGATTATATTAAATTGATAAGGTTAGGGTTCTGCATTTCTATTCATTTTGAATAAAATAACAGTTTTGCACTGCGCGTACTGGCAAACTCAATGCATTGTCAATGGCCGTGAGCAATCTTCTTACAGAAAAAGTGAGATATCTCTAAAAGCGCACCACCTAGTCACAAACCGCTTGGAACACATATATAAACCATATTCAACAAATAGATTATATTAAATTCCTAAGGTTAAGGTTCTGCATTTCTATTAATTTTGAATAAAATAAACGTGTTGCACTGGCAAATTGTCAATGGCTCAGACCCTCCCCTTCCTTCCTCCCCTCACACCTTCCCCTTCCCTCCTCCCTTCACACCGTCCCCTCCCCCTCGTCCCCTCACAACCTTCCCTTCCCCTTCTCCCTGGGGCTTTCCAGAATGTTCACACCCCAAACAGAAATACCTACCTACATCCCTGTCAGGTTCCTGGATTAGTAGGTCATCTCACATCACATGGTGACCGCGAGATGACAATCTAGGTCATAGCCACAGGAGTTTTGGCAAGCTTGTCGAAATTATTCTGGGTTCCTTCAGCTCAAATTGCTTCAAAACTAGTCATTTTTCATCAAAATTACTGCAGACTAATGATTAGTAGCTCATAATGATCAATTTGATATATTTATCTAAAAAATAAGGCAAGAATTCAAACGGCATCGGACCATGAAACTTTAACTCGTGGGGTTTAATACATGTGAAGAGAGTGGTGATGAAACCCAGAAGAAAAATACAATATAGTTGTCTTTTTAAATAGATATATTACAAGGATTGAATCTTGTTGCGATATGAATATCTGAATATAATCAATCATTTTATTATTTTTCAAAGCATTCCTTACGGAGATATAGCATGTGAAAGCATAGGCAGTTGGGGAATGTACCCGACTAGAGTAGTTCCAGATTCTGCCGATAGATGTCACTAGCTTAACATGCGGGGTCTATTACACACATATTTACACATACACACATACAACATTTAGAATTCCAACTCTTTAGAAATGCTTACAAAGGTTTTTAAAGTATTTTTCTTAGTTCAATATAACCAGTTACACTTTTTATGTCTATGTATAAAGAGTTTATGGAATATGAGCTAAAGAGTCATCAAGCATATATTCAATTCAATTCAATACTTTATTTCAGACTCCGCATTATGGTAGTTACATAAATTGGTCCATAGTAGGTACGTATAAAAATAAATGTGAATAACATACAAGTAATAATATAAATACTACAATACTAACCAATATAAAAATGTTGGTCTACACACAATAGTTTGTACCAATGCCTCCATATGGCAGATGCAAATCTGAGATCACTCTCTCCTATTTTCACAAGTCCCTGTATTATAGCATTTTCTGACTTGTCAAGTCTAGTAATAAATTTGAATATTAGATTCCTGATAACAGCCTGGAATGCTGGCACATCAATATTGGCAAATAGCTGACTAGCACTGTGATACCTAGGTAGACAGAGTAATAACCTCATAATGTCATTATATGCCACATTCAGATTTCTAATGCTGTACATTCTATAGTTCCACCAAGTCTGGGCAGTATACAAGGGAGTACAGAAAGTCCTAAATAAATTTACCTTGACATCAGCTGTACACATATGAAATTTCCTGATGAAAGTATTTCCCTGAGCATATAACTTGTGACACTGTCTATTAATATAATTATGACAATATGTGACAACACTTGCTATCCGGACCGCACTTCGTCCACACCTCTCTCTATCTCCTCCTTGATTTTGTCTGAAAAGAGTTCCAGGAGGGGGAGCCCTCCAGCATTTCACCTTCTACTCTTACTCTGTCCGTGGCTCTGGCTCGCCCGCTGGTCACCATAGAGCAAAGAGATACGACCCTTTGACTCAACTCTCCTCATTTCTCTTTCCTATTTTCAACACTTTTTTTTTCTCCTGGGCTTATTTCTCACCCATATCAAGGGAGTTGTTTGCTTGGGTGGGGCCCTGTACCTTATCGTTTCTCTCGCTTTGTTCTTGTTGCTGGAACCCGCTGAACCTGCCTTTACCCATCCCTTCCTCCTGAACCTTTACTGCTGTTGCTGGATATGAGTGCTCTGCTACCGCTGCACCGGAGAGATTTGGGGCCGCCCCAATGATTCATCGTTTGATTGTTGTAAAGATATCCCCAGCTTCTACAACTGTCCCACCTGAAGATTAATCTTCAACCAAAGATTGAACCGATTTATCGGGGCCTTTCTATATTGCTGCAGTTCTACAGCCAGCAACCATCATGAGGTTACAAACAATCCCAAAAGGAAGCAACGTGACAACAGGGCTGTGTATCAACGACACACTCATAGTGACTTTATTGTGCTGCCCCACTGGGAAATCAGGCTGCTGGCACCATGACTCAATATCCAATGCAGTCACATTATCCTGACACTGAACGAACCAGTCCTTGCCCTCTCCTATTAATGCTGAGTGCCAGGCTAGGATGAGACAAGTGTCAATTTTAAAGTCATTGGTTTTACTCGACCGGGAACCAAACTCCTGACGTTCCTGACACGAGGCCCGCGTTTTACCGATTAGGCCACCACACCCGGTTTTAAATTAGGTTATCAGGACAACTTTCTCTTGCATTTTAGAGGTATAAAGTACTTATACAAATATTATTGTTCAGGTACTCAAATATTGCTCCTGTAAACTCTTTTGATATGCTCTTTTCTATTCTGGATTACTGGAGTTTGGATCGCGGCCTGGAGAGCGGGAGACTTGCTTCCAGGCAGCTCCCCTAATTCCCCTCCTTCCCTCCAGGCGGTGCCTCACCATCTTGCTATCTTCTCATTTCACCACCGATTTAGCTCAATAAAATTAAAGGTAGGTCTTAAGGGCCAGGCACAGTTTTAGGCTCGATCCACACAAATTTGTCTTGTCTCCATTTCTGTTATGGAAGGAATTAATAATAGAGATGTCAACAGGTTTTTGTTGTTGCTTATTGTGAATCTTTGGAGGGGCCTGTGGATGAAGTCACGTGACATTGATATCAGTCACGTTGTAGGGTATGTAGGTAGGCTAAAGTGAAAAACAATACAGATGGAGAGAAAGAGAGAAAGTGAGAAAGTAAATGTAAGAGTGTAAGAGAGAGTCCAAGCCCCTCTGGTTTATTATATATAGTACATGGATTCTTGGTATAGGATCATGCCATTCATTCAACCAATAGGGAAGCAGCATTCCCAATTCCTCCAATAGGGACTCAGCATTCCTGATTACCATGACCACCAGTGGTCTTCCCACCACCAGAGCTGGTTGACCTGTGGCCACCACCAACCCTGACCCCTGTGTGAATTGACCCCTACCTCAGCATAGAGCCAGCCCCTGAGTGCGCTCACCCAGACCCGCCAATCATCCCTAATTCCCTAATTCCCTGCCCTCAAGCATGGGCCAAGCAATATATATACACACAACATACATATACACACACTCTTGGCCGGCCATCATCATTATCATGCTGTCGGTCGCGATGCGACAAAGACTGCTTTCATTACTTGAGTGTCACTCTCCATTTAGCTCTCTGCTTTGAGAGTGATGTCCATAAGTCACACAGAATAATAATAGAGGATTTCCATTTCCCCCCTCTGCCGATTATCAGAATACTTTACGACATGACACTGATATGGGGTGTCCAGACCGTGTGGGGTGCATGTGGAGACACAATGTTCGGGCAGCAACTACCCTGATTGGAACTATGTGTTCATTGGGGCACTCTCTGGCTACAATGTCAGAAATGTTGATTATGATAGCTGCTACATGTTGGATCATTACATTTTGGTAACCGTTGCTGGTTCATGTTAGATTATTACTCATCCACTTACTTTTGGTAACTGATCATTTTCATTCAGCAAATAAAAGTAGTTTTTTTTCAGCGCCGAGTCATGGGTCTTCCGACCATACTATTGTAACATATTCTGATAAAACACATTGGTGGGGAATGTGAACTGGTCTATATGGGATTACAAATGGTCTATAAAGGTAAATGATGTATAGGGCCAGGGGCATTAGTGTATTATGTGGTGCTGGTGATCCTTTACTTGTATTAAATAGTCATTGTGTATTCTATAGATAGTGTGAGAGGGCCACTATTGTTAGTGTGGAAGGAGCTCAAGAGCTCCACTCACAACCCTCCCCCCCCCCAACTGTTAGTCACGGATCACCACACACACAGACACAACAGGGCAGGTGAGGCCAAAAGCAGATGGTGGTGGTGGGTAGATCACAATTGCCATAGTGAACCAGGAATGCTTACTGTTGATTGGTGGACATAGAAATGCTTACTGTTCATTGGAGGGCATGGTCAGGTGTAGATAAAAGATTCACCCGGTACTTGTAGTACATGGGTGAAGATCAGCCTTATATAAAAACAGTCAAAAAATTGGGCTAATGAAATGAGTCTCTATGAGAGCCTAATTTCTCAATCTAAGAAGCAACATTTATTCTTTGTATATGTCTTCATGTTTACCCGCTACTTTTGAGTTGGAATAATAAAACATATACTTTAATGCAATTTAAAAGTGAAATTGACGGTGTTCTCTGGCCGCCATCTTGTCTTTTTGCATTCTCGCCCATTTCACCAACTCTGTGCCTATATGAGTAGCCATTTGATACTGGAGCCACAGGTTCTAGTTCATGTTCCGTACTAAACCTATTTTCGCCCGTATTTACACTACGTTGTCCTTCACCTGTGTACTACAATTACGGGTGAATCTTTTATCTAGGTCAGGTGTGTCATGTCAAGTCCAGAAACCACTCTATAATAATAAAGCTGAGGGTACAAGCTCTCTGTCTTCCTGCACACTTTATACTCTGCCTTTCTTATACTTGCCTGTAGTGACTTCCAATTAGCCTGCCTACACACCTACAGCTGCCAGATAACGACTTTACAATGTGTTACATTCATTCTCATATATAATACCAACCATATAACATAGTCTTAAACAAACAAAAGTTTGCTACAAAGAACAGAAACAAATAGTACTGTTACGCAACAGAATTGTGAGATAACGTGGTGTACATTTTATGCATGGTTAGGGTAACTTTGTACTAATAAATAAACATAGTGAATATGAAGTTATTCTGTTAGTATAATTGAATGAGGATTAAATCCTATACTTTGGTGGAGATTTGATTTGATGAACAGTATATGATTTTAGGTGTGGTTTCTTTGTGTTATGGTAAAAAAGTAGTTCAGTGAACCTCATGGGAAAAAATAATATGCATGTTTGTTCTTGTGTTAGTAGATAACGTGCTATGGTAAGCATGCTACTTAGCCAATAGTAATTAGTATGTGTCCTGTAGATGGCAATAACTATACCGTGCTATATCATGCTTCACCATAGACATGTGATTTGCTCGAGATGCTATATAATTATAAATATATATAATTGTTTAGTGGATGTGAAACCTCTATTTGCTCCCCGAGAGAGTGCCGCTGGTAACTTGCAAAAGCCAGCAGCACTGCAACACTTTTGCAGGCAGCTTTCATGAAATGTACAACCGCACAAAGGAGAGCGGCAGTCAGGTAATGAAAGCAGTCTTTGTCGCATCGCGACCGACAGCATGATGATGATAATGATGATGATGATGATGATGATGGATGTTGGGTATTACTATTAAACGGACCCGGTATAGGCCGCTGAGGCACAAACCCTACTCCGACAAATGCTCTCCAAGCATACCTTTGCCGGTTTTAATTTATGCAACTACATATGTGGGGGGAGAGTGCTGACATTGGTTACTTCTGTTGTGTTGTATTTAGTCCAGCCTCACTGACAAGGCATTTAGACAACCATATCGAGAAAAGATGTTAGAAATTGCAATCTAAAATGATAAATATAAAGTTCAAATGTTTATTTATCATAACCAGCTACGTTTTGTGTGAATAATTGATTAAGTCATGTATATTAATAGACTTTAAAAATTGAATTGAGAGCTTTCTGTGGCTGCCATCTTAATGGTTGCCATGGATTCCCCTGTGTGTGTGGGAATCCCTCTAGGTCATGCGATGAGGGAATCCCACCCATGATGTCATTCATACACCGTCTCAACACTCTCCACCCCCCCCCACATGTTCAGCTGCATGAACTGAAAAAAAACTAAGCAAAGGTATGTTTGGAGAGCTTTTTATACTGGATTCGTTTCTTTCCGGGTGAGGTATATTGAGCAACTTTAACCTTTCCTCGTACTTGTTGGTGTGCAGTAAAAAATCATCCTGACACTGAGTGAACCTGAGGCATTGGCCCATAATTTCCGAATTGTGGTTGATCTGGCGGGAGGCCCGAGGCGTGCCCCCCCCCCCCCTCACGCATGCTCCCTTCCCCCTCCCCCTCTGACCTGCATTCGGGTCCCGGCTTCCGTAGCATATGGATTTAACTCCCGTCTCCACCCACGTAATACCCACGTCAAAAGCGTCAAACGGCATCAAACGGTTCAAAAAGCCCCCACGTCAAAGAAGAAAATGCAGCGAACACGCAGGGCCGCGGCACCAAGAGGCCGACCCGCTAAGCGCGCCACACGGAATGCCGCCAGCCCACCACTGTCCGACGCGAGCGACTCACAAGATGGCGGCGCCTCCCCGAAGCCGCCGACACCGCCACCCCGGGCCGCACCCCCCGCGCGCCAGCCGATTACGACCCGTAAACCAACGGCAAAAGCGAGGCAGGCCGACAGCATCGGCCGAATGCAAGCATCAATCGACGAAATACAGAAGCGGTGGATCGACGTAGAACGCCAAGCGGCCGAGCAGCGGCGCGAGGCGGCCGAACAAAGGACCGAGATGGCGGCGCAAAGCAAGGCGCTCGCGGAAGCCACCGCCGCCATGACGGCGCTCGCCGCCAGCCTACGCCGCCCCGAGTGCCCGACAACAGCGCCCGCCACGCCACCTAACCCGGCCACCCGGCCCCGGCCGCCGGCCCAGGAACAACACCGCTACAGCCGGGCGCGATCCCTATCGCCGGTATCGCCGTCCCCGTCCCACGTCAGGGGCCGAAACGGTTCACAGCCGGCACACGCAGCCGACATCAGCCCGTTCAGCGTCTGGGAGGTCCCGTCACCGACCCCGCCCAGGCACCGGCCCCGGCGCCCGGACGCCGCCCACGCGACCGGCCGCCACGCAACCCACCACCGACAACACGACAGCGGCGACTACGGACGCGGCGCCCGCTCCACGGCCGAGGAGGCGGTGCGCCTCATCGTCGCGGCGGCGGACGGCAAAGGACACTCACGGAAAAAAGGTATTTCTGCCAAATACATTTTCCCTTATGACCTGGTGGAGAGGGGGGACGAGGGCAAGGTGATTAAGAAAGGCGAGGCCACAAGGGAGGAATACACACTCGGACTGAAACGACTCGAGCACCAGTCGGCCTTCCCCGCGAGTGCCCTCACCGCGCTCTCCAACCACCAAGAAGCGATCGCACAGGATAACTGCTCGCTCGCCTGGCATATCGTCCGGCGGTATTCGGAGGAAATATTCACCCGGATCGCGGACGGTAGGCTTCCCAAGGGCTGGAAGGACGAGGCGGCGATCAACGCTGTGAGGATTGAGGTCATAGCAATGGCCGGACACAACCCATCCCAGCCCGCCGCCTCGGGGGAGCAGCAACACGCGCGTCAGGGCAAGGCGGGAGCCGACCCCCGACCCCAGTACGATAGGGCCGCGGTCGGCGCCCCGTGCCCTCACTGGAACAAGGACCCCACCTCGTGCGACAAGGCATCCAAGGGCGGCTCTCACGGCACCGGCACGCTCAAGGTGGCACACATATGCGGATACTGTGCTAATGTCCGTAAAATAGTAACTAACCATGCCGAGGCCTCGTGTTTCTCAAAAAAGTCTCGCGATCGGCCGGGAAAGAACTCTCAAACGGGATTTTTAGAGCGCCGGCCGGACGCCCCGGTGCCGGCCCCACAACCCCGAGACCCGGAACGCCCCCCGACGCCCCCCGTGGAAGCCAGTCTCGGCCGCCACGCAACCCCCGTGAGTGTTTACATCGCCCCGGCTCCGGCTGGCTTCAGCCATGGTGCAACCCCCCTGAGCCCCGGGTTCCCCCGTGACGTCACAGCGGCCCGCCGCACACGCCCCCTGGAGGCAAACACTGACACTACCCACATGGGGCCCCGCGGGGAACCCCCTCGTGACGTCACGCCGCACGGCCCCAGCTGGCGCCACCTGGAGGACTGCCCCGACACAACAACAGTAAACAACCACCACAGCCCCGGCACGCCCTCCTACGAGAGTTTCGCCTCCTGCCTCGGCGCCCCCACCAGGACATCGACGCCCTCGGCCACCGACCCCACCCACCCCTGTCTGTTATGTGACGCGACGGCGGACGCCGGGCCGGGGCCCGACGAGCCAGTCGAGCAGGTCGTCGACCCGCTCATACAGCGCTCCCTGCCCGCCGCACCCGTATGTGGCCCCACCCCGGAGGAATACAGGGACACGCTCGACGCCTTCTGGCCGCTCCTGTCGGGCGAGGGATGGGCCGCGTACCCCCAATATGCTAGCGCATACGCGGCGGCCCGCGCCTCGGCCCTTCCGAACTTTATGGCCGCCCGAGTCCCGGTCCCCTCCGAACTCAACATACCCGAGTGGCGCCGCACCCTCGAAGGATACGACGACCCCGACCTCGCGGACCACCTTGAGTTTGGGTTCCCGGCAAATTACACCGCCGCCGGGCCCCCTACCCCCACGTACAAGAACCACCGGGAGGACCCCGACTTCGCACACCACGTCACCAGGTACGCCCAGGAGGAGATCCGCCAGGGCGCCCTCCTCGGGCCATTCGCGGTCCCGCCCTTCACGCCCTGGTCCCAGTGCAGCCCCATCATGACGCGGCCGAAGTCTACCCCGGGCAAGCGCCGCGTCATCGTGGACCTCTCCTTCCCCCCGGGCCGCAGCGTGAACGCGGGGATCCCAAGGAGAGAATACCTCGGTCGCCGCCACACCTACAAGCTCCCTGCGGCGACCGACCTCGGGCGCCGCGTCGTCCGCGAGGGGCGCGGCTCCTTCTGCTGGTCCGCCGACGTATCCAGGGCCTACCGGCAGCTCCGCGCCGACCCCCTCGCTGCTCCCCTCTTCGGGATAACCGTCGACGGTCTGGGTCTACGTGGACATCGCGCTCCCCTTCGGATGCCGCACATCCGGAGCCGCGTGCGTCCGTGTCACCGCGGGCGGTCGTCTGGGCGCTCGGGCCGCCGAGGCTTCTTCAGCGCGGTCTATGTGGACGACTTCGTCGGCTGCGAGGGCACCTTCCTCGGCGCGATGCAGGCCTTCGATGACCTCCGTGAGATCTGCGCGACCCTCGGGCTCGCCCTCGCCCCCGACAAATGCTTCTACTGGGCATCGAATGCGACACCGAGGCTATGGTGCTCCGCATCCCCGACGACAAGCTCCGAGACGTCGTCCAGGAGTGCGAGCGCTGGCTCGGGCGCCGCACCCTCACCAGACGAGCCCTCCAGCGCCTCGTGGGCCGCCTCGCCCACATCAGCACCTGCGTCATCCCCGGAAGGGCGTTCATGGCGCGCATCCTACGTGCCCTCAGGTCTTCGCCCGCCGCCGGCGCCGCGGATGTCGACCCGGAGCTCCGCAAGGACATCCTCTGGTTCCGCGACTACGCGGCGGGCGGGAACGGCGTGTGCCTGCTTCCCCCGCGCATTCGCCCCCAGTGGACCATCGAGTGCGACTCGTGCCTCACCGGAGGGGGCGCGTTCTCGCCCACCGCCTGCTTCGCGGAGGCCTACGACGACGCCTTCCGCGAGGCGTTCCCCAGCATCCACGAGCTCGAGGCCCTGAACCTGGTCCTCGCGGTTCGCGCCCTTGCCCCCGACGCCCCCTCGGGGCACCGCATCCACGTCAACACCGACAACGCGGCGTCCGCGCACGCCATCCAGAGCGGTCGCGCAGCGGACCCCACCCTGGGCGCCTGCGCGAGGGAGCTCTGGCTCATGGCGGCCCGGGGCTCCTTCGACATTGTCGTCCGCCACAAGCCGGGCTCCGAGCTGGAGTTCGCCGATGCCCTCAGCCGCGCCCACCTCTCCCCAGCCGCCCTTGAAATTGCTAAAAATCATTGTGAAATTCGCGGCCTTCGGAGGGTCAGGGTCCACCATTCCCCCGAACTCATCACCAATGACCTCTGACCTCTTCCAGATTACGGGCCCGCAGCGCACAAGCACCTCATGGAGATGCACCGCGCCGCGCTCGCGCCGGGCACATGGCGCAACCGCGACCGGCACGCCAGGCGATACTTGGAGTTCGCACTCGACCAGGGCATCGACCACCTCGCCCCCGCGGCATACGACGTCGGCCAATTCATCGCGCACCTCCACCGCCTGCTCCCATCGCCGGCCTCGGTCGCCAACGCCTTCTCCGGGGCCCGCTCCTGGGTCCGCGAGGCGGGCGGCGACCCCGCCCCCTTTGATGCCCCATTCACGACCCGGGTCAGGCGTGGGGGTGAGCGCCTCTTCGCCGCGCCGGTCCGGCGGGCCCCGGGCATCGCCCCCGAGATGCTTCCTGTTATCCATGACTACATGAGGGCCCTGGGCCACCTCGGCGTTGCCCCTTGGGCGGCCACGGTCGTGGGGTTCTTCAGTTTCTTGAGGCAGTCCAACCTGCTATCCCCACCGCACGCGCCCTGGGGTGGCCCCCACACCCTCCGGAGGGACGACGTCCGCCCCGTCCCGGGCGGCCTCCGCCTCCGCATCGCCTCCTCCAAGACCATCCGCCTCCCGACGCAGGCGGTATCCCTCTTCGTCCCCGCCATCCCGGGCTCAGCCATCTGCCCGGTGCGCGCTTGGAGGCGGGCCCTCGACCTCGCACCGGCATCGGGGGACGCCCCAGCCTTCCTCGCCCGCCCCGGTGTGCCTCTCACCCCCCGCGACGTCACCCCCCTCATCCGCGCCGCCCTTCGGGCCGCCGGCGTCCCGCGGGCCGACGCATACACCATGCACGGCCTCCGCCGCGGCGCCGCCCAGGCGTGCGCCTCACGGGGGGTCGACCTCTCCGCAATCATGGCGCAGGGGACATGGGAATCCGACGCTGTCCACTCCTACGTCCCCAAGCTTGCAGCCTCCGACGCCCCGAGAGCCTTGGCCCTCTGTTTTGGGTCGGCTCCCGGGCCTACCTCCTCCCAGAGTCTTCCGTCCCCCTCGGCGGACCTGGAGCAGGTCGATTGACTTATAACATTGCTGTTCGCCTTTGTACCCTGCGCCATTATCTTATGTAATAAACCCTTCTTTCACCCACCTCCGTCTCGGGCTTCCTCTGTCCAGATCGGCCCATAATTTCCGAATTGTGGTTGATCTGGCGGGAGGCCCGAGGCGTGCCCCCCCCCTCACGCATGCTCCCTTCCCCCTCCCCCTCTGACCTGCATTCGGGTCCCGGCTTCCGTAGCATATGGATTTACCTCACCCACCCACCCTCTGATTGTACTCTCTTAACTAGCCTTATTGCTCTCTCTTAACCCATTAGGGGGGTCGGCTCCCGGGCCTACCTCCTCCCAGAGTCTTCCGTCCCCCTCGGCGGACCTGGAGCAGGTCGATTGACTTATAACATTGCTGTTCGCCTTTGTACCCTGCGCCATTATCTTATGTAATAAACCCTTCTTTCACCCACCTCCGTCTCGGGCTTCCTCTGTCCAGATCACTAAAGGAAATATCGGCGACAAAATGCGAGTAAATAATATTTGACTGCACTGCTAGCTCTGTGGAGGTCTAGCCTGGTCCCCTCATAAGCATATTCAGTGCTTTACGGAGCGACCCAACCAGCCATGGTTGAACTCGTTTGAGCCCGTTTAAACTTGTTGAGGGTACAAAGGCTAGGGGACCAGGTTGGAAACTGAGCGATAATAGATGAAAACTCCTGTGCCTCTGCCTGAGCAAATGAATGCCAGGGGACCAGGCTAGACCTCCACAGAGCTAGCAGTGTAGTCAAATATTATTTGACTAGTTTATTGTTCAGACATTATCACATATTTATGTATCTTTTGCACAGATTAAATTGTTTGACGTATATTTGAAATTGATCTAAATTGATTTCTGTTTAAATCACACAATATCACTACTTACTGAATGGGAAACTCATCCTGCAAGGGTATGCTCGATATGACCCAGTGGTCAGCCGTTTTTGCTCCTTTCGTCGCTGTGGACCCTTCTCGGTCCCCTGGCATTCATTTGCTCAGGCAGAGGCACAGGAGTTTTCATCTATTATCGCTCAGTTTCCAACCTGGTCCCCTAGCCTTTGTACCGGAAACAAGTTTAAACGGGCTCAAACGAGTTCAACCGTGGCTGGTCGGGTCGCACCGTGGCTGGTTGGGTCGCTCCGTAAAGCGCTGAATATGCTTATGAAATCATTGCATATTTTTCACACTGCCATTCTTCCCAAACTCATAAGCCGTGTTTACACGGACGAGTTAAAATGCTTCATATAAAACCACTTGCCTAGATCAATTTACATTTGCCTTGTAAACGCGATACTGTCGCGTTTTAGGGCTGAATCGATTCATATAAATCGGTAGATGTAAACCACCTTGCAAGGTAGTATAGATGAAGGGATACAGCCGGTTCCTGGGCGGCGATAGTGTAAAATAGCGGTGCTCGCCGGCTACAGGCTCAGCTGTAACTATGCACTGGTGCCCGGCAGTGTTAGGGACTGATTAGGCCGTGAAATCTATTGAATGCGATCATATTTAACAGAATTACATACTCAAATAATGAAATTTAATTAAATTAACCCTAAATTCCAAGCGATATTAACATAGCCGCTACATTGGCGTCGTTATTCATATTGTGAATCAATGAATGTAAACTAAACAAATAGCAGTGCTCGCCGGCTACAGGCTCACCACTAAGGCTGCTGGTCCCTGGGCGCCGATAGTGTCAAATAGCGGTGCTCGCCGGCTACAGGCTCACCACTAAGGCTGCTGGTTCCCAGTCGCAGACACAGTTTCAAATTCGTTGTGTAAACATCGCTTCATATAAATCGCTTTGTCTAAATCGGTTTAGAATTGCCCGTGTAAACACGGCTATAGATATTTCTATGCCCAAACTGGTAACTGCGGTAGGAAATAGCTGAAATCCCCCCCCCCCCCCCCCCCCCCCCCCTCAGAGATACAAAAAGAATGATTAAAATAATCCCCTCCACTCATAGGAGAATCTAAACCCACGGAAAATCTAAACCGCGACATACTGCAGTTTGAAAGCGCCGGTCGATTTTGGCCCATGCGCAGCGCGACGGCGCATGCGCAGAACCGACAGCGTAGAATCTAAACCCACGGAGAATCTATACCGCGACACCTGTCCTCGAGTTGACTGCTCAGAATCGATATTAATGAGGTCGTCAGATGTATGAAGACCTTTTTAAAATATATGACAACACATCGTAAGTTGGTGGATAAGTCACGATGTATGTGTGTGCAGTGGTTACAGATATACCTGCAAACACTGTTTCTGAAACCATTTTGAACGCCGCTTTGTTTACAAAAGGATTAGTTCCGTTATTTGCCACTGCGTCCACACGCCACCTACCGGCTACCAAGACGCGAGCAGCGACTAACATTTATTGTCAGTTTCATTTTCCTAAAGAATGCAACCCTCTCTGAAATCCTCTTATCAAAAGTCTCATGCAATTTTAAAATGGTTAAATGTGGATGATCTGGTGCTTAAAAACATTTCAGCCATGTTTGATTATTAATGTCCCTTCACAGAGCAACACTTGTGAATCCACACAGCATAGTTCGTTAACCTAAGGTGGCGCCACCTAGTGGAAACCTATGGGAACACTGTATCTCCTAGATAAAGGATTCACCCGGTACTCACAGTACACGGATTCACCCGGTACTCGCAGTACACGGGTGAATACCAACCCTATATAAAAACGGTCGAAAAAGTGGGTTAATGAATTGAGAGCCTAATTTCACAATCTAAGAAGCAACAATTATTCTTTACATATGTCTTATTGATAGCCCGCTACCTTTGAGTTGAAAAATATAATATAATATATAGTTTAATAAGGTTTAAAAGTGAAATCGACGGCGTTCTGCGGCCAACATCTTGTCTTTTTGCATTCTCTCCCATTTCACCAAGTCTGTGCCGATATAAGTAACCATTTGACACTGGTGCCAAGCATTCTACTTCATGTTCCATACTAACGCTATTTTCACCCGTATTTAGACTACGTTGTCGTTCACCCGTGTACTACAAGTACTGGGTGAATCTTTTATCTATGTATCTCCCTGCCATACCTGAACACCACAAGTTCAATGGTATCTACCATGTAGATAAAATCCCTGTCATTGACAAATAAAATGATTTAAAAAATATAAATAAAATTAGATTCATAAAACAACTGAAAGTGATAAAACAAAAAAGGGGGAAGTCACAAGTCACTAGCGGTGAAAACAAGTCATTAGACTTAACCATTATGGGCAGCATAAATACACCCATCACGAAAAAAACATACAACAAAAATTAAAAATTCACCCATACCCATAGTAGGCATGAATAACAACCATGTCTAACTCCGAGCACACAACTTCAGTCCTTATGCGTGGGTCACAAATGCTGCGATCGCCGTACAGTGCTATGGTCTGCGGTGAGGCTTGCAGTTTATGCAAATGGCACAGCATTGCGGTCTACGGTTGATCTATTTGCAAATCATACAGTCAGCGCAAAGCACCTTGCAGTTTGTGCTGAACTTTTTACAGGTCTTTGATATATAAATACATCATAACTTTCTTAATATTGATCACACAAACATGAATTTGGTCCATATTGATATACATTTTCATTGCTGTCAACAAAGGTGACTGTATGTAGGTATGTGCGCAAACGGCGACTCGCGGCGGATATTTTCTTACAACAAAACTGATCCAACCAATCGCACCGTTTTTTGGCGTTGTGGCGTGATTGCGGCGTGATTGCAGCCTGCGGCATTGCGATTTTCCAAAGTTAAGATAACTTCAACTCAAAACAACTGCAACCCCTTGTAGAGAACAATAAACCTTACGGTGACCATAACCGGGCGTATGGTCTAGCCGATTCGGCGTCTTACGGCCACCGCAGGCATGCCATAACGCATTTGTGACCGAGTCATTACACAGGTTATTGTTTATTACCTGTAACCACCGTACATTGGTACTCGAGCTGGCAGACCAGAGCTGGGAGGCCCTCTCGTGGCGGGATTGTGAATTATCCACTAACAGACCGCAGTAGTGTGCGGGGCCTGCACCAGGTGGCAGCACCCAATGTGGCTACGTTCTCCCAAGCTGGGATTTCACGTGGTATTTAAATGGAATAACAAGCTATAGGAATCAAACGCAACGGAATAAAGCGCGATAAAACTTAATATATTTGAATAATTTTGTTGTTGTCTTCTTCGGTGGCACGCAAACTCTGCGTACCTGCATATATGGACGCTAGTCCCCCGCAAAGAATCATGGGCATCGCTCAAAGACCAGCTAACTCAGTAAAGGCCCGTTTATACTTTTGACGGCATGTGACGGTGCTAGATGGCGTTAGACATCGCAACAAGACGTAAGCCAACGCTCCCATTTATACTTTATGTCGACGCTTGACGGCATGACACAGCGCAAGCGTTGAACAGAGTTCAACTATGTTGAACTTTCAAGGTCAGCGCTGCCACACGTTGCGCACTCCCCACCATTTTGCGCCATCACATGCCGCTAACCAGCATCAAGTTGATGGTGTCACACACCGTCAAAAGTATAAATGGGCCTTTAAGTTCTGCAGTAAGACGTATGACTGATGTAGCCTACACAACAGACCACCATGTTGCACTGACCACTACAATTTCACCATTGTTCATGTTAGCATAACATGGGTACTTTGTGACAGGGTGGAAGTGGTAGGGCCTTAAGGCAAACCTTACGACACTGACACGCCACCTTTCGATTTTTTAAGAACCAACTCCTTTCTCCACCCCCTAGCCTCAAAATCGAACACTACCAGCTCAGATGGCTCCACCATCACGCCTCCTATATTCACGTTTTTGAACTAATTTAATACATATGCCGCCACCTAGCGGCTCGTTTCGCGCTGACGCCACACCGAGCATTATAACCGCTCACATGCCGGCCCGACATGAACCAGACAACAACTCACCACCAATTTGAAGACTCTGATGGAAGAAGAAGTCGACAAGATGCCAAAACGGAAAGCAACGGAGATACCGTCCACCAGCAGCCAAACGATCTCCACACCAAAGAAAGGTAGACCCTGCTCGACGATATCCAAAATGCAAAAACCTAAATGCACGATCTCCAAATGCCTGCCCCTCACAATCTCCAGCAGCACCAAAACTGACTCGGATGATACCGTTGTGTCACCAAGGCCCACCAAAGGCCTCGACACACTAGAGAAAACATTCACCGATCGCCTAGAGACCGTCATGCACAACTTTCTTGAATGGATTAATGCACTGGAAACTACCAAAACAACAGACGAAAAGGAGAGATAACGACCATTTGAAAGCGCGTGAAACCATGGCCGCCATAGGTCACGTGGTCGACACTCCGACTCGCAATCATAGAAAGAGAACGACGCAGAACTAGGAGCAGGAGCCGCACACGCAACCGTACTAACAATCAATCATCAACCAGATGATGATGGCATGAGCAGCGCAGCGCCTTCTTCCTCCGCTCCCGCTCCTCGTCCTCCTCATAGTCTTCCGTTCCTTCGCCCACGCGCCGGGTAGATTTACTGGCCGTCAGCTCCGCCTGACCAGCGGTCTCCTCACCAGACGATGTGGGTTCCGCCTTCACTGACCATTTGCCTGTCCTCGTCCTCTTACACTTGCTGCCCTGGGGAGGATCATGCTCCTCCCCACACGTTGCACAGATATCGACCGGCATCTTGCTGGTCCGCTCAAACAGGTGCAGGGGCACGTCCACTACAAGCTAGACCTCGGATTCGAATGGGCCAATATACAGGAGGATCGTTGGGAGCTGGAGGCGTATGCATGCGCCTGACACATTTCCGCCTAGACTTGCCTCGGTCCGCCTGGACGCTCGGATGCTTGGCACATGCGTCCGACACCTAGCAGGTTTAGACGTGCCTCAGCCCCCTACAGCTGGCCGTTCCCCAGGCCCAGTAGAGCAAGGCGGGGGGTTGCAGGTTCGAATCTGCCCCACCGATAATAATATCTAACAGGTTCCATCCAGAATAATATTTGTATAAATGCTTTATACTACACGCCATTTGGTATAGAGACTGCAGGGGACATATTCATCCAGGAAATGAATGAGATGCTGCAAAGCCTAACAGGACTTCATGTAATATTAGACAATATTTTTATACATGGGAAAACAGTAGACACACATAATGAGAGATTAGAAGCAGTGTTTTTGCATGCCAGAGAAATGAATCTTAAGTTAAACCCACATAAAACTAAAATATGCCAGTCCAGTGTAAATTATGTTGGACATCTAATCACTGCGGAAGGTATAATGCCCAATGCAGAAAGAGTACAAGCTATTTTAGAAATGCCCAACCCCACAGATAAAGCTGCAGTACAAAGATTTCTAGGCATGATTGGGTACATAGGCAAGTTCATACCCAACATGACACAAATCACCAAGCCTCTGAGAACTGTCATTCAGAAAGATGTAGCATGGCATTGGGAAGAACCCCAAATAAATGCATTTAAGGAACTGAAGCCTTTATTGAGCAATGCACCTATTCTAAGATTTTTTGACGGAACTGAACAAATAGTATTACAAGTAGATGCTTCCAAATACGGTTTGGGAGCCACCATATTCCAAAATAATCAACCCTTTACCATGGCTTCAAAAGCATTAGAAAAAACTCAAATCAGTTATGCAGTTATAGAAAAAGAACTTCTCGCGATATGTTTTGGGTGCAAGAAATTTCATGAATATATTTATGGAAACGAAATTACCATACAGACAGACCATAAACCATTGGTATCAATTATGCTCAAGCCTATACATGAATTGTCAGCTAGGATGCAGTGCATGAGAATGAGGTTGCAACATTATAATTTAAAGGTGATTTATGCTAAGGGGTCCACCCTGTATTTTGCATATACCCTATCCAGAGGACACACAACTAGTATAGAACCGAACGACCTCTTCGATAAGGTCATTTCGGTAGCTGCCGTGGATATCGACACCGATATCATACAGCGCATCAAATTAGCCACCAACACGGACAACACATTACAAGAAATAAAATGTTTAACTATCAGTGGTTGGCCGAGTAGCAACAAAGGGGTATCACCTGATATAAATCCATTTTATACTTATAGTCAAGACATAACAACCTCAGATGACATATTATTAAAAGGAAATTAAATAATAATTCCAAAATCATTACAGGCAAATGTCTTAAATAAACTTCATGAGTAACATTTAGGAATAGTAAAATGTAAACAATTGGCCAGGCATGAACAGTCAATTAGAAGAGAAAATTTCCAGATGCCAAATTTGCCAAGAATTTAGAAATACACAACACAGAGAACCCCTAATAAGTCACCTGATCGTGGACATACCTTTCCATAAAATAGGAGTAGACTTGTTTCATGTAAACAAAATAAATTATATACTTATCACTGATTATTACACCAAATTTCCTGAATTACTAGAATTAGACAAAACGACTAGCAAATCGATTATTGATGCACTCAAACAAACCTTTGCTAGGTACGGTATACCTAAATACGTGGTATCCGACAATGGGCCACAGTTCAAGAGTGTAGATTATACAAGGTTTTCTTGTGCATATGGTTTTACACCTGTATACACCAACCATATGCATGCTCAAAGCAATGGACAAGTAGAAAGATATGTACAAACTGTTAAAATGATGATGAAAAAGGCCATAAAGGAGAATAGTGACGTAAATATCGGCCTGCTAAACTACAGCTACACTACACTACAGGGCATTGGTGCATCGCCGACACAACTACTGATACCAATAAAAACCAGTAAAAATTCGTAGTTAGGTTATAGATCACAATTAAGGATACAAAAATGTACATAGCGTAAGAATTCATGATAACAAATCTTTGTTTGCCATAAAAGCGCAATTATAGTCATAGTGATAAAATCTTATACAGTTGTTGATGTCTATGTTTAGATATGAACGCACACAAGACATGTATAGTGTTTCAAATGAATAATAGTTTAAGCTTAACGCAGTTTCACAATGTTAGATGTAAAAGTAAGATTAACGATCAACATATGTGTCTAGATGTAAACGTATACAATGCATATAGAATGGTAATCGTACATGCCTGAGTATAATGAGAGAAGGCCCCGAGATGCTTAAGCCCTATAGTTCTAGTCTCTTATTGTGGGGTGGGCGGGATGGCAGACTAAATTGTCCATCGCCATCCGCCGCCAAGTCATAGTGGACGAGATCGTCTTTTGCTCGCTTTATATAGCAGCTTAGCCGGCCCGAAACATCATGACTACGTATACGTTCGTAACTTTGTAACAATTTCGTCTGCTGACGTCTTATCTAATTCCATAACAGTCCAACCCAGGGTCGCTCCCTCTCCCCAGCTCGCTGCCGTGATGGTTACTCAGCGTTATGTTTCAAAATACGCTCATCCCCCGTCTCAGGGTCTACCTGGCCGATCACTCACCGTACTTTATTATGTTAAGGTTCGAGTAAAGGTGTATGATGGATGTGTGTAGCTGTGTGTGACTGGGTGGCCATGTGTATGTCGTATGTGTGTAAAGTGTGTGGTGTTCGTGGTGTGTAGCCGTGTGTGTAGTATGTGTATGATGTATGTGTGTAGCTGTGTGTGGCCATGTGTGTGTCATATGTGTATGTAGTGTGTGTGGCTGTGTGTATAGTACATGGTTTTTGTAGCCGCGTGTGCAGTATGTGTATTTAGTATGTGTATGTAGTATATGTATGTATTGTGTGTCGGTGTGTGCGGTCTCTGTGGTGTGTGTGGCTGTATGCCATTGTTGTGTAGTATGTGTGTGCGGCAGTATGTGTGGTATCTGTGGTGTGTGTAATGTGTGTGACTATATGTGTAGTGTGTATGTGGCAGTATGTGTGGTATTTGTGGTGTGTGTAATGCATATGCCTCTGTGTAGTGTCTGGCAGTGTGGGCGTGTGGATGTGTGTGTAGTGAGTGGTCTCTGTGGTGTGTGGTTTGTGTTGCACTGTATGCGTGTGTAGTGTATATGTGGCAGTGTGGGTAGTGTGTGTGGTTTTGTGTGTAGTGTGTGTGGCAGTGTGTGTGGTGTATGTGGTGTGAGTGGATGTGTGTAGTATGTGTGTGTGGCAGTATGTTGTGTATGTGGTGGATATGTGTGTGTATTGTGAACTCAGATTAGGATATTGCTGCTCATCTGTCTCCATCTCAACAAGTCATCCATGCTGGTCCATTGTCTGGATTGCATTATGCTGCAAATTAGTATTTGGACAGCTCATCTTCTGCATGTCCCAGTGACAATACGCCCGCTGACTTGCACCCCCACATTGATCCATGCCATGACTGCCCCAATCTCATCTAATCTTGTAGCTGCCATATGTTGATATTAATATACAAGTACCTGTTGTGTCAATGTCACATTAAAGTTGCATAGTCCGATGGTTTTGAATTTCTGTATTTATTTCTGAGATAAATATATTAGATTGACCACTAGTATCTACTTTACATTATTTCAAAGTTACTTTTATTTTAAATGGTAAACCTTTTTAGATATTTTGGGTGCAAACATGGAAAATTAGTTTGGCAAGCTTGCCAAAACTCTGACACCATAGAGTTCTGCAGTAACAGGTTCTGTTAAATTGACTCAGTATTCCCTTCTACACAGAAACAAATGATTAATAAGTGCATCAGTATCTAAGTTAGATATGTAAAATCAAATCTAAATAATTGGTTTGGTTTTGAAAATTTGATATTTCATCCGACTATGCAGATTTAATTACATAGCTGGAAGATGCTTAAAGTTGCATGGTCCGATGAAATATTTTTCAAAAGCAAAACATATATCTTCATTTGATTATATATATCCAGCTATTGGTGCATTAACTAGTGATTTGGGACAGCATATATAGAATAATCAGTGAATTTACTCTGTTAGATGACCAGGCTATTCTTGATTTAGGTCATTCCACATCATGTGGTCATCGCGAGATATCGATACTGGTCATAGTGAGAGGACTTTTGGAAAGCTTGTCAAAAGTATTTTGGATTCTTTCAGCTCAAATTGCTTCAAAACTAGCCATTTTTCATCAAAATTACTCCGGACTAAGGATTACTTGGTCATAACGATCACTTTGATATATTTATCTAAAAAATAAGACAACAATTCAAGCGCGATCGGACTATACAACTTTAATGTGGTACTTCAAAAAAATTGTTCTAAAAGATATTAAAAACAATGTTTAAAGGAACCAACTAGAATGATTCACAACATTTTTTTTTTATTATAGTGAAGCTTTATTTTAATCTTAAAAATAGGAAATAACGGTTCCAAAAATGGCTGGAAGAAAATATGTTTGCATAAGGGTTTAGGCTTTTATTTTATATTAAAAGAAATTAAAGTTGCATCGCCGGATGCTTTTGAGTTTCTGATATATTTTAGGTAAATATATTAAATTGATTGTGATGACCTATCTTACCTTAGTTTGAAGTAACTTTCATTTTAAGTGGGTAACTTTTTTAATATTTGAAGTGCAAGCATTCCTAAACTCTGACACCATAGGCTTATGCAATAACACCCTTCTATGCAGCAACACATGCTTAATAAGTGCACCAGTATCTAAGTTAGATATGTAGAATCAAATCTGGATAAGTGTTTTGTATTTAACAATTTGATGCTTCATCGGACTATGCAGCTTTAAATGGAATATTACATTGGTGCTGGCCAACTAGAGGCTTTTGCTGCACGGGAGATGACGACATGAACCAGTGATGTTGTGGTCGATGTGTTTGACTGTGGTTTTATGTGCTAGCAACACTTGAAGTAATTTGATGAGAGCGTGGTGTGGCTTGCGGGGGGGGGGGGGGTTATTCCCAGACAGTGGGGAGCGGACCCTCTAAACAGGCGGCCATCCTGCTGTCAGTGGCGGTCTGTGGAGAGGCAGCCGCAGGTGACAGCCGTGCACTTCCGGTATCCAGACGCAGTGACAGCTGTGTACTTCCGGTTTGCGGGTCCCACAGCTCGCCGTGTCAGGTTTCACAGGTCGGACTGTATTTCGTAAGTGACACTAATCATTGCTGAACATCGCTGACTGATTCCCATGAAGGACATGGATTTAAAAATAGCGACACCGCGCACCGAGTATGAATCAAGGCAGACGGAGTCAAACTACGCACCCAGAGCTGGAACAACATGGCACACAGTCTAATCAGACTACACACCCAGTACAGGAACAACATGGCACACAGTATAATCAAACTACACATCCAGTACAGGAACAACATGGCACACAGTATAATCAAACTACACACCCAACGCAGGAAAAACACATAATCAAACTACACACCCAGCACAGGAAAAACATGGCACACAGTCTAATCAAACTACACACCCAGTACAGGAACAACATGGCACACAGTATAATCAAACTACACATCCAGTACAGGAACAACATGGCACACAGTATAATCAAACTACACACCCAACGCAGGAAAAACACATAATCAAACTACTCACCCAGCACAGGAACAACATGGCACAGTCTAATCAAACAACACACCCAGCACAGGAAAAACATGGCACACAGTCTAATCAAACTACACACCCAGTACAGGAACAACATGACACACAGTATAATCAAACTACACACCCAGTACAGGAACAACATGGCACACAGTATAATCAAACTACACACCCAACGCAGGAAAAACACATAATCAAACTACTCACCCAGCACAGGAACAACATGGCACAGTCTAATCAAATAACACACCCAGCACAGGAAAAACATGGCACACAGTCTAATCAAACTACACACCCAGTACAGGAACAACATGGCACACAGTATAATCAAACTACACACCCAACGCAGGAAAAACACATAATCAAACTACTCACCCAGCACAGGAACAACATGGCACAGTCTAATCAAACAACACACCCAGCACAGGAAAAACATGGCACACAGTCTAATCAAACTACACACCCAGTACAGGAACAACATGGCACACATTCTAATCAAACTAAACACCCAGTATAGGAACAACATGGCACACAGTATAATCAAACTACACACTCAGTACAGGAACAACATGGCACACAGACTAATCAAACTAAACACCCAGCACAGGAACAACATGGCACACAGTATAATCAAACTACACACCCAGTACAGGAACAACATGGCACAGTCTAATCAAACAACACACCCAACGCAGGAATAACACATAATCAAATTACGCACCCACCACAGGAAAAACATGGCACACAGTCTAATCAAACTATGCACCAAGCACAGGAACAACATAGCACAGAGTCTAATCGAACTACACACCCAGCACAGGAACAACACATAATCAAACTACACACACAGCACAGGAACAACCTGGCACACAGTCTAATCAAACTATGCACCCAGTACAGGAACAACATGGCACAGTCTAATCAAACAACACACCCAATGCAGGAATAACACATAATCAAATTACGCACCCAGGACAGGAACAACATGCCACACAGTCTAATCAAACTATGCACCAAGCACAGGAACAACATAGCACAGAGTCTAATTGAACTACACACCCAGCACAGGAACAACAGGTAATCAAACTGCGCACCCAGCACAGGAACAACCTGGCACACAATCTAATCAAACTACGCACCCAGCACAGGAACAACATGGCACACTGTATAATCAAACTACATGCCCAACACAGGAATAACACATAATCAAACTACACACCCAGCACAGGAACAACTTGGCACACAGTCTAGTCAAACTACATGCCCAACACAGGAATAACACATAATCAAACTACGCACCCAGCACAGGAACAACATGACACACAGTCTAATCAAACTACGCACCCAGCACAGGAATAACATGACACACAGTCTAATCAAACTATGCACCCAGCACAGGAAAAACAAGGCACACAGTCTAATCAAACTACACACCCAGCACAGGAACAACACATAATCAAACTATGCACACAGCACAGCAACAACCTGGCACACAGTCTAATCAAACTATGCAACAAGCACAGGAACAACATGGCACAGAGTCTAATCGAACTAGACAGCCGGCACAGGAACAACACATAATCAAACTAAGCACCCAGCACAGGAACAACCTGGCACACAGTCTAATCAAACTACCCACCCAGCACAGGAACAACATGGCACACAGTCTAATCAAACTACACACCCAACACTGGAATAACACATAATCAAACTACGCACCCAGCACAGCAACAACATGGCACACAGTCTAATCAAACTACGCACCCAGTACAGGAACAACACATAATCAAACTACGCACACAGCACAGGAATAACATGGCACACAGTCTAATCAAATTACACACCCAACGCAGGAATAACACATAATCAAACTACGCACCCAGCACAGGAATAAAATGGCACACAGTCTAATCAAACTACACATGCAGCACAGGAACAACACCTAATCAAACTACGCACCCATCACAGGAAAATCTGGCACACAGTCTAATCAAACTACGCACCCAGCACAGGAATAACATGGCACACAGTCTAATAAAAGTACACACCCAACCCAAGAACAACATGGCAGACAGTCTAATGGAACTATACACCCAGCACAGGAACAACACATAATCAAACTACGCACCCAGCACAGGAACAACCTGACACATAGTCTAATCAAACTACGCACCCAGCACACAAACAACATGGCACAGTCTAATCAAACTACGCACCCAACACAGTGTAAAAATATACGGATTTTCGGTTCGGAATTATATATTGGCAAAGAGCATTACTATCCTCTGGCGACGGAGTGGGGACGAGGGTTATGTAATAGAAAAACAATGAATGTCCCACTCACGGTGTGACATATTTAAGCTATGTGAGATATGTTAGTACACCGCGTCCGAGATTGTGAGGGGATGTTGCTATATAAGAGACAGTTAATGTTTGTTAAAATGTCCCTCTATGCACCCATAAAGAGTGGTGGAAAAGGACATTTTTAGTATATATATATTTTATTGTAATTGTTTGCAACTACCTGTTACTGAGGGGCTGATGGGCCAGCACACCAGCCCTATTGCATATATTATGGACACCCCCTGCAGCTGGATTGGGTGACCACTGCCTGTGGAGGGGCATCACCTCCCAGGCTGTGCAGGGTGCCTGATTGGCTGGCTGTGGGAAGCCCAGTCCCCCTGCACCCCCGTGCTGACTGACCACACTAGCCTCACTTTGATATTAATTATTCTGGACACTGCTCCAGACCCACTGGGCAGATCACTCTACTCCTGGCTCTTGAGTGAGATACACCTACTCTAGAGCAGGACCCCAGACACTCTGTCTGATGCTACCACCTTTCATATATACAAACTGAGCTGTGTGCAACAACCAGGGGACTCCGGTTCAATGGGCTGTAGGCACTGATTCATAGACATACTAAAGAGGTAATGAGACTCTGTGTGGACAGAAGGTAAGGGGACAGGGTGATAGGTCACTAGCTGGTTAACAGGAGTTGATGGCAATAAAGCACAACTTCTTCACTGTCAATCTTGCGTGACTTGTCTTCCCTTTCTTCCTTATGAGTTTGTTTAAGAGAGGCATCAGGTGTGAACAGAATGGGGAGAGTTTATGGTATTATCTGGTGCTCTGATGGCCGGGTATCCAGTAATATTATAACAGGAACAACATGGCACACAGTCTAATCAAACTACACACCCAGTGCAGGATTTGTTTGTTTGTTGTTGTTTTATGTCCTAGCAACATCTAAAGTCATATCAGGACGGGTACCGACTTGTGACAGTACGCACTCATGGCGATTTTATAGTGCTGCCCCACTGGGAAATCAGGCTACTGGCACCATGACCCGATATCACACTCAGTCACATTATCCTGACACCGAGCAAACCAGTCCTTGCCCTTTCCTAATAATGACGAGCACCAGGCTAGGAAGTGACAAGTATCAATTTTTAAGTCATTGGTTTGACTCGATCGGGAAGCAAACTCACGAACTCCCGATCTTCCGCACGTGAGGCTTGTGCTCTCCTGATTCGGCCACCGCGCCCGGTACCAGTGCAGGAACAACACATAATCAAACTATGCACCCAGCACAGGAACAAAATGGCACCCAGTCTAATCAAACTACACACCCAGCACACAAACAACATGGCACACAGTCTAATCAAACTATGCACCCATCATTGGAATAACATGGCACACAGTCTAATCAAACCACACACCCAGCACAGGAAAAACACGTAATCAAACTACGCACCCAACACAGGAACAACATGGTACACAGTCTAATCAATACTACACACCCAGCACAGGAACAACACCTAATCACAACTACACACCCATCATACCAATAATATGGCACACATTCTAATCAAACGCTACACCCAACGCAAGAACAGCGTGACACACAGTCTAAGGTTTATTCAAAGTCATTTATGGTTTATTTCTCGGTGAAGCCATTATGAATTTTCCTGTGTGAGGCATTTGTACTTACAAGATACAAATAGTGTCCACTGTTCATTAGTGCTGTTAATATGTCAGTACAACACCCACAACCACATCCACCCACACCCACCCACACTCACTGGGCCAGCTCAACGCTATGCCAGATTATGCAGCTCTTGAGATAATCATTCACATTATATCAAATTGCATCAGATTTCTCGAAAGAAAGAATAAGGAAAAATAAGCATTACTGGAAATGATTAAAATGAGGGGAGGTCGAGGATGAGTTAAACCCAGAGGTTTAGGTTTCCACGGTCCACTTGGCAACACACGGGTCTGACTGTCAACATTCCACTACATGACCACTATTATTATGACAGGTCATATATAGACAGACCGAACCTGTTCACAGGCTATTATTATGCCTAAATATATAAACAGAAGAGGATAAGTATAAGTATAAACATCAGGAATGTTGGAGCGACTGTCAGGTTCACACCGCACCGTCAGTGTGGTGACCAAGCCGACATGCTGTATAAGTATTAGGAATGTTGTAGTGACTGTTAGGTTCACACTGCACTGTGCAGTGTGGTGACCAGACCGACATGCTGTATAAGTATTAGGAATGTTGGAGTGACTGTCAGGTTCACACCGCACCGTCAGTATGGTGACCAAGCCGACATGCTGTATAAGTATTAGGAATGTTGTAGTGACTGTTAGGTTCACACTGCACTGTGCAGTGTGGTGACCAGACCGACATGCTGTATAAGTATTAGGAATGTTGGAGTGACTGTCAGGTTCACACCGCACCGTCAGTGTGGTGACCAAGCTGACATGCTGCCCAACCAGGGGCGTAGCTAGACCTTTAACGATGTGTACTCCTAATTTCGGCAGTGGGTTTAGGGGGCCGCTTAAAAGTAAGCTGGCGGATTTGACACATTTTAGACTTGAGTTTTCGACACTCCAGACTACTACATGCCTCCTCTCTCTCTCTCTCTATCCCTCTCTCTCTTTATTATTTTATAATTTTTGTTGTTGTTGACAAAACGATGTGGACGTTTTGGCATACGCATGTACGCCTAGCTATGCCCCTGCCAACTGACAGCGTGGGGCTAACAGTTGGGTTGTTCACGTAAGATCAGTCCTGGTGTGTTCTGTGCAGCCGATCTCCAGTCGGCGATTGTCATCCGACGAACAAATCGGGTCGGTCTGCATCTGGCTGTCGGCAAGACTTGATGTTAACTGTCCGACCGACACATCAAGACAGACGAGTCGTGCTCGACCACGACCCGACAGTCGCCTACCTGGTTGTGGGTGGCTGCCTGGTTGTAGGTGGCTGCCGTGTTGTGGGTGGCTGCCGTGTTGTGGGTGGCTGCATTATTGTAGGTGGCTATATGGTTGTGGGTGGATGCCTGGCTGTGGGTGGCTGCCTGGTTGTGGGTGGTTGACTGGTTGTGGGTGATTGCCTGGTTGTGGCTGGTTGTCTGGTTGTGGGTGACTGCCTGGTTGTGAGTGGCTGCCTGGTTGTGGGTGGCTGCCTCTGTGTGGATGAGTGACTGCCTGGTTGTGGGTGGTTGCCTGGTTGTAGGTGGCTGCCTCGTTCTGCAGGGCTGCCTGGTTCTGCATGGCTGACTGGTGGTGGGTGACTGCCTGGTTGTGGGTTGTTGGTGGCTGCCTCTGTGTGGATGAGTGGCTTCCTGTTTGTGGATGAGTGGCTGCCTCCTCTGTCACCGTTGCTAAGTCACTGCGTCCTGTCATGTCCCAAAGTTGGTTGCCATTGGAGAGTGAAGCCTCACCGACCCTTCGTCTGACGACAACTAGAAGACATACTTCTCCATGGTTTCCGCGGCGTACCCACACTCAGGCCCGATCCATTTGGTGGTGCAGAGGCAGACACAGAAGCGGCCCGACTTGGTCCATATCCTCCTCGGCCCCTTGCCGCCATGCCAGCAGCGTGGCAGGTTGTCGTAACCATTGCATGGGAAGGTGACCAGTCGAAAGGCACGCTTCTCCACCACCATGCCACCTGTTGGGAAGAATGGCAGTTAGAAAGGTGGGGGAACCAGATGAATACAATGCTTCTTTACTCAGAGTGGCCCTCATACATTACTTCCGCTTCCAGGCAAGGCTGCCCAGTCAGGTTCTCGGGTCTTCATTATAGGATTAACACAGAAGGTGATTTTACGGGAAATACTTAGGCAAACAAGAGTTTTAGCAGTAGCATTGCACCTGTCAGAAGTACCAAAGTAGTATATAGTGGACTGTTATTGTGGCCTGTGGTGAAGAATGCTGATATATTTCATGGTGAATATTTCTTTAGCTGTACAGCACTGTACTGTGTACACTTCTACCCCGACTGTCCAGCGACCAAGGTATGAAGACCAGTGAGCGTGACCGGAAACTAAGGAGGGGAAGGAGAGGAGGAGGTAAGGAGAGAAGGACAGCATGCAGGGCAGACAGGCGGAGGAGAGAGAGAGGGGAGAGGGGCGGAGATAGAGCAGAGCGGTTGAGAGAGGAGAGAGGCGGAGAGAGAGGCGAGGGGCGAAGCAAGAGGAGAGACCGGTACCTCTCTCTCCAGCCCTCTCCTCTCTCTCCTACAGGGTAGGAGAGAGAGGAGAGGGCTGGAGAGAGAAGATACCGGTAGGAGAAAGAGGAGAGGGCTGGAGAGAGAGGAGAGGGGTAGGAGAGAGGAGAGGGGGCGGAGAGAGGAGATGGGCGGAGAGAGAGGAGAGGGGGCAGAGAGAGAGGAGAGGGGGAGGAGAGAGAGGAGAGGGCTGGAGAGAGAGGAGAGGGGCGAAGAAAGACGAGAGGGGGCACAGAGAGGAGAGGGGCAGAGAGACAGGAGAGGGGCGGAGAGAGAGGAGAGGGGGCGGAGAGAGGAGAGGGGGCGGAGAGAGAGGAGAGGGGGCGGAGAGAGAGGAGAGGGGGCGGAGAGAGAGGAGAGGGGGCGGAGAGAGATGGAGATGAGAGGAGTAGGCGAGGGAGGAGAGGGGTAGGAGAGAGAGGAGAGCAGGAGGAGAGAGAGGAGAGGGGTAGGAGAGAGAGGAGAGGGCTGGACAGAGAGGAGAGGGGGGCACGGAGAGAGGGAGGCGGGCACGGAGAGAGGTGAGGCGGTGGAGAGAGAGGCCAGGGGCGGATAGAGGACAGGGTGCGGAGAGAGAAAGAAGAGCGGAGGAGGAGGGGAGAGGGGAGGAGAGACAGGAGAGAGGTGGAGAGAGAGGAGAGGGCGGAGAGAGAGGAGAGGGCGGAGAGAGAGGAGAAGGGTATGAGGAGAGGAGAGGGGCGGAGAGAGGCGAGAGGGCTGAAGAAAGAGGACAGCGGGCGGAGAGGGGAGAGGGGTAGGAGAGAGAGGAGAGGGCTGGAGAGAGAGGACAGGGCTGGAGAGAAAAGAGAGGGCTGGAGAGAGAGGAGAGGGGTAGGAGAGAGAGGAGAGGGGCGGAAAGAGACGAGAGGGCGAAGAAGAGAGGACAGGGGGCGGAGAGGGAGAGGGGAGGAGAGAGGGAGGAGAGGAGAGAGGAGAGGGTGGAGGAGAGGAGAGGGCGGAGAGAGAGGAGAGGGCGGAGAGAGAGGAGAGGGGTAGCAGAGAGGAGAGGGGTAGCAGAGAGAGCGGGGGAGGAGAGAGAGGAGAGGGCTGGCGAGAGAGGACAGGGGGCGGATAGAGGACAAGGGGCGGAGAGAGAGGAGAAGGGCGGAGAGAGAGGAGAGGGGTAGGAGAGAGAGGAGAGGGGTAGCAGAGAGGGGAGAGGGGTAGCAGAGAGAGGAGAGGGGTAGCAGAGAGAGAGCGGGGGCGGAGAGAGAGGAGAGGGCAGAGACAGAGGAGGGGGTTAGGAGAGACAGGAGAGGGGTAGGAGAGAGCGGAGAGGCGGCGGAGAGAGAGGCCAAGGAACGGAGAGAGGACAGGGGGCGGAGACTGACGAGAAGGGCGGAGAGAGAGGAGAGGGGTAGGAGAGACGGGAGAGAGGTGGACAGAGAGGAGAGGGCTGGAGAGAGAGGACAGGGGCAGAGAGAGATGAGAGGGGTAGGAGAGAGAGGGGAGGGGGCGGAGAGAGAGATGAGGCGGCGGAGATAGAGCCCAGGGGGTGGAGAGAGGACAGCTGATGTTGGATGTTTGTGTAGGTCAAGTATAACACAAATAAAATAGATGCTTAGCTCAGATTCAAGCACCACCTGTGAAGGCAGGGTGCCGAGTGTCACGTAGGGTGCACCTTAAATGGGACTTCCTGTTGAGGGACTTATAGGAAGGAGAGCATGTCGAGTGTCATGTAGGGTACACCATACCTGGGACTTCCTGTTCAGCAGAAGATGGGAAGGGAGGAGAGGATGTCGAGTATCATGTAAGGTGCACCTTACCTGGGATTTCCTGTTCAGGGGCTGATGGGAAGGAGAGTGTACCGAGTGTTGTGTAGGGTGCACCTTATATGGGACTTCCTGTTCAGGGGCTGATGGGAAGGGAGGGAGAGCATGTCAAGTGTCGTGTAGGGTGCGCCTTACATGGGACTTCCTATTCAGGGGCTGATGGGAAGGAGCGCATGCCAAGTGTCGTGTAGGGTGCGCCTTACCTGGGACTTCTTGTTCAGGGGCTGATGGGAAGGAAGGGAGAGCATGTCGAGAGTCGTTTCGGGTGCATCTTACATGGGACTTCCTGTTCAGGGGATGATGGGAAGGAGAGCATGCCGAGTGTCGTGTAGGGTCCGCCTTACCTGGAAATTCCTGTTCAGGGGCTGATGGGAAGGAGAGATTACCGAGTGTCATGTAGGGTCCGCCTTACCTGGAAATTCCTGCTCAGGGGCTGATGGGAAGGAGAGATTACCGAGTGTCATGTAGGGTCCACCTTACCTGGAAATTCCTGCTCAGGGGCTGATGGGAAGGAGAGATTACCGAGTGTCATGTAGGGTCCGCCTTACGTGGAAATTCCTGTTCAGGGGCTGATGGAAAGGAGAGATTACCGAGTGTCATGTAGGGTCCGCCTTACCTGGAAATTCCTGTTCAGGGGCTGATGGGAAGGAGAGATTACCGAGTGTCATGTAGGGTCCACCTTACCTGGAAATTCCTGTTATGGGGCTGATGGGAAGGAGAGATTACCGAGTGTCATGTAGGGTCCGCCTTACCTGGAAATTCCTGTTCAGGGGCTGATGGGAAGGAGAGATTACCGAGTGTCATGTAGGGTCCGCCTTACCTGGAAATTCCTGTTCAGGAGATGATGGGAAGGAGAGCGTTCCGTGAATGCCAAGAAGGAAGCAGAGCAAGAACCTCAGTATGGCCGGATGCATTGTGGCGCCACCTGGAGCAGAGCAGGCAAAGGTCAAAGGTCAATATGACAGTGTCCCAGGTGAAACAAATCAAACTGTGAAAATAAAACGGAAGTATCATGTGAGTCACTAACTATGCCCCATTCACACACTAACTATCCCCCATTCACACACTAACTATGCCCCATTCACACACTAACTATGCCCCATTCAGACACTAACTATGCCCCATCCACACACTAACTATGCCCCATTCACACACTAAGTATGCCCCATTCACACACTAAATATGCCCCATTCACACACAAACTATGCCAATTCACACACTAACTATGCCCCATTCACACACTAACTATGCCCCTTCACACACAAACTATGCCAATTCACACACTAACTATGCCCCATTCACACACTAACTATGCCCCATTCACACACTAACTATGCCCCATTCACACACAAACTATGCCAATTCACACACTAACTATGCCCCATTCACACACTAACTATGCCCCATTCACACACTAACTATGCCCCATTCACACACAAACTATGCCAATTCACACAATAACTATGCCCCATTCACACACTAACTATGCCCCATTCACACACTAACTATGCCCCATTCACACACAAACTATGCCAATTCACATACTAACTATGCCCCATTCACACACTAACTATGCCCCATTCACACACTGATTGTGCCCCATTCAGACATTAATTGTGCCCATTCACGCACTGACTGAGCCTAGTATGGCCTCGTGTTGCCTCGTGCTTCCTCCTGTTGCCTCGTATTGCCTCGTATTGCCTTGTAGTGCCTCATATTGCCTCGTATTGCCTCGTATCGCCCCACATTGCCTCGTATTGCCCCGCATTGCCTCGTATTGCCTCTGGTTGCATTGTATTGCCTCTGGTTGCCTATGGTTGCCCCTGGTTTCCTCTGGTTGCCTCTGGTTGCCACCATGTGCACACGCTGGCCGCCAACTTGTTGGCGTACCGGCTGTCATGTCCATCATTCTCTCCTCTGTTCGCCTCATTGTTCCACACTGGCACCCTCTGGTGCCCTCAGCTGTACTACCGGAAGTGGCATCAGCGGCTCACTCACAGTTCGCCAGACCCCCACCAGGTGTCGTCATTACTCTCCCAGGTCACCGAATCACCGACCTCGTCACGTGATCTAGCCTCTCGCTGGTGACCTTTAGATTACTTCCGGTAGTTGATGACGTCACGTGGCCATACCGCTGGTAGCTCGACAAAGCACGTGACTCACAGTTTGATGGAGCAGCAGGAATTCCAGGGCCCTGAAGCCAGCACTCGCAACTACTGATGCTTATTGCATGATATCGGCTTTAAGCACGAAGGGGGATACCTTCTACACATATAAAAACTCTCAAAAACTCCTTCTGATATAGGGCACATTTTCTCATTTTGTATTGTCCTGACAAAGCTCTACCGATGTGTTGATGCGTTAGTTCTCATTTCTTCCACTAGGCCACCCGTGCTACTAGTACTTGGTTGGGTGTTGGAGTTTCACATCATGGCAAAATCTAATTCTAAGGTCATTTCAGGACGGGTACCGACTTATGACAGTGTGCACTCATGGCAACTCTACAGAGCTGTCCCATTGGGAAATCAGGCTGCTAGCACCATGACCTGATATCCCACTCAGTCACATTATCCTGAGCCAATCATGCTATATACAGTAAGGCTTCATAGACTATCATGCTATAGACGGGTAAGGATTTATAGTCTATCATGCTATATACAGTAGCGCTTCATAGACTATTATTAGTGCCTTCCATAATAATTAGCAAGCAGAACATAACAGAAAGGAGACAAGTCAGATTCGTATGGATCGAGCCTATAACTCTGGCTGGCCCTTTAGACCTACCGTTAATTTGATTGAACTAAATCATTGGCGAAATGGGCCGCTAGTAGGGGGGTGAGGCGCCGCCTGGAGGGAAGGAGGGGAATTAGGGGAGCTGCTTGGAAACAGGCCTCCCAGTCTCCAGGACGCACCCCAGCCTCCAGTAACCCATAGTAGAAAGGAGCATATCAAAAGGAAAGGTTACAGGAGCAGTCGTAATAATAACAATAGAAGACAGGAGAATTGTGTCGTGTAGATAGTTACGCAAATATTATTCCAGCAGAGTGTAGGTTAGTCGTTGGAGAAATGGTCCGGTGGGACAGTGCAGCTCACCTGTTTAGGCAGCACTATGCTGCTTTGAAGTTGGGCTGCCCACCAGGCAGCCTGCATCCAGTTACTGCAGCGTGCACGACCCTCGTGCGGATGCAATATACCTTATCTGCCTCCAGTCGGCGGGAAAATTTGCTTCAGTCGGATGTGCCAACGGGGGTCAAGCTGCCGCATCTGGGTGTGTCGCGCACAACTGTCGAGTTGTACGTGCCTAGGGAGGTACAGTGGCAAGGCAGCTGTATGCTACAACCACTTCTAGTCTTCAGTGGGTGTGGGATAGCGGTAACAGGATGGGTATCGATTTGTGCCAAGGTTGTGGAGATGAGCATCAGGCGCCGCATGGATCTAAATGCAAAGTGATAAAAGCAAAATTATCAAGGCGTATGGTTAAGCCAGAACCGCTGGAAGAAGAGGAGGCGCAAGGTGTGGTCAGGCGAGTGGATGAGACGACGGACAAAATGTTAGCCATGTCCCTGGGTGAGGTAAAGGAGGTGAAAATCCTGGTAAGCAGTAAGAGCCATGTGGCGGAGTCATGTCCGCAGAAAAAACATTGACTTTCAAAAAAATGTTGCGTGGTGGTCGGCATGTGTGAGGAAGGCGGGGGAGGAAAGCGTTACAGTGAGTTGGCGTAGGCCGAGGGGGATTATGTCGGTAATCCCCTTAAAGTAACCACCATCGGGCGGGTTAATCATTGTGCACACATAGAGGGAGGGACCGTTGGGGCAGCTAAGCCCAACAAGGGGATTAGCACAAGACCGGAAAGCAGCGATCAAGGGGAGCGGTGCGTGGCACGTGCAAACACTACCTGGTGGGGATCTCATGTCTGAGACCGCTGGGGGTTGTGTACACAACCAATACGCCAGCAGGAACAAAAGGGAAGGAGGGGGTGGTCGTACCTCGGGGAACTTTGGTGTCTCCCACCAAGGACTGATAAAGTGCAATGATGACTGGTTCAGGGTAATCGGCCCTGAAGCAGCCCATAGCAAGAATGAAGATCTGGTCTTCACATTGTGGGTAGTGGACAGGGAGAGTCACTACAGTTGTTGCATTGACATTTTTAACACCTGCATTGTTGATTTATGTGATTGTGTCTATATGATTGATGGGGTGTGGGCGCTGGCTGTTTATCTACGAGACAATCGCTTATGTATGGGGCTGAATAGCAGGCCCTACGTATTCTAAAAAATGAGCGACATGGTAGTGTGCTGTATGCTGAGGGAGGGCTACCTTGACTGCATTAACTATCTAGACGACTTCTGCGTGGTAGCGCAAACAGAACGAGAATGCAGAGAGCCCCAGTGGGCCCTGGTGAAAATATTACGTAGATATGGGGTTTTACGTTAGTTACAAGAAGCTGATATGTCCGGTACGGGTGATACGTTTCCTGGGGATAGACATTGACACAGTCCTGATGGAACTGAGACTGCCTTTAGACAAACTTGAGAAGTTACATAAACTGCTGCAGTGGTTCGTGCACAAGAGAAAAGCGTCAACAAAGGAATTGGAGAGCCTTGCAGGAGTGCTTGCGCACTGTTGCAAGGTGATTCCCGGTGGTAGGACGTTTTCGCGCCGGATATACGACCTAGTTGCATCGTAAAAAAGAGTACACACAAGGTTAGGCTCACCGAGGAGTTCAGGTTGGACCTGAAATGGTGGGTGGAGTTTGCTAGCTCATTTAACGGGAAGGCTAAAATAATTAAGTCAGGTGAACCTTGTATCTCGGTATACAGTGATGCATCACTATCTGGGTTTGGTGCTCTGCATGGGGAAGACGGGCTAGCGGGGGCCTTTGATGTGAGGAAAGCTAGGGCACTGGACAAGTGGTTGGGACACCACTTCGCGGCAGCGAAAGATGGGGGTTGCAAAACGGATAATATAAATGTTCTAGAACTTTGGCCGATCCTAGTTGGGGTTCGCAGGTGGGTCCACCTATGGGCGAACAGGACAGTTATTTTTGTGACCGATAGCATGCAGGTACGAGCAGCTCTTAATTCTGGGAGGAGCCGGAATAAGACCACTATGACATGCCTAAGACTAATATTTTGGTTGTCCATTACACATAATTTTGATGTTCAGTCGGTTTACATAAACACGCATGACAATGTAATATGTGACAGCCTAAGTAGGCTGGAAGCTTATACGAGATGCGGACACCGGATGAGCAATGTGCTGCCATGAACTCTTCTCCTGTTGATTCCAGATTGGGCCAGGCTAAAGCTGGAGTGCGGTCGGTACAAGGATGCCCATTATGCCAAATCTACAAAGCTGGCTAGATCTGTCCAAATCAAAGCGTACCATGAATTCTGTGGAATCTTTGCTGATCAATTGTCACCATATCCATGTTCAGCTATGCAGACGTGCATGTATATGTCCTTTTTAACTAGACACATGTGTTATAATTCAATCAGGCAGTATCAGAGTGCACTCAACAATCATTTGAAAGATCTGGGATTGGACCTTATTGACTACGCTAATCACAGGCTAAAGAAGTGCATGCCAGGAATTAGAAGAATTATCGGTGATATGCCAAGGCAGGCTATGCCTCTATTACCTAAACAGCTAAGGTTTATATTTAACAGGATGCTTAACACCAAGGGGCACATGGTGCTAAGGGCAGCAATGCTGGTATCGTTCAGAGCATTACAACGTAAGTGTCATGTATCAGATTCAGATACAGCCCTATTAAGATTAGACTTTGTTTTCTATGAATGGGGTATGATAGTGAGAGTAAGAAAGTCTAAGACAATACAGTTTTGAGAACGGGTACACCTAATTCCGGTGTCGAAAGTAGCAGATAGAGCGCTATGCGCGGTGCACTGGGTGAAAACGCACTTCCGGGAAGTCCATGCCATGGGGCAGGTCCACGCGTTCAGGCTTCCGAGGGGGGCGGGTTCGGTATCGATGCCATACACGTTCTGCTTATCATCATTAAGGTGTGCCAGGGCAGGTTTGAACCCGGTCGAATTCTCAACGCACAGCCTGAGACAGGGCGGTGCCACATTCCTGCGGATGTGTGGGGCTTCGATACTCGAAATAAAGGAAAGTGGGGACTGGAAGTTAGATGCAGTGTTTGAATATTTGAAGGCCTCGCTGCAGGACAGACTGTCCAGAGACATGAGGGTCGCTACGATACTTGCGGCATGAGGTCGAACTAGCTGGTTTGGGTGGTTTTGGCCCTTTTAGAGGGTACCAGCCAGAAGAATTACTCATCCAACTATATATGTGAAATGTCTTGTGTTCATTGTGTTCATTGTAGGGTACGTAGCATACAAATAATATGGAAATGGTAACAGTTATTATGAGGATGTTGAAATACATTTATTGAATTGAATTAAATTGAATCATGTATTGTATGGATTCATAGACCATCATGATATATACACTAACGATTTATAGACTATCATGCTATATAGTGTAAGGATTGATATACTATCATGCTATATACTGCAAGGATTCATAGACTATCATGCTATATGCAGTAAGTATTCATAGACTATCACGCTATGTGCAGTAAGTATTCATAGATTATCATGCTATATACAGTATGAATTCATAGACTATCATGCTATATACAGTAAGGATTCATTGCCTATTATACTGTTATCAGTAAGGATTCTTAGACCAGGGCCGAGTTTCGATATATGCATTTACACAGCTGCATACCAATTACCACCTGACATACCAAAGACTCTTTTATTCTTAAATTATATGATGTTTTATAGCATTTATGCACCTGCGTGTATGGTGTGTAGAATGTGTACACCGAGCAGCAGCACGACCCGATTCAACGCCTGCCTGTGGAGCACCAACATTCTAAACCGGGGTGGAATGGGAGCCAGGGAGCCAGGGAGCCAGGGAGCCAGGGAGCCAGGGAGCCAGGGAGTCAGGGAGCATGTGTAGTCAGCGCGTTACATCACAGTGTGCTTAGAGTTGTGACAACAGAATGCCATTACCAGGCAGTGTGTGTAGAGTTGAGACAACAGAAGGGCGTTACCAGGCAGTGTGTGTAGAGTTGAGACAACAGAAGGGCATTACCAGGCAGTGTGTGTAGAATTGAGACAACAGAAGGGGGTTACCAGGCAATGACTGTATATTTGAGACTACAGACGGGTGTTACCAGGCAGTGTGCATAGAGTTGAGACAACAGTAGGGGTTACGAGGCAGTGTGTTTAGAGTTGAGACAACAAAAGGGCATTACCATGGAGTGTGTGTAGAGTTGAGACAACAGAAGGGTGTTACCAGGCAGTGTGTTTAGAGTTGAGACAACAGAAGGGCATTACCATGGAGTGTGTGTAGAGTTCATACAACAGAAGGGCGTTACCAGGCAGTGTGTGTAGAGTTGAGACAATAGTAGGGTGTTACCAGGCAGTGTGTTTAGAGTTGAGACAACAAAAGGGCATTACCAGGCAGTGTGTGTAGAGTTGAGACAAAAGAAGGGTGTTACCAGGCATTGAGTTTAGATTTGAGACAACAGATGGGTGTTACCAGGCAGTGTGCATAGAGTTGAGACAAGAGAAGGGCGTTACCAGGCAGTGTGTGTACAGTTAAGACAACAGAAGGGCATTACCACACAGGGTGTGTAGAGTTGAGACAACATAAGGGTGTTACCAGGGAGTGAGTGTTTAGTTGAGACAGCATAACGGTGTGTGTAGGGTTGAGACAACAGACGGGCATTAACAGGCAGTTTGTGTAGAGTTCAGACAACACGAGGGCATTACCATGCAATGTGTGTAGTTTGGACACAAAAGAAGGGTGTTACCAGGCAGTGCGTGTAGAGTTGAGACAACAGAAGGGCATTACCAGGCAGTGTGTTTAGAGTTGAGACAACAAAAGGGCATTACCAGGCAGTGTGCGTAGAATTTAGAGAAAAGAAGGGTGTTACCAGGCATTGAGTGTAGAATTGAGACAACAGACGGGGGTTACCAGGCAGTGTGCGTAAAGTTGAGACAAGAGAAGGGCGCTACCAGGCAGTGTGTGGACAGTTAAGACAACAGAAGGGCATTACCACACAGGGTGTGTAGAATTGAGACAACATAAGGGTGTTACCAGGGAGTGAGTGTATAGTTGACCAGGCAGTGTGCATAGAGTTGAGACAAGAGAAGGGTGTTACCAGGCAGTGTGCGTAAAGTTGAGACAAGAGAAGGGTGCTACCAGGCAGTGTGTGGACAGTTAAGACAACAGAAGGGCATTACCACACAGGGTGTGTAGAATTGAGACAACATAAGGGTGTTACCAGGGAGTGAGTGTATAGTTGAGACAACATAAGGGTGTTACCAGGCAGTGTGTGTAGAGTTGAGACAACAGACGGGCATTAACAGGCAGTTTGTGTAGAGTTCAGACAACAGAATGCCATTACCAGGCAGTGTGTGTAGAGTTGAGACAAGAGAAGGGCATTACCAGGCAGTGTGTGTATAGTTGAGACTTCAGAAGGGCGTTACCAGTCAGTGTGTGTAGAGTTGAGACAACAGACCGGTGTAACCAGGCAGTGTGTGTAGAGTTGGAACAACAGAACCGTGTTACCAGGCAGTGTGTGTAGAGTTGAAATAACACAAGGGCATTACCAGGCAGTGTGTGTAGAGTTGAGACTTCAGAAGTGCATTACCAGGCAGTGTGCGTAGAGCTTAGACAACAGAAGGGCGTTACCAGGCAGTGTCTTTAGACTTGAGACAACAGAAGGGCGTTACCAGGCAGTGTGTGTAGAGTTGAGACAAGAGAAGGGCGATACCAGGCAGTGTGTGGAGAGTTAAGACAACAGAAGGGCATTACCACACAGTGCGAGTAGAATTGAGACAACAGAAGGGTGTTACCAGGGAGTTTGTGTAGTGTTGAGACAACAGAAGGGCATCACCAGGCAGTGTGTGTAGAGTTGAGACAACAGAAGGGCGTTAGCAGGCAATGTTTGTAGAGTTGAGACAATAGACGTGCCTTACCAGGCATTGTGCATAGAGTTGAGACAACAGAAGGGCGTTACCAGGCAGTGTGTGTAGAGTTGAGACAACAGACGTGCCTTACCAGGCATTGTGCATAGAGTTGAGACAACATAAGGGAGTTACCAGGCAGTGTCTGTAGATTTGAGACAAGATAAGGGTGCTACGAGGTAGAGTGTGCAGAGTTGAGACAAAAGAAGGGTGTCACCAGGGAGTGTGTGTGGAGCTGAGCCAACAGAAGGGCATTACCAGGCAGTGTGTGTAGAGCTGAGACGAAGGATGGCGTTACCAGGCAGTTTGTGTAGAGTTGAGACAACAGAAGGGCATCACCAGGCAGTGTGTGTATCGTTGAGACAACATAAGGGTATTACCACACAGTGTATGTAGAGTTGAGACAAGAGAAGGGCGTTACCAGGAAAATCTGTAGAGTTGAAACAACAGAAGGATGTTACCAGGCAGTGTGTGTAGAGTTGAGAAAACAGGAGGGTGTTACCAGGCAGTGTGTGTAGAGTTGAGACAACAGTAGGGCATCATCAGGCAGTGTGTGTATCGTTGAGACAACATAAGGGCATTACCACACAGTGTGTGTAGAGTTGAGACAACAGAAGGGCGTTACCAGGAAAATGTGTAGAGTTGAGAAAACAGAAGGGTGTTACCATCAGTGTGTGTAGAGTTGAGACAGCAGACATGTGCTACCAGGCAGTGTGTGTAGAGTTGAGACAGCAGATGGGTGTTACCGGGCAGTCTGTGTAGAGTTGAGACAACAGAGAGGTGTTACCAGGCAGTGTGTGTAGAGTTGAGACAACAGAGAGGTGTTACCAGGCAGTGTGTGTTGAGTTGAGACAACAGAAGGGCATCACCAGGCAGTGTGCGTAGAGTTGAGACAACAGAAGGGCGTTATCAGGCAGTGTGTGTAGAGTTGAGACAACAGAAGGGCGTTACCAGCACGGTGTGTAGAGTTGAGACAACAGAAGGGCATCACCAGGCAGTGTGTGTAGAGTTGAGACAACAGAAGGGTGTTACCAGGCAGTGTGTGTAGCATTGAGACAACAGAAGGACACTACCAGGCAGTGTGTGTAGAGTTGCGACAACAGAAGGGCATTACCAGGCACGGTGTGTAGAGTTGAGACAACAGAAGGGCGTTACCAGGCACGGTGTGTAGAGTTGAGGCAACAGAAGGGCGTTACCAGGCAGTGTGTGTAGAGTTGAGACAACAGAAGGGTGTTACCAGGCAGTGTGTGGAGTTGAGAAAACACAAGGGCGTTACCAGGCAGTGTGTGTAGAGTTGAGACAACAGAAGGGTGTTACCAGGCAGTATGCGTAGAGTTGAGACGAAAGGACGGCGTTCCTATGCTGACTGTCGCTGCCTACTGATTGCGTGCCCGTCGCCGTGCGCTGTTTCCCGCATTGATTGACACCACCTACGCCCCCTGACGGAGCAGGCGATGCCGCCCGCGCTGCTTCTCACAACCGCCACTTGGGGTCGCCACCGTACACCCAGCGGATCTTACTGACAAATACGACAACCTGCCATAGTTCGTTGCCCTGCAGTCAGTTTTGTGAAACTACACTTTGTTCTTACATGAAACATGGCCTTGTGACGGGACACGGAGTTCAAACAATCACACTTAACCCCGTCATGCGAACCTAAGTAATCTCCCAAACCTGTACCAAACAGCCAAAACTACTGAGCCGCCACCTGATGTTAACCAACCGAAATAGAATGGTGAATGCATCATAGAGGCATCCCCTGGTGTGTAAGTGGGGAACTACAGCCGGTAAAAGTCACTCTCCAAACAGCGAACTGCAGCTGAAGCCAGGATCTGCTTGAGTTCCACATTCATCTTGCAAGCCGGTGTCGTAGTTTGAGTGCCCTGCCAGTTTCAGCAGACTGCATACACTCAAACTCAAGCCATTGTCAATGGTCGTGAGCAATCTTCATACAGAAAATACAGAAGTGAAATATCTCTAAAACCACACCACCTATTAACAAATCACTTAGTACACATATAGAAAACATCTTTACCAAAAAGATTATATTAAATTTATAAGGTTAGGGTTCTTGATTTCTATTTATTTTGAATAAAACTAATGTTTTGCACTGCGCGTACCGTCAAACTCAAGGCATTGTCAATGGTCGTGAGCAATCTTCATACAGAAAATACAGGAAAAGTGAAATATCTCTAAAAGCACACCACCTAGAAACAAATCATTTGGTACACATATAGAAAACATCTTTACCAAAAACATTATATTAAATTCATAAGGTTAGTGACGATGCTGTCAGATTTTGACGCATGCGCATGAAACTGACAGTCAGCTCAAACTGGCAGGGTGCTCAAACTGCGACACCGGGCACAGCACCGCTTACTGGTTGTATTCTAGATGACTCTCTCATTCTCACTTTTATCTTAGAAACCGTCATTTTGAACTGGCTTCCGACCAATAGCATACCAGGATGCCACGCACGTGACCTGCTGACCTCTCATCGCACATGACCGCTGTGAAGGCCGTCTGTGCTGGGAGTTTGAGGACGCCAAACTGCACCTCACTCTCCTACTTTCTGTCACTCAACATTTTACTACCACCACTCCAATGCTTGGAGCTGAGTTCTAAATGGCTTACAGTCTCCACCCCTAGTATTGGTACTGCTTACTACCCCACTCCAATGCTTGGAGCTGAGTTCTAATAGACTTGCACTCTCCACCCTTTGTAACTGTACTGCATCCCACTCCAATGCTTGGAGCTGAGTTCTAAAAGACTTGCACTCTCCACCCTTTGTAACTGTACTGCATACTATCACCATGCCAATGCTTGGTTCTGAGTTCTAAATGACTTACACTCTCCACTATTTGTAACTGTACTGCGTACTATCATCACGCCAACGCTGGGTGCTGAGTTCAAATTGTCTACACTCTCCACCCCTTGTATTAGTACTGCTTACTCACCCATTCCAATGCTTGGAGCTGAGTTCTAAATGGCTTACACTCTCCACTCTTTGTAACTGTACTGCGTACTATCACCACGCCAACGCTGGGTGCTGAGTTCAAATTGTCTACACTCTCCACCCCTTGTATTAGTACTGCTTACTCACCCATTCCAATGCTTGGAGCTGAGTTCTAAATGGCTTACACTCTCCACTCTTTGTAACTGTACTGCGTACTATCACCACTCCAATGCTGGGAGCTGAGTTCTAAATGGTTTACACTCTCCACCCTTTGTATCGGTACTGCTTACTCCCCCACTCCAACGATTGGAGCTGAGTTCTAAATGACTTACACTCTCCACTCTTTGTAACTGTACTGCATATTATCATCACGCCAACGATTGGAGCTGAGTTCTAAATGACTTACACTCTCCACTCTTTGTAACTGTACTGCGTACTATCACCACGCCAATGATTGGAGCTGAGTTCTAAATGACTTACACTCTCCAAGGGCGTAGCTGGACCTTTAACGATGTGTACTCCTAATTTTGGTAGGGGGTTTAGGGGGCCGCTTAAGCTTAAGCTGGTGGATTTTACACATTTTAGACTTGAGTTTTCGACACTCCGGACTACTACATGCCTCCTCTCTCTCTCTCTCTTTATTATTTTATAATTTTTGTTGTTGTTGACAAAACGATGTGGACGTTTTGGCGTACGTGCGTACGCCTAGCTATGCCCCTGCTCTCCACTCTTTGTAACTGTACTGCATACTATCACCACGCCAACGCTGGGTGCTGAGTTCTAAATGGTCTACACTCTCCACCCACTGTAACTGGGCTGTTACATCAGATGTAGTTTGATATAACGACATCAGGGTCAAAGACAGCGTCATGTGACAATACTCCCGTCCGGATATGAACTTAGATGTTGCCAGGACGAAAAACTCCAACAACCTACGTGTGACTGTATTGCAGTGCCATCTGTCTGTGCGACAAGCTTCTACTGTGAGGCGGTATGAGCTACCTGGCGCCATCTAGTGGCGTGACGCTGAACTACACAAAGGGTTGCGTACTGGAAAATGACGTCACACTAAAAGAAATGCCTGCTTCATCCCATTATTCTAGTCATTTTAATTGTGCACTTGTATCTTGCCTCTTCCTAATTTCCATAATTTATGTACAATTATTTAATGTAATATATATTGGGAATACCAATCTAGATATAGATTGTTTGCTTGTTGGAGTTTTACATCCTGGCAACATCTAAGATAATCTCTCTAGATATAGATGTATATGGTATATATTAATTACAACGGAAGGTCATGTTGGTCATTAAGCAGAATTAATACATATTTAGCCGTGTTTACACGGGCGAGTTAAATCGCTTCATATAAATCGCCTTGCCTAGTTCGCCTCACATTCGTCGTGTAAACGCGACTCTGAGGCGGATTAGGGCTGATTCGCTTCATATGATTCACTTTATGTAAACCACCTTGCGAGGTGGTTTATATGAAGCGAACTAGATTTCCGCCTTCAAACTCGGTGCGTGTAAACGCACTGCTACTTTGCTTCATATAAATCGCTTTGTCTAATTCGCTTCACAATTGCCCGTGTAAACACAGCTTTTGATCCCAAAAAATTACTGACTTGAGTTTTTATTGAATATTTTATGTTATGTGGAATACATGTTCACATGTCTGATATAGTTAGTATAATTGTTATACGTGTATAAATCTTCAGCAGGATGTATTACTACTTTGATCGATTTTCTATTGCATTTTTATTGCACTTTATTATTAACCAATGGGCGCCCCGACAGGCCTGCTTACCTATATGCTGCGGGTCTCTAGGGCTACGGTGGCGCCACCACCGGCGTTTTGTGGTACTTGTGCGTCGTCGCCCACTAAAAGACTCGACTCTAAAGCCGTGTTCACACGGGCAATGTAAATCGATTCGTAGAAAGCGACTTGTATAGTTCGCCTCACATTTCTCGTGTGAACGCACGTCTGATGCGGATTAGGGCTGATTCGACTCACGTGATGCGGATCGTGTAAACCACCTAAGCGAGGTAGTCTACGTGAATCGATTCCTGTGATGCGGATAATTTTGCCCGTGTGGACGCAACCAATTCGCCTCACCTGATTCGATTTGTGTGATACGCCTCACATTTTGTCCGTGTGAACACGGCTTAAAAGTACGAGAAGAATAACGTTGAAGAATGTACAGGTCTACTTGTGCGTTGTGGAGTGAATCCAAAAGGGTCTCGTTGAAACACTAATCCGGCTAAGCGCCCAAAGCCGTGTTTACACGGGCGAGTTAAAACGCTTCATATAAAACCACTTGTTTACATTTGCCGTGTAAACGCGACGCTGAGGCGTTTTAGGGCTGAATCGATTCATATAAATCGGTATATCTAAAGCACCTTGCGAGGTAGTATAGATGAAGCGATCTAGCTTAGGCGTGTCACACGCATGCGCAGTCGAGACCTTAGTTTGTTGACTTTCCGGTCGATCAAAAACGCATATTATATAATTTGGTCTATGAACCTGCTAGAGGTGCACATATATTTTGTTCATGATTTATTTTAAGGTTTTCACTGCCCAGCAGAAGTTTTGACCATTCCAAAACAATATGATTCAGTCGATACATATCTAGGTCGAACCCACACTCTCTCGTGGTGACGTCGATGAACCCAAACTGGCACTGGTTAGTCTGGACTTGCCCATGCGCAGATATCGATTTCCGCCTTAAACCGCTCCGTGTGTAAACGCGCCACTAATTCGCTTCATATAAATCGCTTTGTCTAATTCGCTTTACAATTCCCCGTCTAAACACGGCTTAAGACTCCTTAAGCCTAGCTCACAAATGCTGCGATCGCCGTACGGAGCTGCAGTCTGCAGTGTGGCGTGCGGTTTATGCAAATGTTACGGCATTGCATTCTGTGGTTATTTATTCACAAATGTACGGTCACCGCAAGGCATCGGTCAGCATACGGTGCCATATATATTTTTTGCATCACCACACAACCGCAAGACATTAAACAAAATTTGTTATTGACAATTTCTATACATTATTGCACAAAGATATTATTCTGTCAACAATAGAAATTGGTGGGATTCCGGCCTGGTGAATGCGATTTTCCAAAGTTAAGATAACTTCAACTTAAAACAACCGCAACCTCTTGCGGCAAGCAAAAAGACCTGTATGTCGACCGTACGCCAACCATAACGCGCCATACGGTCGCCGTATGGTCTGGCCGATGCAGCGATTTATGGCCGCCGCAGGCACGCCATAGCGCATTTGTGACCGAGGCCTTAAACAAGCAGTGTCTGTCCGTGTTAGCTAGGAACACCGCAGCAGAACCGTCCTATAAGGAGGGGGGGGGGGGGGGAGTTTGTGGAGAGGGCTGATGCTGATTTCTTTTTATTACCGAAGTATCCCCATCTTGAAGGACACTGTGAGAAGTTTTCTGCGTAATTCCAATATCAGAGCCTGACCTAACATGGTGGGCGTACTGTCTGAATACCAGATCAGCCTGAATTGCGTTCATTTCCCTGCTTTACGCGTTCCCTCTGAGTGGCCGCCAAACACGGATACTGGCGTTCACTGCTGACACGTCCTTTGATGGGCCTTCCAGGTTTCTGACAGCTCAGTTCTGTTTGATCACCTTTTTGCTGCGTCTTGTGTTGATCTTCCCCTTATGATGATGGTGAAATAGAATTTTAAAAAGAACTCACCAAAACAGCGGAAATCACTACCCAAATGGCCAGAAATTAAAGTGAAATAATAATGAGGTTTGACACTGCTGCACTTAGACTCTACACAGTGAGAATGTTATGTTTCAATATGAATTAATTATTTAGCAATAACTTAAATACAAGTGTCTGATAAAGTTTTTATTCCACTATTGACACTGAAAAGGGTCACTTTTCGTGTCACATGAAGCAATCTATTGGTCACTGTTAGCACTGTTACCACTGCTAGTACTGTTACCACTGTTAGTACTGTAGGACTGGTGCTGCTTTGTATTTTGATCAGTACTAACAGTACTACTGTTTGTACTAACAGTAATATAGGACTGGTGCTGCTTTGTATTTTGATCAGTACTAACAGTACCACTGTTTGTACTAACAGTAATATAGGACTGGTGCTGCTTTGTATTTTGATCAGTACTAACAGTACCACTGTTTGTACTAACAGTAATATAGGACTGGTGCTGCTTTGTATTTTGATCAGTACTAACAGTACCACTGTTTGTACTAACAGTAATATAGGACTGGTGTTGCTTTGTATTTTGATCAGTACTAACAGTACCTCTGTTTGTACTAACAGTAATATAGGACTGGTGCTGCTTTGTATTTTGATCAGTACTAACAGTACCACTGTTTGTACTAACAGTAATATAGGACTGGTGCTGCTTTGTACTTTGATCAGTACTAACAGTACCACTGTTTGTACTAACAGTAATATAGGACTGGTGCTGCTTTGCTCCTCCTAGTTATCTGACCCACCACCTCTTCCTGGTCACCTGATCCACCACCTCCTCCTGGTTACCTGACCCACCATATCCTCCTGGTCACCTGACCCACCACCTCCTCATGGTCACATCACCCACCACCTCCTCATGGTCACCTGACCCACCACCTCTTCCTGGTCACATCACCCAGCACCTCCTCTTGGTCACCTGACCCACCACCTCCTCCTGGTTACCTGACCCACCATATCCTCATGGTCACCTGACCCACCACCTCCTCCTGGCCACCTGACCCACCACCTCCGTACCTGCCACACCACCTCCTCCTGGTCACGTAACCCACCACCTCCTCCTGGTCACATCACCCACCACCTTCTCCTGGTCACTTGACCCACCACCTCCCCCTGGTCACCTGACCCACCATCTCCTCCTGGTCACCTGACCAACCACCTCCTCCTGGTACCCTCACTTACCAGCTCCTCCTGGTTACCGTACCCACCATCTCCTACTGGTCACATGCCCAAGCTTGTGTGAAGCCAATCCCTGCCTTAGAGGCCTTCGGTCCGCAAACCCCATGCCCTGCAGCAAATACCACTGACATTAACTTTACTCAGAGATTGCTTGATTGTGAGTAAAACAAGCACATTCAGGGAAATCACCGCATGAAGGCCGTAACGTCATTAGACTGAGCAGCCTGGTGACATGGTTACCGCCTGGTGTGTGGTTAGTGTGTGGTCAGTGCATGGTGTGTTGTTACTGCCTGGTGACGTGGTTACTGCCTGGTGTGTGGTTAGTGCCTGGTGTGTGGTTACTGCCTGGTGTGTGGTTAGTGCCTGCTGTGTTGGTTGCTGCATGGTGACTGAGCACACAGGGCAGGGTCATGACATCATTACACTCAGCACACGGGGCAGGGTCACGTCGTCATTACATTCACTGAGCAGGGCGGAATCATGACATAATTAAATTAAACTCACTACAAGCGGCAGCACATGACGTCATTACACACTGCACATGACCCAATCTTTTTTGTTGTTGGAGATAATCATTTTTATTCATTGAATAACGGTATTTTGTTCAAAGGTGTGCACTCGTCTTCCGGACATATTATGCTAAAATCATTCACATATATAAAATAGTCTAAGATAAACATAGCACAGAGAAGGGTCATGACGTCACCACACAAACTGTACAGAACGTGCTATGAGCTCATCACACATCGGACAGGGAAGCATCATGACGTCATTACACACACTGTACACAGCATGGCATGAGGTCCTTACACATCAGACAGGGAAGTCATGACATCATTACACACACTGTACAGAACATGATATGAGATCATTGCACACATCACACAGGGAAGGGTCATGACATCATTACACACACTGTGCAGAACATGGCATGAGCTCTTTACACATCAGACAAGGAAGAGTCATGATATGATTACACACACTGCACAGAATGTTGTATGAGATCATTACACACATCACACAGGGAAGGATCATGACATCATTACACACACTGTAGAGAACGTGGTATGAGATCATTACACAGATCAGCCAGGGAGAGTCATGACATCATTACACACACTGTACAGAACGTGGTATGAGATCATTACACAGATCAGCCAGGGAAGAGTCATGACATCATTACACACACTGTACAGAAATATATGAGATCATTGCACACATCACACAGGGAAGGATCATGATGTCATTACACATACTGTGCAGAACATGGTATGTGATCATTACACACATCACACAGGGAAGGGTCATTACATACATTGTACAGAAGGTGGTATGAGATCATTACACACATCCCACAAGGTAGAGTCATGTCGTCATTACACATACTGTACAGAACGTGGTATGAGATCATTACACAGATCAGCCAGGGAAGAGTCATGACATCATTACACACACTGTACAGAATGTGATTTGAGATTATTGCACACATCATAGGGAAGGATCATGACATCATTACACATACTGTGCAGAACATGGTATGTGATCATTACACACATCACACAGGGAAGAGTCATTACAGACATTGTACAGAAGGTGGTATGAGATCATTACACACATCACATAAGGTAGAGTCATGACATTATTACACACACTGTGCAGAACATGGTATGAGATCATGACATACATCACACAGCGAAGGGTCGTGACGTCATCACACAAACTGTGCAGAACATGGTATGAGATCATTGCACACATCCCACAACGTAGAGTCATGTCATCATTACACACACTGTGCAGAACATGGTATGAGATGATTACACGCATCACACAGGTAGAGTCATGACATCATTACACATCCTGTAGAGAACATGGTATGAGATCATTAGACACATCACACAGGGAAGGGTCATGACATCATTACACATACAGTACAGAATGTGGTATGGGATCATTACAGACATCACACAGGGAAGGGTCATGACATCATTACACACACTGTACAGAATGTGGTATGAGATCATTACACACATCACACAGGGAAGAGTCATGGCGTCATTACACATACTGTAGAGAACGTGGTATGAGATCATTACACACATCATTCAGGGAAAAGTCATGATGTCATTACACACACTGTAGAGAACGTGGTATGAGATCATTACACACATCACACAGGGAAGAGTCATGACGTCATTACACATACTGTAGAGAACATGGTATGAGATCATTGCACACATCACACAAGGAAGGGTCATGATGTCATTACACATTCTGTAGAGAACATAGTATGAGATCATTACACACATCACATAAGGAAGGGTCATGACGTCATTATACACACTGTACAGAACGTGGTATGAGATCATTACACACATCACACAAGGTAGAGTGATGACGTCATTTCTATCACAAACAAGACAAGGTGTTACCATCATTACATTGAGCGCGCAGGGTATTGCTTAGATAAAGGATTCACCCCGTACTTGCAATACGGGTGAATACCAAAGCTATAGAAAAGCTGTCGAAAAAGCGCGGAAATGCAATAAGAGCCTAAATTCACAATCTAAGAAGCAACATTTATTCTTTATATATGTTTTCATATTTCCCCGCTACCTTTGAGTTGAAAAGTATAATAAACATATACTTTAATAGAATTTAAAAATGAAATCGACGGCGTTCTATTGCATTCTCTCCCATTTCACCAAATCTATGCCAATACAAGTACCTATTTGATACTGGAGCCAGGCATTCTACTTCCTGTTCCATACTAAAGCTATTTTTGCCCGTATTTAGACTACATTGTTGTTCACCCGTGTACTGCGAGTACAGGGTGAATCTTGTATCTAGGTAGTGCTATGAAGACCCATTGTCCACAATTGAAATCTCACCCGCTTAATCAACTAATGTACTCCTCCCCAAAACAGCAACCCGAACCGGATGTCGTGTTGACTGGCGGGTACTGAGTCACGCTGGTTGGTACAAAGTCACCTATTCGGGTGGACGGCGTCCCCCTGTTGCCATGGAGACGGCGTGGGCCGCCCGTGCCCGGCGTTGTGGCTACACGCTATGTGAGGTCTGAACTTGACTCGCCCTCACAGAACTAACATGGCCTTAAAGGTCAACACGACGCTGACACCACCTGCCGGGGGACGGCGGGCGTCCAATATGGCCGCCGCCCGACTATAACTCATCAAATTTCGGGCGGTTCGGGGGGTGGGGAGGGAGGAGATTGGAGGAGCGTGTCAGGTGTGGACACGCACGCGCGTCCACATCGGCGCGGGTTGGAGCAAAGGTCATTAGTTACTGCCTGGTGACGTGGTTACTGCCTGGGCCCATATGCATGGAGCAGTGTTAGTGGCGTGTGGTGTTATCCCTCTAGCACCGGGTAGCTACCACTGGTTATCGGCGTCATCGAGAACTATGTCACGCCGTATGCATGGGCGCTTAAAAGGTGAGTGTTAGCTAAACGTGAATGTATTTATAGATTTGGGAAATCCCTCGATTCGACAATATTAATATCGCCGCCTCTGCAGCGGCAGCGTTAATATTGCTTTTAATTTATGGTTAATTTGCTGAAATTTCACTTAGTGCGTTATGTAATTCTGTTAAATATGATAGCATTGAATAGATTTGGGCTTAATATATTGCCACCCATGCGGCGGCTGTGGCGATGTGTGTTTTGTTGATATGGGACAGTATGGATATCGACGTCGAAGCGGCGACGGCGATTTGTTTACTTTACATTCGTCGATTCGACAATATTAATATCAATGCCGATGCGGCGGCAACGTTAATATTGCTTCGTTTTTAGGGTTAATTTGATTAAATTTCACTTATTGCGTATTTAATTCGGTTAAATATGATAGCATTGAATAGATTTGGGCTCCATCCTGACACTAACCTAACACTAACACCGCTGTAAACCTGCTATGGGCTGGGGTTAGAATCTCTGACTTTAAGCTCATGGTGTTAGGCCTAACACTGCTCCATGCATAGCGACTTTTCGGCGCTAAACCAGAAATCCCGCCCTCACCGCGGTTTGCCTCGCTAACACCGCTCCATGCATACGGGCCCTGGGCCCGTATGCATGAAGAATTATTTATCGCCGCTGGTGGTAAGGACCGAGTTCGGGGTAGCTATCGCCGAGGGTAGGAAATGGGTCACGGGGTATGCATGAAGCCAAATCGGCGAGGAGGTAGGTACCCTAGCAGTTATTTATAGATTTGGGAAATCCCTCTGCGTTTGTAGCCATATATAAGGCTCAAATATATTAAATGCGATCATATATAACAGAATTACATACGCAATAAGAGAAATTTGATCAATTTAACCCTAAATTCGAAGCGTTATTGATGCGCGAGAAGGAAGAAAGCAGAGGCGGGGGTGGGAAAAGAGACGTTTTATTCACGCCTCAATGACATACAGGGCAAACAGTGTATCAATGAAGTAAATAAGTCAAATGCACAGTGTAAGGTAATAAGGAAATGTATCAATGAAGTAAATAAGTCAAATGCACAGCGTAAGGTAATAAGGAAAGTAATGTCAAAAGTTCATGGTGTCAAATGGTAGCAGAGAGGTATATAAGAGTTCATGTGGTGTCAATGTCAGTGGAGTGAGGGGGTGCCGAGGAGCCCTCCACCAGTAAGGAGGAGAGAAAGGAAAGAGTTGGGTGGGTGGGTGGAGAAAATGATGCGGGCAGGAAGACGGCAGGAGGGTGAGTGGCTGAGGGAGGCCGGCGTCGGCCTTATAAGGGGGGGAAGGGGACAGCGGCTGCAGGAGGTGCGAATGCTGGCAGGCCGGGGGGAGGGTGAAGGGTGGCGAGCAGCGGGGGTCGCGCGAGGGGTGAGCAGCGCGGGACAAAGGAGAGTGGCGGGGGAGGGGGGGGGAAGTGAGCGCGGTCGGGCGAGGTGAGAAGGCAGCGCGACACGCGGGGCGGGGGAGGGTCTCTCCCTTCCCTCGCATCAAACGTAATGCTTCGCATTACGACCGATGCGCGAGAAGGAAGACAACAGAGGCGGGGGTGGGAAAAGAGACGTTTTATTCACGCCTCAATGACATACAGGGCAAACAGTGTATCAATGAAGTAAATAAGTCAAATGCACAGTGTAAGGTAATAAGGAAATGTATCAATGAAGTAAATAAGTCAAATGCACAGCGTAAGGTAATAAGGAAAGTAATGTCAAAAGTTCATGGTGTCAAATGGTAGCAGAGAGGTATATAAGAGTTCATGTGGTGTCAATGTCAGTGGAGTGAGGGGGTGCCGAGGAGCCCTCCACCAAAAGTAGGAGAGGGCTCGAGGCGCGCCCGAGGCGGGGGTCAGGTTCCCTCTGGGGGCGGCGAGTGTCCGTGGCCTGTGTCGGCAGGGAGCGGGCGGCCCAAAAAAGAGAGGAGGCCCGCTCCTTGGCGAGATCCGGTGAGGAGGTCCGACGAGTGTCGAGGAGGGGGGCAGCGAAGTCCTCAGGGCTGGGCGGGGTGGCGGTCGGGGGCGGGTCCGGTGGGTCGATGAAGGCGGTGTCGTGGGGGTTCACGACTGAGACGTCTACGTCGGTGAGGCTGGGCTGGGCTGTGGCCTGAGGCGTGAGGCGTGAGGCGTGAGGCCCGAGGTGATGGTCCCCGGGTGAGGCTGGGCGGCGCTGCGGTCGGTGGTCGCTGGGAGGATGTCGGTGGACGGCGGGGTCGGTACGGTCGGCGGCTGGGGTCCTGGCAGAGGGTTCCTCGTGAGGCTGGGCTGGGCTGTGGACTGAGGTGTGATGCCCGAGGTGGTGATCCCCGGCTGAGACTGGGCGGCGCTGCGATCGGTGGTCGCTGGGAGGTTGTCGGGGGGAGGTGCGGGGCTGTCGGCAGTGGTGAAGGTGGGGCGCCGGGAGGGGCCCCCCGGGCCGGCCGGGGGGCGGCCGGCGAATCAAAAATCCGCCGAGGTGGAGGGGGGGGTGTGGCGCTCCCGGGTCTGCTTCGTGATGCAGTCGGCCTCGCTGTGCATGGTGAAGACGCGCCTCACGTTGGCGCAATACGCGCAGACGTGACGGCGTCTGTCTCCCGCCTCACCGTGGGCCTCCCCGAGGTGGGCCCGATCGCAGGAGGCGGGGGCGCGGTTCCAGGCCGGGCAGGGCGCCCCGTGGATCTCCCTATCGTAGGTGGTGCGGGGGTCGGCGTGGGCTCGGGGGAAGTGCGCGCCTCGCTGGAGGGAGTCGAGTTGGCGGGCGGCGGTGGCGTGGTCCTCGGGCATGGCGAGGCAGTCGAGTCTGTGGAGGTTTATGGCGACCAAGTCGTGCCACCCGTTAGGGAGGGTACCGTCCGCGATCGCAGAGAACACACTTTCTGAGTACCGGCGGACGGTGGCCCAGGGGTATATAAGGTTGTCCCGGCAGACTCCAATGAGGTGCTGGTGCAGTCCGGGGGCGGAGTGGGCGGGGAAGTCCGGGTGGTCGAGGAGATGCAGGAGGGCGAGCGTGTACTCATCTTTCGTCGCCTCTCCTCGCTTCACCGGCTTCCTCTCCGCCCCTCGCTGGACCAGATCCGAGGGGAAAAGGTAGTCGGCCGGTATACCTTGTCTCCTGGTGGAATGACGAGCCTCGGCAGACGCCAGTATCTCTCGGACGGCGTCGGCCGCCGAGGCGGGGCTGTGGCGGGAGACGTCCTCTTGGTAGGCCTGGGACGCGTAGGCAGGCGCTTGGGAGGGCTGGTGTCGATATCTCAGGTACTCCGTCGACTGGGGGGCTGGCAGGCCCCCGTGGGGCGGCGGCGGTGGTCGGGCGGTGGCGCGCGCCCGAGGTGTCGGCTGGGAATGCTGTGGCGCCGCCGGCAGCGGCTGGTTTGAGGCGGGAGGCGCCTCACCGGACGCGAGGGCGTCGATCCGGGCGTGGATCTCTGCGGTAGCCTGGCGGGCCTCGGCGGCTGCGTCGGCGGCTGCCCTCCGGTTCTCCGTCTGCATTTTCTGCATCGCCTCCATGAGGGCAGACATCTCCGTGCCCGAGGCGTGGCCCGAGGGTGGTGCGGGAGATGCCGGAACGGAGGCTGGTGAGTCCTCCCTTGGTGGTGTAGGTGACGGCCCCGGCGTGCGGGGGGCAGCCCGGGAGCTCTTGCGGCCGCGACCCTTTCCTTGAGGCATGGTGCGTAGAGGAGTGATCCGAGGTGGTGAGAATCCAAATAGAAAATGATGCGGGCAGGAAGACGGCAGGAGGGTGAGTGGCTGAGGGAGGCCGGCGTCGGCCTTATAAGGGGGGGAAGGGGACAGCGGCTGCAGGAGGTGCGAATGCTGGCAGGCCGGGGGGAGGGTGAAGGGTGGCGAGCAGCGGGGGTCGCGCGAGGGGTGAGCAGCGCGGGACAAAGGAGAGTGGCGGGGGAGGGGGGGGGAAGTGAGCGCGGTCGGGCGAGGTGAGAAGGCAGCGCGACACGCGGGGCGGGGGAGGGTCTCTCCCTTCCCTCGCATCAAACGTAATGCTTCGCATTACGACCAAGGCTACTGCCGCATTGGCGGCGATATTAATAGTTATATTTTCGAATCGACGAAAGTAAAGTAAACAAATCGTCGCCGCCACATCGACGTCGCTTTCCATACTGGCGGCGGCGGTTTGTTTACTGTACGTTCGTCGATTTGAAAATATAACTATTAATATCGCCACCAATACGGCGGTAGCCTTAATAACGCTTCGAATTTAGGGTTAAATTGATAAAATTTCACTTATTGCGTATGTAATTCTGTTAAATATGATCGCATTCGATAGATTTGGCCCGAGTCGGTCCCTACCACCGCCCTTTTACCTGCTACTGAGTGGGGGTAGCTTACCCGACTTTTAACTCGCAGCGTTTCCATAACACTGCCCCCATGCATACCGACTTTTCACCACTACCCCGGATATCCCCTGTACCCCCAGGGGTAGAGCGCTACCACCGCTCCATGCATACGAGCCCAGGTGTGTGCTTACTCTCTGGTGACGTGGTTACTGCCCGGTGAGGTGGTTACGGCGTGGTGACCTGGTTATTGCCTGGTGTGTGGCTACTGCCTGGTGTGTGGTTACTGCCTAGTGATGTGCTTACTGCCTGGTGACGTCCTTACTGCCTGCTGTGTTGTTACTGCCTGGTGACGGGATTACTATCTGGCGTGTGGTTACTGCCTTGTGTGTTGTTACTGCCTGGTGTGTGGTTGCTGCCTGGTATGTGGTTACTGCCTGGTGACGTTGTTACTGCCTGGTGATGTGGTTACTGCCTTGTGTGTGGTTACTTCCTGGTGAGGTGGTTACTGCCTGGTGTGTGGTTAGTGCCTGGTGTGTTGTTACTGCCTGGTGTGTACTGCCTGGTAACCTGGTTACTGCCTCGTGACGTGCTTTCTGTCAGGTGTGTTGTTACTGCCTGGTGACGTGGTTACTGCCGGGTGTGAGGTTAGTGCCTGGTGTGTTGGTTGCTGCCTTGTGATGTCATTACTGCCTGGTGACATGGTTACTGCCTGACGTGTGGTTACTGCCCAGTGTGTGGTCAGTGCGTGGTGTGTGGTTACTGCCTAGTGACGTGGTTACTGCCTGGTATGTGGTTAGTGCCTGGTGTGTGGTTACTGCCTGGTTACATGGTTACTACCTGGTGATGTGGTTATTTCCTGGCATGTGGTTAGTGCATGGTGTGTGGTTACTGCCTGGTGATGTGGTTACTACCTGGTGATGTGGTTATTGCATGGCGTGTGGTTACTGCCTGGTGTGTGGTTACTGCCTGGTGTGTTGTTACTGCTTGGTGACGTGGTTACTGCCTAGTGACGTGGTTACTGCCCTATGACGTGGTTACTGCCTGGTGAGGTGGTTACCGCCTGGTGACGTGGTTACTGCCTGGTGTGTTGTTATTGTCTGGTGACATGGCTACTGCCTGGTGACATGGTTACTGCCTAGTGTGTGGTTACTACCTGGTGACGTGGTTACTGCCTGGTGTGTGGTTACTGCCTGGTGTATTGTTACTGCTTGGTGACCTGGTTACTACCTGGTGACGTGGTTGCTGCCTGGTGACCTGGTTTCTACCTTGTGATGTGGTTATTGCCTGGTTTGTTGTTACTGCCTAGTGTGTTGTTACAGCCTGGTTTGTACTGCCTGGTGACGTGGTTACTGCCTTATGACGTGGTTACTGCCTGGTGATGTGGTTACTGCTTGGTGATGTGGTTACTGCCTGGTGTGTTGTTATTGTCTGGTGACATGGCTACTGCCTGGTGACATGATTACTGCCTAGTGTGTGGTTACTGCTTGGTGATGTGGTTACTGCCTGGTGTGTGGTTACTGCCTGGTGTGTTGTTACTGCTTGGTGACCTGGTTACTGCCTAGTGACGTGGTAACTGCCTTATGACGTGGTTACTGCCTGGTGATGTGGTTACTGCCTGGTGACGTGGTTACTGCCTGGTGTGTTGTTATTGTCTGGTGACATGGCTACTGCCTGGTGACATGGTTACTGCCTAGTGTGTGGTTACTGCCTGGTGAATGGTTACTGCCTGGTGTGTGGTTACTGCCTGGTGTGTTGTTACTGCTTGGTGTCCTGGTTGCTGCCTAGTGACGTGGTGACTGCCTGGTGACGTGGTTGCTGCCTGGTGACGTGGTTGCTGCCTGGTGACGTGGTTACTGCCTGGTGACGTTAATGTCACGTTAAGTTCATGTTAAGGTCACGTTATGGTGACCTTGTTAATGTCTGGTCATGTCGTTAATGTCTGGTCACGTGGTTCCTGCCTGTTCACGTGATTAATCTCTTGTCATGTGGTCAGTGTGGACGCGGCGTCCCTACACCAGGCTGCCCGACCAGCTCGGTCCCACGAGGTCTGGTCCACCTCGATTCTTACCTGAAGCGACTCAGAAGTAAAACAACAAGTCGTTCCTGGCAATTGGCTTCCTTGAAACTGACGTAAGGTGACCTTGTTAGCGGAGTTTGTGCCGCGCGCGGTAACCGCCGGGTGGCGCTGTCAGATCGTGAACACTGTTAAAGTGTCATGCAAATGGCAACACACGCGTGACACACTGGCAAAGATCACACGCATCCTGCCTGACCTGCCTGACCTGCCTGACCTTCCTGACCTGTCTGTCCTGACTGGCCTGCCTGACCTGCCTGACATGCCTTAGCTGCCTCACCTGCCTGACATGCCTGGCCTTCCTGACATGCCTGACCTGCCTGACCTGCCTGACCTGCCTGGCTTGCCTGACCTGCCTGGCCTGTCTGACATGCCTGGCATGCATGGCTGCCTGAACTGCCTGACCTGCCTGACCTTTCTGACATGCCTGTCCTGCCTGGCCTGCCTGACATGCCTGGCCTGCCTGACTTGCCTGACCTTCCTGCCATGCCTGACCTGCCTGACCTGCCTGACCTGTCTGACCTGCCTGACCTGCCTGACCTGCCTGACCTGTCTGACCCAACTCATCCCCCTAATTCTCGTCCCCAGCCTCTGGACCTGCATCGACCTCAGCTCCCCCTCGTACATCGAGCCCCTGTTGGGCTAATAACTGCTTAATCTACATAAAACCTGGTGTGTGTGACCAGAGGAGTCGCAGCGTTGACTACATGAGTGATGAGTGAAGCAACATGGCCGCGGTCTACTTTGCTTCACCGGTCACGTCGGGTGGTATTTGTCGGCTGGTCCCCGAGCCTCCCTGTGTATAAACTAAGGCCTGCTAAGCCGCTACTTCCAGTTCTCGTGCGGTGCCACGTGACACCAACACGCCCTATGATTGGTGGCCAGGATGAACCGCGCCTCTCTTGCTATCCGGACCGCACTTCGTCCACACCTTTCTCTATCTCCTCTCTGCTGGCCATGCTCCTCCTTGATACTGTCTGAAAAGAGTTCCAGGAGGGGGAGCCCACCAGCATTTCACTTTCTACTCTTACTCTGTCCGTGTCTTTGGCTGGCCAGCTGGTCACCATAGAGCAAATAGACGCCATCCTTTGACTCAACTCTCCTCATTTCTCTTTCCTATACTCTACCCTTTTTTTCTCTCCCAGGCTTACTTCTCCCCTGATCAAGAGAGTTGTTTGCTTGGGTGGGGCCCTTTACCTTATCGTTTCTCTTGCTTTGTTCGTGTTGCTGGAACCGCTGGACCCACCTTTACCTGTCCCTTCCTCCTAAACCCTTGCTGCTGTTGAATGGATATGAGTGCACTGCTACCGCCGAACCGGAGAGATTCAGGGCCGCCCTAATGCTTCGCCATTTCAAATGTTGTAAAGAAATCCCCAGCTTCTACGACCGTCCCACGAAAATTAATCTTCAACCAAAGTTTAGACTGATTTATCAGGGCCTTTCTATATTGCTGCAGTTCTGCAGCTGGTAACCGTCGTAAGGTTACGAACAACCCCAAAAGCAAGCAAGCAACCGCACCTCTTCTCCACATTGTAAACATCATTCAGTATTGACATAAACAGCAAAACGCCGTCCTGTTGCCAGGACGTAAAACTCCAACAACCAACCAACCTAAGCAGCAAAACAAATAAATATTGATGAAGCCAACACGTAGAACAGTCTCCAACTTGCATAACTTTATTAGCATACCTTGCAAGGTTTCAGACTGATTGTCTCATGTAGGGGGATCTCAGGCTTACCGTCATTACAATTCACCAAAATGGAAAACTTCCACCTTTAAGATTAAGGGTTCGAACCCTAAGTCTGGTTCTGGTTAGCCTGATGTTCATGCACTGATCACATGTGTAATATGGGTTGGTTTAGCCTTCAGGTAATCGATGACCACCAGAGTGTACATCCCGCTATATTAAAGTTGCATATTCCGATGGCTTTGAGTTCCTGTACTTTTTCTGAGATAAAGTTATTAAGTTGATTGTTACAATCTACCTTACTTTCTACTAATTTGAAGTAACTTTTATTTTAATAGCCAACTTTTGAGATATTTGAAGCGCAAGCATGCCAAATTAATTTTGGCAAGCACGCCAAAACTCGGACACCATAAGCGTCTACAGTAGCAGGTCCTATTAAATTGATTAAATATTCCCTTCTATTTGGTGAGAAACGCTTAATAAGTACTACTATTCTCAGGCGACGGAGTGGGGACCAAGGTTATGTAGCAGAGAAGCAATGTGTGACATAAGAGACTATGTGGAAAATGTGATAACATATAGTGCCCGAGATTGTGACGTGATGTTCATATTTAAGAGATGGCTAATGTTTGGTAAAATGTTCCCTCTATGCATCAGTAAGAGTGCAAGTGGAGGGGAAGGACATTTTTAATATATGTTTTTTGTAACTGTCTGCAACTACCTGTTACCACAGGGCCGATGGGCAAGCAGACCCAGCCATCCTGCATACATTATGGACACCAGATGCCGCTGGGGGTTGAGTGACAGCCGCCCCCCCCAGGCTGTAGATGGTGTCTGATTGGCTGGCTGTGGGAAGCCCAGTCACCTGCATTCCTTATACCTGACACACAGACCCCACTCTAGGACTTCTTGAGACACCCTCTGGAGAGAGACTCTTGGCTAGGCACTCTAGCAGGAGACACTCTTCGCTTGTCCAGAAACCCAGACACTCTGTTTGAGGCTCCACTTTCTATACACAAACTAATAGCAGCTATTCCAAAGGCACTGAGCTGTGTGCAACAACCAAGGGACTCTGGTTCAATGGGCTGTAGGCACTGATTCCTATACATACTAACGAGAGTAATGAGGATCTGTGTGGACAGTAGGTAAGGAGTGAGGGTGATAGGTCACTAGTAGGTGAACAGGAGTTGATGCCAATAAAGCACAACTTCTTCACTGTCAGACTTGTCTTCCTTTTCTTCCTTATGAGTTTGTTGAGAGGGACACCAGGTGGGAACTGACAGACAGTTGTCAGAACTCACCTGGGGAGAGTAGTGGTATCTGGGGCTCTGACGGCCGAGTTCCCAAGATATTAAACCCGGTCACATACATACACGTTAGTGATAGTAGTTGAACGTAGTTAGAATAACGTGGGCGAAACGCGCTGTCACTACGTTCAAATACGTTAAGATACGGCAGGTTTTGGTTGATGAGCCACCTAATGGTATGGATAAATACGTTACAGTACAGATCCAGGTAGGTCCAACTATATTCAACTACGTTAAACTGCGTTCAACTTCGTCCACTAGCGACTATGTGACCACGGCAGAAGGTCCAAGGTTTTGTGTGGGTCAAATAATCTACTCGCAACGGGAGGATGTTTGTGGTGTAGCTCCTGCAGTTTTCTACATTACGACTGATTAAACCAGGTTAGTTTCGTTTTTTTACGGCATACTTGGACACGTTATTAAAACCAAATCTAACTGATATATAAACACAGGATATGATTTAACCACTAGTGTAAATTACTGCATACTGTATCTTGATGCATATACCTTGCACTATGTTGAGTACCTATGCTGTACACTATACAGCATAGGCAGATCACCCACTTTCTTTTTATGTTCAGAATGGGTTGTGCTGCACACAATGCAACACATTTCACTTCCACTATGTACAGATCAAATGTGATTACTCCAACGGCTGGAAGACCAGTGCCCCGGCATTGACAAAATATGTATTCAGATGAATAACATATTTACTACACAAAAAAAAGAAGTATGCTAGGGTACGCTAGAGTATGCTAGAGTACATTAAGAAGTATGCTAGAGTACGCTAGAGTATGCTATAGTATGTTATCATCACAGAGGCTACGTCTGCTTCAAAAATACCTCTCTTTTGAACATGTCCAAAGCTTAAATCGGAACTCACGGCCCACAGACGATGTTATCACGTTATCATCACGGAGAAGTACGGATGCCGGTACGTTGCACTACATTCAACTACGTTCAACAACGTTCAACTACGTTCAAATACGTTCAACTACGGTCAACTACATTCAACTATGTTCAACTACGTTCAACTACGTTCAACTACGTTCAACAACGTTCAACTACGTTCAACAACGTTCAACTACGTTCAACTATGGTCAACTACGTTCAACTACGTTCAACTACGTTCAACTATGTTAGCCTCCACTATGTTCAACTACGTTAGCCTCCACTACGTTCAACTACGTTCACTAACGGCTATGTGACGGGGCTTTCAGCGTCTTCATTTTGTTGGTGTTCAACCAAGGGTGGAAAGGTGATACCTGGAGCAGTAATTTTTGCACAAAAGTCAGTCCCGTGAGAGCTGCACCGTCAGTCTGCCTAACTGTGAGAGCTGCACCGTCAGTCTGCCTAACTGTGAGAGTTGCACCGTCAGTCTGCCTAACTGTGAGAGCTGCACTGTCAGTCTGCCTAACTGAGAGCTGCACCGTCAGTCTGCCTAACTGTGAGAGCTACACCATCAGTCTGCTTAACTGTGAGAGCTGCACAGTCAGTCTGCCTAACTGTGACAGCTGCACTGTCAGTCTACCTAACTGTGAGAGTTGCACCGTCAGTGTGCCGAACTGTGAGAGCTGCACCGTCAGTGTGCCGAACTGTGAGAGCTGCACCATCAGTGTGCCGAACTGTGAGAGCTGCACCGTCAGTGTGCCGAACTGTGAGAGCTGCACCATCAGTGTGCCGAACTGTGAGAGCTGCACCGTCAGTGTGCCGAACTGTGAGAGCTGCACCGTCAGTCTGCCAAACTGTGACAGCTGCATCGTCAGTCTGCCTAACTGTGCTTGGGTGGACGCGACATCTTCATCACGATGCTCCTGACGTTAGGCACTGGTGGAGATACTCAAGTAGATACAAACACAAATGTGACAACTCGGTTTGATCCGACCACACAACTACTAGTACTAGACACACTGTCAGTATTCTGTCAGCAGCCAGCTGTGAAGGTCAAGCTAAAACAATCCATGATGGTCAGAGAACGAGCAAGGTTTTTCGAATGTCACACATTTTATTATGATTAGAATATTTCATGTTGTTTGTCTGTCATATAACAGGTGATGCTTCATGACTGTCACACAAGAAATCATGCTACATGACTGTCTCACAACAATTCATGTTACATGACTGTCACACAACAATTCATGTTACATGACTGTCACACAACAATTCATGTTACATGACTGTCACACAATAATTCATGTTACATGACTGTCACACAACAATTCATGTTACATAACTGTCACACAACAAGTCCTGTTACATGACTGTCACACACCAATTAATGTTACATGACTCTCACACAACAATTCATGTTATATGGACGGGTGACGGGAGGATAGGTGATAGTGAGGTAGATATGATATATTCTGGAGATGAAAAACATCAGTATGGCGTTGGAATTATGATGAAGAAGTCCATTGCCGCCACAATGATTGGATTCTGGCCAGTATCTGACAGAATTATTATGATGAAGCTGAGGGGAAAACCGTTCAATATAAACATTCTGCAAGTTTATGCACCAACCTCAGATCACGATGATGAAGAAGTCAACGAGTTCTATGACAGCATCAAAAAGGTAATGGAATACACCAAGTCTGGAGAAATAACAATTGTTATGGGCGATTGGAATGCGAAAGTTGGAGAACAACATGAATATCCAGTAACAGGAAGATTTGGCTTAGGTGAGAGAAATGATCGTGGTGAATACTTGATAAATTTCTGTTTGACATCAAAACTAGTAATTGCTAACACCTTATTTGAACATCCAAAGAGAAGACTATATACATGGAAGAGCCCTGGTGATGTATGTCGGAACCAGATCGATTACATTCTTGTCAACCAACGATATCGAAATTGTATCAAACAGGCAAGGACATATCCAGGTGCTGACATATGTTCGGATCATAATCCAGTAGTAATCAGTATGGTAGTGAAATTGAAACAGCAGAACAAAATTAAAAACAACATTCAAATGGATATGAACATGTTAAAAGATGCAAAATACAGAACTAAGTATAATGTCTCTGTTCATAACAAATTCAGTGTACTGATGAATGAAGAAACTCCTCAGAGAGAGTATAACAACATTGAAATGGAATGGGAAGCTCTCAGAGAAAGCATGGTCAAGTCAGCAGAGGAGGTGTTACCAAATAAAAAACGAGAGACAAAGCAATCATGGATGACGCAAACCATACTAGAAAAGATGGCAGAAAGGAAGAAAGTGAAAACCACTGATCCACCTAAATACAAACACCTGAAGAATGAAATAGAAGATGAATGCAAAAAAGCTAAAGATGAATGGTGGAATAAGAAGTGTGAAGTAGTGGAACAACTTGAGTCTCAACATCGTTCAAGAGAGATGCACAAGAAAGTGAAAGAGATAACAGGTCAAGGATACAGACAGAGAAGCAGTAAATGTATCAAGAACAAAGACGGCAAAATGCTCTTTGAAGAAGATGAAATAAAGTCCAGATGGGAAGAATATGTAAACGAACTATACAATGATGACAGAGGGAACCCACCCACAATTGAGAAAGAAGATGGGAATATTATATTAGTATCAGAGGTTGAGAAGGCTATCAATGATCGAAAGGCAGGTAAGGCTCCTGGAAGTGACCAGATAACATCAGAAATGATAAAAGGACTAGATGAAGTTGGGATTCAAATCATTCATATGCTAGTAACTGACATCTATGAGACTGGATTTATACCATTGAATATGAATGAATCCATATTTGTACGACTCCCAAAGAAGCTAAAACCAACATTGTGTACTGAGTACAGAACACTAAGCCTGATGAGTCATATGTTGAAGATGATCCTGAAAATAATTTTACTGAGAAACAGACAGAAAATTGAAGAACAAATCAGTAACGTACAAAGTGGGTTTATATCTGGAAGAGGTACACGTGAAGGGATTTTCAATATGAGAATGATTTGTGAACGTTATTGTGAAGTGAACCAGGATGTTTATGCCTGCTTTATTGACTATGAGAAGGCCTTCGACCGAGTCAATCATGAACTGTTAATCAAATGTTTACAAGATATTGGTGTCAATGGCAAAGACATTAAACTAATTGTGAACTTATACTGGACACAACGTGCATTTATAAAAATGGAGCAGGGCCTATCGGATGAAGTTATGATTAAACGAGGAGTTCGACAGGGGTGTGTATTGTCACCATGTCTATTTAACCTGTACACAGAGATGATTTTCCGACACATTGAAGATTGCAAGGGAGTGACAATAGGTGGCATGAACATCAACAATCTTAGATATGCCGATGACAGTGTAATACTAGCAGACAGTGAGAAAAACCTACAAGATATAGTTAATAGAATCAATAAAGCTGGAATACTATTCAACATGAAGATGAATGCCAGGAAGACCAAAACAATGGTTATAAGTAAAAAGACAGATAAACCAAATGTCAATATAACCATAGATGGCACAAACATAGAACAAGTATCCGAATTCATATATCTCGGACAAAAGATTACAAATGATGGGAGATGTGAGGAAGAAATTAAAAGAAGGATAACAATAGCCCGAACAACATTCTCCAAAATGTATAGAGTGTTAACATCAAGTAAGATATTAATACAAACAAGGAAGCGTATTCTTCAGTGTTATGTGTGGTCTACTCTAATGTATGGGGCAGAGACATGGACAATCTCTAAGAAAATGTACAAACGTTTAGCAGCATTTGAGATGTGGACTTATCGAAGGATGATGAAAATATCATGGACAAAGAAGATCACCAACAAAGAAGTTCTCAGAAAAATTAAAAATAAGAAAAGCTTGTTTGCCACTATACAGACAAAGAAACTTATTTATTTTGGCCACATCATTCGTCAGAGTTCAATATACCGTACATTGTTGGAAGGGAAGGTGAATGGCAGCAGAGGGAGAGGGAGACCAAGAACATCATGGTTTACAAATATTTCACAGTGGACAGGCTTGAATTATTCACAGTCTATCAGAACAGCACAACATCGGGACAAGTGGAGAACCATTGCATCCAACCCTCGACTAGAGGATGGAACTATTGATTGATTGACTGTCACACAACCATTCATGTTACATGACTGTCACACAACAAGTCCTGTTACATGACTGTCACACAACAATTCATGTTATATGTCTGTCGCACAACAAGTCCTGTTACATGACTGTCACAAAATAATTCATGTTACATGACTGTCACACAACAATTCATGTTAGGTGAATGTGACACAACAATTCATATTACATGACTGTCATACAACAGTTAATGCTGTTCAACTGTCTGACAACAGTTCATGTTCTTTGATTTTCACCAAACAGATACTGTTGTTTGATTGTCATGCAGCCATGCGTATTATTGACTGTCAGACAACATTATGTCACATGGTTGTCACATAAACGGTCATGCTGCTCAACTGTCACATAACAGTCCATCTTGCTCGATTGTTACCAAACAGTTTGTGCGGCATGGTTATCACATAACACGTCATGCTACATTGTGCAGATCATGATGTATGACTGTCAAACAACAATTCATGCTGTATGACTCTCACATAACAAGTAATGCTGTATGACTGTCACACAACAGTTCATGCTGTATGGCTGTCACACAACAATTCATGCTGTATGGCTGTCACACAACAAGTAATGATGTATGACTGTCACACAAGTCATGATGTATGACTGTCACACAACAAGTCATGGTGTATGACTGTCACACAATAGTTCATGTTGCTCAACAGACCGACAACAGCTCACATTCCATGACAGTCACACTACAGACCATATTGCTTGACTTTTCATTTTGGTCATTGGCTGGTAATTTTACTGGACTGTCACACAACAATTCATGTTGACTGGCCTTCATACAGCAGCTCATGCTGTTTGACTGTCACACAACAGTTCATGCTGTATGACCGTCACACAACAAATCATGTTGCATGTCTGTCATACAGCTGGTCATATTGTTCAAGTGTTAGAACAACCCATGTTGCTTGACTGTCAGTGTCACATAAGTCACTTTGTCCCACTCTCCGTCAAAGTTAACGAGTGTAATAGCCCTGTCACACTACCACGTATTTCGCCGACGTGCCACCAACGTACAAAATCACTTTTAATCGTCGAGAAACGTCAAACTTTTTGGCGTCAGCGCAATGTATTGGTAGCATGCGGCCGACATTGTGAGAAAAAAACAAAAAAGTTTGGCGTGCCGTCCTGATATGACCTTAGATGTTGCTAGGATGTAAAACAACAAAGCAACAGTTTAGCACAACATGTGGGAATGACCCTCACGTGCGTGCGGCATATGACTAGCATTCGCATAACGTTATTCCAGCGATGTCGACGTGCTTCTGACGTCACTATAATATTGGCACCCGTGCGTTGTCGCGCGTTGTCACGCGTTGTCGCATGTTGTCGCATGTCGAAAGTTTTGTGCAAGCACAAAACTTTGCCGATACCCTGACGCTCGTCGCCGACCATCGCTGTCCATCAACGGTTATCAACACGCGCCTACCGCGTGTATAACGCTTCCAGACGTCTCCCGACGTTTCGCCAAAAAGTGACACATGTCGACGCGCGCTGGCGAGAAACGTTGTAATGTGACAGCACCATAATGTCGAAGTACAACTAAGGTAGCAGCTGACACGTCCCTTCCTCCTAATCTAAGGTTTTGTGTGGGTCAAAGTACGCTAGGGTACGCTAGAGTACGCTAGAGTACATTAACAGATGTACTCTAGCGTACTCTAGCTACTTGCTACAGCGACAGCTTCACCTTCTCACCACACTCACCACACGCTGAACAGACAAGGCTGTGACACAAATGTATTTCCACACACTGTTTATCCTCCAAATACCGCATGATGCTTTACCACCAGTTTACAGAGGATGATTAGGAACAACACAACAAATACATGGCGACAAATCAGGCAAATGGAATGTTTGGAACTTTGACAGTAGAGAATTCCACATGTACATATATATATAAATATATACAGTGTAACCCCCTTAAAACCAAACTTGAAGGGACCCTAGAAATTTGTTTGGATTAACCGATCATTGGTTTAACCGAGCTTTGGGTTTGACTTTGACTTGGCTTTGGCAAAAACGCGGGTGGATTATGAGTGTAATATACAATGTATGTGGACACTTTGATTATTGTTATTTTTTATGTCTATGCAGTATAACCCCATTAAACCAAGCTTGGTTAACCCAAACGATCGGTTAATCCAAACGTTTTTCGGCGGCCCAGCAAAATACTACCATTTATCATATAAAAAAAGTTGGTGGGGTCTCAAATAACCTTATAACCACATGAAAGTTTGGTTTAACTGTACTGGAAGTGGCCTGAGGTCCGAACATTTTGTTTGGGTTAACCGATAGTTTAGATTAACCGACTTTGGTTTAACCAACTTTTTTATATGATAAACTGATAAATGGTAGCATTTTGCCAGGCTGCCGAAAAAAGTTTGGATTAACCGATCATTTGGTTTAACCGAGCTTGGTTTAACGAGGTTATCCTGTAATACATATTTATTTAGATAATGTCAGCACAACTGCATTCATAAGACATGATAACAATTCTGTCTTTGAACACTAATCAGAAATGCCCACAGTACTCTGACATTGAGATTTGTTATTCTGTACTAAAAAGGTATTTCTCATCTCAGCAGTTGTTTACCAGTGGAGCCAACATTAGACAGGTGTCCCCCTCTGGAGGCAAACCATGGAATTGATGCGCAGTGAAGGAGGAAGAAAAAGCACAGTTTATTATGTAAAGTGGGGGGGCAATGTACAATGTGGGGGAGTATCTGTACAATGATGAATGAAATAAAGTGCAGGATAATGTCAGTGTCTTTTTAGGGGAGCGGCCCCGAAGAGCCCTCCGCCCTAGAAGGTAGAAGTGAGTGTAGTTAGGGTGGGTGGGTGGAGAAGAAAGGAGAGGAGTGCGTCTGGCAGGGGAAGGAGGCGGAGTGGCGAGAGAGGGCAGCGAGGCTGGGTTATAAGGGAGAGAGGGAGAGGGGGGGGGAGGTTACGCAACGCAACGGTCGCGGCCTGGGGGGGGGCGGGAGAAGGGCGGGGGGGATGCTCCTCCTCCACTGCGAGTCAAGCGCAATGCAAGCATTACGACCAACCCAGCTGGAAACAACGGTATGTGATATTGATAAGGAGGCATTGATTTCCATCCTAGGCAATGCACAACCTAATTTATACAATAATATATATTTACTGGTATGCTTGCTAAATATAACATGTATTATAAATGTATAATGTAATATATATTACCTATTCTATATTTTACATTAGCGATGTCCTATGTACGCATTACATAGACTATATATATAATATGTGTCATAAATGTATATATCTATATCTATCTAATATTACATATAGCATATATTTCAGATATATTATACACGGTTGTATATTATTTGCAGGTATTGCAGGTATTGCAATACCTCAGGGAGTTTGACGCCCCTGCCCTGCAGAGTTGTAAACCACTGCCTTGTGGTACAGGTTCTTGACAGAACCGAAGGCTAAGGGAGCAAACCCTAAACAGAAAACCATGTCACTGTGGCAGCATTAAGGGCGGTTGATGTATGGAACTCCCAACATCTCCCGACCAGCCACTGCAGGGACAAATAGTTTTGCGCCTGTCTTAACATGTTCTTGCCGGTCTGAAACCTTTATTTGCTCCCCGAGAGAGTGCCGCTGATAACTTGCAAAAGCCAGCAGCACTTCAACACTTTTGCAGGCAGCTTTCATGAAATGTACAACCGCAAGAGCGGCAGTCAAGTAATGAAAGCAGTCGTTGTCGCATCGCGACCGACAGCATGACGATGACGACGACGACGATATTATTTTTACAATGTGGTGTTATATATGTTGTATATCACATATAAATATGCTAAATAGTATATAGTATATGCATTGTATATTACACACCTAATTTCTATATATTATATATATTGAATAGCTTTTCAGTGCAAAGCTTTCACTCTTCTATTAAGCCTAATGCTTATATTTCCTGATGCAGCAAAGACTATGTTAAACAGAGCAAAGCTTCCTATCCAGACGCTTGGCATTATTAGGATAATTGAAAACAGAACGAGACAGTAGTATAAAGTGGCAATTTTAATTCTTTCTATCTTAGCTTGTTACATTACTCTTTCATGATGAGATGACCTTAGATATTTCAAGGATTACAGGCACTTAACCCTATCGATACATCATATTAGTTGGGTGGGTGGGACGGCAAATCTGGACGGCAGAAGTACGTCCTCTCGGTTTGAAAAGTCTGGTCGAAGTGAATATCTCCAGTTCCACGTCATCGGCTTTGACTGGAAATCACTATAGGTGGCGCGTCAATCGGCGGCCATTTTAGTTCTAAAAGTGAATATAGATGTCGCCACCAGTCTGATTTTAATCTAACTGCGTAGTTCAAGAAGTATCATGTAGATGGCGCGTCGATCAGCGGCCAAAGTTATTAGTTCTAAGAATAGAATATAGTCGGCGCCATGGTGCCCTAATCTACTGAGATTCACAGTCTCGTTCATTCAATTACCCATGTTGCGCACATCATGGACAATTGAAAACAGAACGAGACAGTAGTATAAAGTGGCAATTTTAATTCTTTCTATCTTAGCTTGTTACATTATTCTTTCATGATGAGATGACCTTAGATATTTCAAGGATTACAGGCACTTAACCAAAAAATAGAGCAAGTGTCCTGAGAGCCGATGAAACTGACTGCCTTGGTACATAATCATGCACTGCGTCAGTGGTCCAATGACCCAACTGTTTGATGTTGCTGATTGACGATCGTTGCAGAGCACAGGCTTGTGCACCACCTCGTCTCAGACTATGCAGTGTCATTGCCGCTGGGGCCGGATGACCTGCCATGGACAGGGCCAGTCGTATGGTGTCAGGCAACGCGGTTGCACGTAGAGGTGATCCGTTGGTAGTCAGGAAGGCAGGGCCATCGGGGTGAAGTGGTGTCCTGGACACGTAATCCTTCCACGCTTGATGTGGACAGTAGGGCGATCCAGTTATCGCCGGAACGAGAAATGTCTCTTGGAGACGATGACTTGTATTGTTTTTGATTACCGGACTCGGACATTGATGCCCACTGCGGTTAGCCTCAAATCCTTGGCCCGAAGATAGTGGCCAGGGTCAGAGCTGCCAAATTTAGGAAAGGTTAGTCTGTCGGAGAAGTGTGCGATGATAGTAGCTAGCACCAGTAGTATTCCCTTGCCTGGGCTGCCTTATTCCTCCAGGTCCCAATCGCCAGCCCCGCCTTAATGGCATCAAGAAGCCGCTGATGGTGACGTTGTGAGTAACCTGGGGAGAGAAGGCAAGAAATTAAATATCGATCCCAGGTTACAGGTTAGGGGTCAAAGCATTGTCATGTGTCACAATCACCGATTCCAGGCCGGCCTCAGCAACAAGTCTCTGGCTAGACTCCTTGCACGCAAGTCGAAACACCTACGACTTAGAGCATCAGGAGAATGATGTCCTTTCCTGGTTTGTGTCGGACAAGAATGTCGGTACTCCTTCGTGCGGCAAACAGCCAGATCTCCCGGGCACAGGCACAGATGACAGGGCACACCTGCCGGAACTGAGCACTTGCTGTGAGGTTGGATTGTCTGTGTTTATTGCGATGGTGTATTTGTGTGCTTGATGTGGAGAGAGATGTTTGAGGGCGACAACCAGATTTATCGCCTCGAGCTGTGGGTTTTTGAGATGGTCTCCAGACAAATTCAGCTTTCGTGTAGGATGTCACTATACTCGTGACTCTAGAGTGGCTATGTATACTTAAGCCTGTGTCACTTGTTCTGCGAGTACATCAACAGTGTACGGGGAGCCGTTTCCATGCAGGGTCATTAGAAATTTTTATGTGATTCTTATCACGCATTGTAGGCCTTTTCGTCTCAGATTGTGATTTGTTAGCTTCTGACATGGTCTGCAAACAAATTTGTGTAGGAAGTTGCCATACTCGTGACTTCAGTGTGGCTATGTATACTTAAGCCTGGGTCACTTGTTCTACGAGTGCATCAACAGCGTGCGGGGACCGGTTATTTCAATGCATTGCGGTTTCATGTCGTTAATCAAATCCCATGCACTGCCCGACCTCAAGGTCATGGTGATGTCAGCACTCCCTGAGACTTTGCGTCTGCGACAATGTCTAGACGGTCGCTATAACAGCCGCCAGACAAGGTCCGGGTGTAGTTTGCATGCACTCTGCGTAATGATCAATTTTTGTCTGTCCGAGTGCGAAGTCCGGATCACCGTCTGGTTCGTGGCGCTTATGTACAGACCAGTGTAATTCGCAGTCCACAGACAAACTCAGCTTTCGTGTAGGATGTCGCTATACTCATGACTCTAGAGTGGCTATGTATACTTAAGCCTGTGTCACTTGTTCTACGAGTACATCATCAGCGTACGGGGAGCCGTTTCCATGTAGGGTCATTAGAATTTTTGTGTGGTTCTTATCAGGCATTGTAGGCCTTTTCGTCTCAGATTGTGATCTGTTAGCTTCTGACATGGTCTGCAAACAAATTTGTGTAGGAAGTTGCCATACTCGTGACTTTGGCCAATGGTCGTAACGTACCATTGTATTGGTGGCATTTTATTTACTGGTTATGACTAGCTATGTAATTGGTGAGAGTCAATTGCGAGTAGTATTATGATGGCATAGGACTCCTAGGTAGGGCGTTATGTGATCTTATTTTTGAAAATGAGCGGCATTGTTTACTGCCTACGCCCAGCTATCTGTGCTGTGATGTTAACAATTCTGGTGAACAATGTGGGTAGTCGGAGCAACTGTCGATCTTATAATGGTAGATAACCATGGTGTCATGGCCGCCTTGCGTGGCATGACGTGACATTCCTTTCCTGCAGCACAGTTGGCCCTGACATTGATGCTCAGGACCTCATGACTCTGAAGATCCGAGCATCGAACCCAACATTAATATGTCCATCCGTTTTTACGAAGTGAGCAGACAAAGTCCATGACATCTGTAATGTCGACGTTGTATCCGTGCGTTGAGCATGTTGTAGTGTCACCGGGGCTCGCACCGGTCGATCCTGTGCGTGAAATGCCGGGCATGCTGTCATGGCTGCCTCCACGTGGCGTGACATCACAAGCCCTTTTCCACGGCGTAGTAGATCTCGAGCTTCGACACTCGGCATTCTTCCGAACCTGATCGATCCGAGGCCGAATCCCGTCACTGATAATGTCAATATGTTTCTGCACTGTAGCCAGGCCACGGTTAATCCAACATTCGTAGCGACTTGTCTCACATCTGTGTGTTACCATCGAGCCTGGGTATCTCGCGCCGATCCTTTGTTCGTCGAACACGACCAACCTTGTTTCCGAAGATTCATCGTATACATGGTCAGAAATTGCAGCCGATTGCAGAGAAGGAGCGATGGCGCGTGGTTCACAGAATCGCCTCCGCATGGATCCGTCAAGGATGGCATCATGGCCGCCTCCCCGCAGGGTGACGTCAGCACAGCGCCGGCTCGGAGAAAACCGAATCGCAAGTCCTCCCCCGCCAGGACGCGTCCGACGCTCCTCACCATCGTACGAAAGAGATGCAACTTACGGTTTCCACGAGTTCGTCATTCCACACAACCACCACCATCATAAGAGATTTCGCCATGCCAGTTCAAACGATTGCCTGAGTAGCGATTCGTCGAGCATGCTGTCATGGCCGCCTCCGGGCTTTCCTGTCTCGTACGCTTGTTGATGTTGAATTTTATGTCGCCATTCCTCGCACCGATGCTTTGTTTCTGACTTGAACAAGGCTATGTTTTTGTCGTAATTTACAGGGTATAGCCACTGACTTCGACCTACTTCTTTTTGTTCCTGGCATCATCCAAATCTGGGCGGCAGAAGTACGTCCTCTCGGTTTGAAAAGTCTGGTCGAAGTGAATATCTCCAGTTCCACGTCATCGGCTTTGACTGGAAATCACTATAGGTGGCGCGTCAATCGGCGGCCATTTTAGTTCTAAAAGTGAATATAGATGTCGCCACCAGTCTGATTTTAATCTAACTGCGTAGTTCAAGAAGTATCATGTAGATGGCGCGTCGATCAGCGGCCAAAGTTATTAGTTCTAAGAATAGAATATAGTCGGCGCCATGGTGCCCTAATCTACTGAGATTCACAGTCTCGTTCATTCAATTACCCATGTTGCGCACATCATGGACAATGCAAGGAATGAGGAAGACCAGACGTCTGTGACTGAAATTTTCCCTGCTTAAGCAACTAATGTACAACAAAAAAAAGGAAAAAAGGGGTATGTGTACACATATTAAATTGATTAAACACCGCATAGATTGCGATAGACATCTTAATTAAAAGGTACTTCAGCGGACAGTCCAGTAAAACTGTCTATATACACTGCATTTTCACTAGCATGTGACAACTAATTAACTTACTGGCGCACTTTAATAATGCTTTATTAAAACGGAAACACCACTATTCTATTTGTGACAAAAACTATGGTTCACAGGAAAGTTTTAGTTTTTCTGAGCTATGCTTGGTTTAGGCCAAAGATAAAACCAACATACTAAGACAATCTCATTGTGCAGTCGTACACTTAGTAAGACCGCCTCATTGTGTAGTCGTACGCTTAGTAAGATAGCTTCAGTACAGCTCATAACTTAGTAAGACAGCCTCATTGGACTGTCATACACTTAGTAAGACAGCCTCAATGTGCAGTCGTACACTTAGTAAGACAGCCTCAATGTGCAGTCATACACTTAGTAAGACAGCCTCAATGTGCAGTCATACACTTAGTAAGACAGTCTCAGTACAACTCAGACACTTAGTAAGACAGCCTCAATGTACAGTCATACACTTAGTAAGACAATCTTAGTACAACTCAGACACTTAGTAAGACAGCCTCAATGTACAGTCATACACTTAGTAAGACATCAATGTGCGGTCGTACACTTGGTAAGACAGCCTCAATGTGCAGTATTACACTTAGTAAGACAGCCTCAGTACAGCTCACACACTTGGTAAGACAGCCACAATGTGCAGTCATACACTTAGTAAGACAATCGCAGTACAACTCAGACTAAGTAAGACAGCCTCAATGTACAGTCATACACTTAGTACGACATCAATGTGCGGTCATACACTTGGTAAGACAGCCTCGATGTGCAGTCTTACACTTAGTAAGACAGTCTCAGTACAGCTCATACACTTGGTAAGACAGCCACAATGTGCAGTCGTACACTTAGTAAGACAATCTCAGTACAGCTCAGACACTTAGTAAGACAGCCTCAATGTACAGTCATACACTTAGTACGACATCAATGTGCGGTCATACACTTGGTAAGACAGCCTCGATGTGCAGTCTTACACTTAGTAAGACAGTCTCAGTACAGCTCAGACACTTGGTAAGACAGCCACAATGTGCAGTCGTACACTTAGTAAGACAATCTCAGTACAACTCAGACACTTAGTAAGACAGCCTCAATGTGCAGTCATACACTTAGTAAGACAGCCTCAATGTGCAGTCGTACACTTAGTAAGACAATCTCAGTACAACTCAGACACTTAGTAAGACAGCCTCAATGTACAGTCATACACTTAGTAAGACATCAATGTGCGGTCATACACTTGGTAAGACAGCCTCGATGTGCAGTCTTACACTTAGTAAGACAGTCTCAGTACAGCTCGTACCCAACACATACTAGGTGCACAAGTCATTGGTGTTACTCAGGATACGATACACACCGCTATGTAACTCAGGGATACAATACACGCTATTTTGGTTAACCATTGTCCATATGTCACCTACTCAGGCAGCAATAGTGGGCAATTCATGAAACAAACCGATTAGGTCTGATTATTGATCACCCATATATAAAATAGATGATTTCTACTGACTAGTACACCGAGCTCTTGACATCGTTTAACTGTTTGAACTATTTGCAATTTGCCACTTGTTGTTAGACCCAAAGTTCTATATCTACAAGATGACTATTGGAGCTTTGAAATATTAGGTGTTGAGAGGAACAGTTAAACAAAATATACGCCACCCTAGTTCATTTTTGAAAATCTTGAAATAATGTCGCGGGCAAGAATGAGTTCAACGAGTAAAATTGATCAAATGAATAAAGTCTGCTCGGTTTGTTCAGTCAGAAGGTTCTCCACTGGAGAGTGTATCGTGAAAGTATCCATGGTTACCGCAGACGCTGCAGTGGTTACAGTAGGGGAAGTGTTCAATGGCCACAAGGGTTGCTCATCAACAGGCAGGCACATGAGAGGCGAATCGAGAAGGCGACGCGGTTCTGATTTCTGTAGCACTTATGGCCGGTGCACACCTACCGTTTACGACTCGACCCGACCCGCTTAAAACTGAAAACGGGCCGATTCGTTTTTCGAATCGCGAATCGCAATCGTAAACGGCCGCCTTTAGCACTAAAAACTTAGTTTTATGCGCGAATCGCAATCGCTAGGTGTGCGCGGGGGCGCACACCTAGCGATTTTTGTGCGCGAAATGGGAGGTGTGCGCGCACAAATGGTAGGTGTGTACCGGCCATTAGAAAGCACCGACAGTGAAGCTACAGCGCCTCAGGACCCCCCCCCCTCCCGCGCCCCGTCCCCCCCCCCCCCCGTTCACTGCATTTTAAAAGTACAGTGCTAATATAAATGACATTCTATTATAAATTATTAACCATTGTGTACGAAGTCATCGCAGTTCAATATATAGTGTTCAAATTACGAATACAATAATTCTGTTATCTTGTGTGTGGTGTGTCTCAATTCTGGGACCACTGTGTCCTTATGAACGCACTTTGTTGGGAGGCCGAGTACTGAGTTCATAACAACCAGATTAAGGTTCTCTATACATCATGTGCACATAAACTGTGAATAGAAAGGAAAGCTTACAGATACCTTGTACCACATTGCGTACAAGAGTAATGCCAACCAATATCTATACAGAAAAGGCCAATACTTAGTCTCATTATAGACGGAGGTAGACATAGCCTGGCATCGCGAAGTCTGCTGAGACATCCAGGATTTTGGTCCTGATCATTCCTCATGTTGCATCCCATACCCCTGTTCAGCGAAACAACACTTCAAGGCGTTGGACATGGACTCAGAAAGTCAGTTCTGTAATTAGGAAATGCAGTTCAACTGATCTTTGCACAACTAATTGTGTCTACATCGTTGATATCTCAATGTTAACAATAACAGTAAAGTACAATCAACCACGAATACTTGTGCAGAAAGCTAAACATGGTCTGCCTGGTGTTTGCTCTGTGCCCCAACTTCCCAAACTTATAGTAAAGACAGTGTTTATAGGGGAGCGGGATGTAGCTCAGGCGGTAGAGTGTACACCTCTGAAGGTGTGGATCATCCGATCGACCCTGCTCAGTGGACCCATTTGCAGTTTGGGCAATTTTCAGTTCCAACCAGGGGTCCACAACTGGTTCATCAAAGGCTGTGATATATGCTGTCGTGTCTGTGGGAAATTGCACATAAAAGACCCTTTGATGCTTATTGGAAAGAGTAGCCTATGTGGCAGTAGCGGGTTTCCTCCAAAGGAATATGTCAGAATGACCATATGCTTGATGTCCAATAGCTGATGTTAAAAATCAATGCGCTCTAGGGGCATCGTTAAATAAAACAAGCTGAAGTGTTTACAGGAGCCCAGAACTGACTACCCGAGTCCATACCCAGACCCTTTAACCAGACCCCGAGTCCAGCCGGACCACGTACCACGTACCACGTGACCGACCACAGACCATGTGACAACATGCCCTAGTCTGCCTCGCTTGTCTTTAGAGCTGTGCATAAAGTGTAGGTAACTTTCAGCTTCCAACAGTGAAGTAGGGCAACATCTTTTCGACCAAAATAGTCACCAACCAGTTGCCGACTACTTTGCGATTGCTTCTTTTTGATGGTCGCAAACTGCTCGCAAATAATCACAAGCATAGTGTGACTGGAGTATTATGCAGAGTTGCTCCTGCAGCCTGGTAGGGAACGCAGAGAAGGGCCACAGAGAAGGGCCGCAGAGAAGGGCCACACGTCAGGGCACTATTCACTCATCTACTTGGTGAACCTGACCTGAGGAACAATTCAGTCTTCCACTTGGACCCTCCTTCATGTACCTATTCACTCTCCCACTTGGACCCTACTTCATGTACCTATTCACTCTCCCACTTGGACCCTCCTTCATGTACCTATTCACTCTCCCACTTGGACCCTACTTCATGTACCTATTCACTCTCCCACTTGGACCCTCCTTCATGTACCTATTCACTCTCCCACTTGGACCCTCCTTCATGTACCTATTCACTCTCCCACTTGGACCCTCCTTCATGTACCTATTCACTCTCCCACTTGGACCCTCCTTCATGTACCTATTCACTCTCCCACTTGGACCCTCCTTCATGTACCTATTCACTCTCCCACTTGGACCCTACTTCATGTACCTATTCACTCTCCCACTTGGACCCTCCTTCATGTACCTATTCACTCTCCCACTTGGACCCTACTTCATGTACCTATTCACTCTCCCACTTGGACCCTCCTTCATGTACCTATTCACTCTCCCACTTGGACCCTCCTTTATGTACCTATTCACTCTCCCACTTGGACCCTACTTCATGTACCTATTCACTCTCCCACTTGGACCCTCCTTCATGTACCTATTCAGTCTCCCATTTGGACCCTACTTCATGTACCTATTCACTCTCCCACTTGGACCCTCCTTCATGTACCTATTCAGTCTCCCATTTGGACCCTACTTCATATACCTATTCACTCTCCCACTTGGACCCTACTACATGTGCCTATTTACTCTCCCACATGGATCCTCCTTCATGTACCTTTTCACTCTCCCACTTGGACCCTACTTCATGTACCTATTCACTCTCCCACTTGGACCTTCCTTCCCTTGTCTCCTTCGTGAACCTGACTTGAGAGACTATTCGCTCGTCTTGCAGCTGAAGCCCGTGCAGTAGTCGGACAGCTCTGTTCCCTGCTCCTCAGCTGCGGTCGGCCCCGTCTCCAGGTGCCCTGGCAACACCACGGCATTCTGCAGCTCTGGCGCTGCATACTTGAAGGTGTTGGCGCATGCGCTGCCTGTGGTGCGTCCTGCCTTCTCAGTGCGCAGTGCGCAGATGCGTGGTGCATACAGGCAGAGCAGTGTGACACTGGCGTTAAGTAGCAGTGCACACGATGTAAGCAGCACCCGGTGGTCAGCGGTTGCTGCCATGAAGAAGGTGGGCACGAAGGCAAGCCAGATAACAAGTGTGCTGTACACACACAGCGTGATGCACCGCGACTCGTTGAAGTTGTCTGGCAAGCGGCGTGTCTTAAAGGCGTACACGATGCACACCAGCACAAGTAGCAGGTTGTAGGACAACGACGTCACAAAGCCCTCGACAGGAAGCACGCACGTCAACTCCACATCGGGCTTCAGCGGGTTCGGCATGCGCTCTGCCACACCAGGGGCCAGCACCACGATGGACAGTGTTGTGATGATCACCTGTAGAGAGTAAATGGGGAGACGCTCGGGTTATTGTACAACAGTGTCACACAATTCAAGTGTCACACAAGCCATGTCATTCAACTTAATATAGGCACTGGTATTACAGACCAGGGTCTGAGAATACAAGCCATGCCATTCAACTTAATAGAGGCACCGGTATTACTCTTACTGGTGCATAGGGGGAACATTTCACCAAGCATTAACTGTCTCTTCTCTTACATCAAGTTTTTTATGCGAAACAGAAGCTTCAATCAACACCATATTCGTCACTCCAGTGCTGGAGACATGAAGACATGGTCATTTCTCAGACCAACCTTGCTGAGTATTGTAAAACTATACGGATTTTCGTTTCAGATTTATATATTGGCAGAGAGAATAGTTATTCTCGGGTGACGGAGTGGGGACCAAGGTTATGTAACATGGAAGCAATGTGTGCCCCACTCACTGTGTGAAATATTAGACTATGTGGGAAATATGATAAGACATAGTGCCCGAGATTATGACATGATGTTCCGATGTAAGAGAAGAGACAGTTAATGTTTGGTGAAATGTTCCCTCTATGCACTAGTTAGAGTGCAAGTGGAGGAGAAGGACATTTTTAATATATATATTTATTGTAACTGTCTGCAACTACCTGCTACCACAGGGCCGATGGGCAAGCACACCCAGCCACTCTGCATACATTATGGACACCACCTGCAGCTGGGGTTGAGTGACAGCTGCCCCTATTAGGGTGTCACTCCCCCAGGCTGTAGAGGGTCTGATTGGCTGGCTGTAGGAGGCCCAGTCACCTGCACCCATTTCACCACCTGACCACAGACCACATTCTGATATAGATTATTCTAGACACTTCTCCAGACACTCTGAAAGGAGACACACTTCTTGATGGACTCTTGAAGGGAACACACTCTTCTCTTGGCCAGGAACCAGACACTCTGTCTGAGGTTCCACTTTCTACATACAAACTAGCAGCAGCTATTCAAAAGGTGCTGAGCTGTGGGCAACAACCATGGGATTCCAGTTCAATGGGCTGTAGGCACTGATTCCTATACATACTAATGAGAGTAATGAGGTAAGGTAAGGTAAGGAGTGAGGGTGATATGTCGCTAGTAGGTGAACAGGATGTAAAATTGTCCGATTTGATACATGTGAACCGAGGTGAAGTTACTATAATAAATTGCAAACTGTCTATATAATGATAAAGGTTAAAATATAAAAACCCAAAGACATATAGAGGATGTGTGAAATTGGTAAACTATTATTCGTTGAGTATAGAATTTGTATAATTAAATAGTCTTTGCAGGGAGTGTCACTTCCGAGCTTGGCTAAGAACAGTCTTTGGAAGAGTCACCTCACATGCCCCCTCCCCCCCCCCCCACATGGTATTGTTATGATCATTGACCACTGCATTGTATTCTAATTGGAGGATTAAGTCATGTGATCACTGCATTGTACTGTGATTGATGGATGGAATCATGTGACCACGGCCATCTTGAATCTTGAAAACCTATATAAGCCAATAAATTGAAGAGTCTCATTCTCTTACTTTCACTCTAACCCTGTTTCCTTCATTACCTGTAGTGCTTTCTTTTGACCTATTTACACCACCCACACCACCAGCCGGCACGTTTACAAGGAGTTGATGCCAATAAAGCAATACTTCTTCACTGTCAACCTTGCGCGACTTGTCGTCCCCTTCTTTCTTATGAGTTTGTTGGAGAGGGGCATCAGGTGGGAACTGATAGACAGTTGTCGGAATGCACGGGGGAAGAGTAAGTGGTATCTTGGGGCTCCGGCGGCCGAGCACCAATATATTACAGTATGATATAAATCTAAACCAAATATTGTTCTGATTAGATAGAGGAAAACTTGAGCTTTATGATGATATAATTTTCAGGACGATCCTGATTAATTTTCAAGGAGAATGAGAGTCTGAATGTTTTCACTCCTTCTGTTCAATCAAATTTCTCACTCAAAGACAGCCATGCTTGATATGCTAATGAAGGCAAGTTTCTTCTCGAGCTTTTATTGGTGGTTATTCTTAGCTCAGTTGACCATACACGGCAAGGTAGGAATTTTAGGGAAGGGAGTGGCTAAGACTGGATGCAAACAGAATGACAAACATGCACAGAGTGCTGATGGTACACCCAAACAAGTGTCCATTGACTCTAATTTAATTCATCATGTTAATTAAAAAATTAAACACCCTAAAAGACAAAAAAACAGGCAGTCACCTGATATAATCTTTATTTCAAACAAAGCAGATGTAGTGGAGATTGAAGTGGTTTAAAATGGTTAAATTATGTCAGATCTACTATGTGTAGAATGAGTTAGAGTGTCCGTCTCCCGTGTTTGTAGATCGTGGGATCGTCGGTTCGAATCCTGGTCAAGTCAAACCAATGACTTAAAAATTGATACTTGTCGCTTCCTAGTCAGACGCTTGGCATTATTACGATAGGTCAAGGAGCAGTAGAATGAGGAAGACCAGTCGTCTACGACTGAAATTCCCCCTGCTTAAACAATTAATGTACAAAAAAAAAAGGACTGAGGATCAGTTGACGATAAGTTACATTGCATAATGGTGACCCATGGTTAGGTTTCATTCCTTCAGGGCACTGTATCGGATAAAAGGTGGAATGTTAATTCATATTGGGGTTTTATCTTTCTGTCGAGCCTATCCACAGTTGTAACACGGTTAAAACAAATTAGAGTTTGCTTGTGTGTTGTTGTTTTACGTCCTAGCAACATCTAAGGTCATATCAGGACGGGTACCGACTTGTGACAGTGCGCACTCATGGCGACTTTATAGTGCTGCCCCGCTGGGAGACCAGATGAAGCAGCTAGAAACACCTAACTTTAAGAAAGTATCAGGTGTTCAAGTCCTGGATAATTTATTCTGCCAATATTATTTAATTCAAAAGTATCCTGTCTTAGTATTTGCTGTACACGTGTTTCACTTCTTGGGTCAACAATGGGGCTTCTTAAGCGGCATGGGGAGCAGGATAACTGCATTATGGGATGTCTAGTTCGGCTCGCTCCACCACCACTTCCATTCATTATCTCACTTGACCCACTTTTGTCAAAACTTTGTTTTAATAAAGAATTGTCACTGTAGGTCTTTATCTGGGACGAGTCAGAGACATTCAGTCTGTGTTTTCAACTTTCCATCTCAGATCGACTATTAACAGCTCAGTTGGTTTGGCTTGATTGGCTTAAATTGCGTGCCGAGTCGACTTCCTGTTTGCCACTAATTGGGACTTCCGGTGAGACGCCCGCAGCTTCACTAACAAAAAACTACTAAAAAATAATCTAACCTGCAAAAACAGAATGATGTTTAAATGGATTAACACAAAGTATAGTAAAAGTTGGGCTGTTTGCAATCTACAAACAGTTTACAAGACATAAACAAGAAGCAAGAAAACCAAAATTTGGACTAAAACGAAATTCAAAAGATTTGAATCAATTGGATTAATGCTGGCCAGCGTTGAAAACAACTGTTAGCAAACGTATCCATCATGAGCAGGGTTAATAAATTCATCACACACAAAAAAATTAACACAGTGAATCCCAAAGGACTGAAGCTGCGACTCAGTACACCAGGTCACAGCTTCAGCTTACACACCGGATGTTGTGGTCAGCGCCTCTCCCATCCCTGTCCTTCACTATAGACCCTATACTTTAAAGTGCATAGTCCGATTTGTTTGTTCTTGAAGATTTATACTGCCTATCACGGATAAGTCTGAATAGACTTGTTTTCACCATTAGACAGTTTGTCGATAGAAAGCCAGAGCCTACACTTTTACCAACCCAAGGGATTTTTAACCTCCCACACCACATAGACATGGTATGAGAGCAACCAGCCTTTGATGACGCTGTAAGTTATACACAGCGGTGGAAATGCAAATTGGCAGAGATTGGGGGATGGGGAATCGAACCACCGACCTTCAGATAAGGAGTCCGACATAGAAAAAAGTCAGGCACTCGAGCCACTCTGCCACAGAAAACACCGATGGTTTTGAGTTTCTGTCATTTTCTGAGGTAAATATATTAAATTGATTGTTATAGCGTCCCTTATGTTAGTTTGAAGTAACTTTTATTTAAATGGTTAACTTTTGAGATATTTGAAGTGCAACCATCCACAAATAATGTTGGCAAGCACGCCAAAACTCTGACACCATAGGCTTCTGCAGTAACCAGTTCTATTAAATTGGCTCTGTATGCCCTTCTATGTGGTGACAAGTGTTTAATAAGTGCACCAGTATCTAAGTTGGATATGTAGAATCCAATCTGGATAATTGTTTTGGTTTTGAAAATTTGATGTTTTCATCGGACCATGCAACTTTAAACTCACTTTGCATCTCTAACCATGCGCCTCCTGGTGACCAAACTTGGTACGGCTCTCACCATATATTTATTTCCAATGTCGATTGCAGTGAAACTTTCCTAGCACATAGTTTACATGTAAATTCACCCACCTACCCACCCAACAGTCCATGTCTCAAGAGGGACCAGCGGAACTCGGAATACCCTTATTAGGTTGGTTGTTGGAGTTGTACGTCCTTGCAACATCTAAGGTCATCATATCAGCACGGCTCTTATTAGGAAATATCTATCAATGACATTGTGATGCGCTGAGGGGGGAGGGAGGGTGGGGGGTCTCATCATCATCATGCTGTCAGTCGCGATGCAACAAAGACTGCTTTCATTACTTGACTGCCGCTCTCCATTTAGCTCTCTGCTGTGAGAGTTGCGTCCATGAGTCATTTCATGAAAGCTGCCTGCAAAAGTGTTGAAGTGCTGCTGGCTTTTGCAAAGTTACCAGCGGCACTCTCTCGGGGAGCAAATAGAGGTTTCACACCGGCAAGAACACGTCAAGACAGGCACAAAACTATTTGTCCCGGCAGTGGCTGGTCGGGAGATGTTGGGAGTTCCATACATCAACCACCCTTAATGCTGCCACAGTGACATGGTTTTCTGTTTAGTGTTTGCTCCCTTAGCCTTCGGTTCTGTCAAGAACCTGTACCACAAGGCTGTGGTTTACAACTCTGCAGGGGGGTCTAGGGGTTCGCATTAAGCCTGATATGGACGAGGGATGGCGGAAATCTCCAAAATAAACATTTCATGTAATTTGAAAACCTGCCGCTAAATAACAATTTCTAACCGCACACGTTCCACATGGCGCACTATATTTCCCATCTACCAGATCACAGTGCCTGTCTCGGCCGGCCCGGACTGGGAGACAGCAATCTGCTGGTCGAAGCAGTCCTTATTTGGGCATGTGATGCATCAAGCCGTCCCAACACCGCCTTATTCAGTGTGTTCTGTGTGGGTTGGGGGTGGGTGGGAGTGGGAGGGGTAGCAGGGGGTGGGGGGGAGTGGGTGTGGGTGGGTGGGAGAGGGTGTGGGGTGGGTGGGTGGGAGTGTGGGTGGTTTGTGGGTGGTGGGTGGTGGTGGGTGGGAGAGGGTGTGGGGTGGGTGGGAGTGTGGGTGGGGTGGGTGAATGGTGGGTGGGGGGAGTGCGTGGGTGGGTAGGTGGGAGTGTGTGTCTGAGGGGGGATCAGGAGCATGGGCTTCAAACAGCATGATTACACATTACATAATGTAGTGGTAACGTCAAACCATAACGACAGGAAGATAACAGATTTACACTAACAAGAACTTTTAAATGCACCTTACGCGCATTGTCACTTTCATTCCAGTTACACAAATGTGGAGATGGAGGTGGGGGGGGGAGAGGTTGGTGGGGTGGGGCTGGAGGTGGAGGTGGGGTGGAGATGTGGAGACATGGAGGTGGAGGTGGTGGCGGGGATTGCGGGGTAAGGTAGGGGTGTAGGTGCGGTGGTGGAGGTGGTATGTGGGAAGGAGGGACATTATTGACATTATGGACATCATAGACATCATAGACATTATGGACATTATGGACAGTATGGATGAATTCATGGTCAGGCCATAAACACCGCCCACGACAAGGCTTGTCTGAGTGAACCTGTGTCACACAAGGAGCACCAGCACAATAAAAATATAACTCTTCAATGCTGGAGATGCAGATTTTACACAACTAGAACCTGCACAATAAACAGAACTCTTCAGTGGTGGAGGTGCAGATGTCGTTCTGTTACACAGGGAGAACTGGCAAATAAACACAGAACTCTTCACTGGTGGAGGTGCAGATGCCGTTCTGTTACACAACTAGAACAAGCACAATAAACATAGAACTCTTCAATGATGGAGGTGCAGATGTCGTTCTGTTACACACCTAGAACCAGCACACTAAACATAGAACTCTTCAATAGCAGAGGTGCAGAAGCCCTTCTATTACACAACAAGAACCAGCACCATAAACATAGAACTCTTCAATAGCAGAGGTGCAGATGCCGTTCTGTTACACAACTAGAACCAGCACAATAAACATAGAACCACCCCACCCCCACCCTACTCCACTCCCACCCCCACCCTACCCCCACCCCACCCACTCACACTCACACACACACACTCCCACCCCCCACCACTACCCCCACCCTCACCCTCACCCCCACCACCCACTCCACCCCACTCCACACCCACCCCCACCCACCCACCCACACACACTCCCACCACTACCCCCACCCTCACCCCCACCACCCACTCCACCCCCACCCACACACACCCCCACCCACCCACACACACTCCCACCACTACCCTCACCCTCACCCTCACCCCCACCACCCACCCCACTCCCACTCCCACTCCCACCCCAACCCCTAACCCCACCCACCCCCCTACCCCAATCTTTGCAGAGCCTGGCAACTGCTTGCTGCATCCAATTTCCGCCAAACCATCTCGTCACCCAAATAGTCAAATTGCATCAATCTTACGAATATTCAAAAACACCACATCGGTACCAGAATAGGGTGGGTGCATTCAATTGGAATAAACTTTTGTTTCAATAAAAGAAAATGGTAAAATGCAAAAGTGTGGATCGTATGGGAATATTCGAGTGCTCGGTGGACTGCGTTCTGTCGCTAGGTGGGAGTAGATTCTGTCACTAGGCAGGCTGAGTCCTGCTACTAGGTCGTGGCATGTTCTGTCACTATGTAAAATTGTCCGATCTAATGGCATGAGGATATATGTGAAACTACTATAATAAATTGCAAACTGTCTATATAATGGTAAATCGTGATATATAAAATCCAAAGGCATATGAGGGATATGTGGAATTGGTAAACTATTACTCATTAGGTATAGAAATTGTATAGTAAAATAATCTTTGGAGTGTCACTTCGTAGAATAGTCTTTGGAGGAGTCGCCTCACATACCCCCTCCCCCCATGGTGTTATTTATGGATCATTGGCCACCACAAGGCACTGTAGCCAGCATAACAAGGCCTTGGATACAACAGATTGAACTCTGATTGGTGGATCAACCCATGTGACCACTGCCATCTCGGATTCTAGAAACCTATATAAGATAATAAATCAAGGAAACTCATTCTCCTTCTTTCACTCTTTACCTACTTGCCTTCATTACCTGTATTGATTTCCCTTGGCTTGTCCACACCACCCACACCACCAGCCGGTGATTTTACAACTAGGTTTAGTGAGTTCGGTCACTAGGGTGTGGTGTATTTTGTCACTAGGCAGGGCGAGTTCTGTAACTAGGTCGTATGAGCTCTGCCACTATGCGGGTTGAGTTCTGTAACTAGATGAGGTGAGTTCTGTAACTAGGTGATGTGAGTTCTCTAACTAAGTGATGTGAGTTCTGTAACTAGCATATGTGAGTTATGTAAGTAGGCAATGTGGGATCAGTCAGTAGACAGTCTGAGTTCCGTAACTAGGTGGTGTGAGTTCTGTAACTAGGTGGTGTGAGTTATGTAACTAGGCAATGTGAATTCTGTAACTAGGCAATGTGAGTACTAGGTGGTGTGAGTTCTGTAACTAGGTGGTGTGAGTTCTGTAACTAGGTGGTGAGTTCTGTAAGAAGGGGGTGTGGGTTCTGTAACTAGGTGAGGTGATATATGTAGCTAGGCAGTGTGAGTTCTGTAACTAGGTCAGGTAGGTTCTGTAACTAGATGATGTGAGTTCTGTAATTATGCGATGTTAGTTCTGTAACTAGGCGATGTGAATTCTGTAACTAGGCAGTGTGAGTTTTGTAACTAAGCAATGTGAATTCTGTAACTAGGCAGGGGGATGTTCTGTAACTAGGCGGGGGATGTTCTGTAACTAGGCGGGGGATGTTCTGTAACTAGGCGGGTGAGTGCAAAAACATTAGTTTTATTCAAAATTACTGCAAATCAAGAACCCTAACCATATAAATTTAATATAATCTTTTTGGTAAAGATGTTTTCTATATGTGTACCAAGCGATTTGTTTCTAGGTGGTGTGGTTTTAGAGATATTTAACTTTTTCTGTATGAAGATTGCTCACGGCCATTGACAATGCATTTGAGTGTATGCGTACTGCGGAAACTGGTGGACGGCGGAAACTGTGACACTGGCACTCCGCCAAGTGACACCAGCTCGCGGGTTCTAATCCTTCGTTCAGCGTCCCCTACGCATGCGCATCACAGCTGGCGCTTACAGTCGCCAAACCAGAACACTGATTCTGTACCAGTAGTTAACAGAATGGCCATGGCCTTGGTTTGAACGTCGAGGCGGACGGCCCACTTGTTCAGAATTATATGCCATTTACATTCCATCTTCTCGACATGCTTCATTGAACACTGCCTCAAGGCTGGATAGACATTGGAGAGGAAGCCCACACTTATATGACTTCAGGGCTCCATCGACTTCCATATGTGTGCAAACAAATAGTTCTGTTTTACGATAACGAGCTGGCATTAAAGGCCCAACAGAGCCTAGATCAGCCAGAAGAGGATCTGTAAGTTAATCTGTAAGTTAAAAGGACCTTAGGCCTCGAGCTGAAATGCCAGGTTGCTAAAAGCCCTCGTCAAACTGCTCACTCAGCTGCCAACAAGTTCTGAATTTCATCCCGCTAAGTCACGTGACGGCAGACGTCGCAGCAGTGTCGTTTGCTCACATGTCCTTCTATGACGTTTTTACTCAATGTGTTCATGTGTTGCTAGGGCGTAACACCCAAATCACGCTGTTGAAATATGCAGTGGCATGCTCGTATACGACGATTGGGGGTGTTTGTAACCTCACGACGGTTACCGTTTGCAGAACTGCAACATTGGGTAGAGAGGCTCCGATAAATCGGCCCAATCTGTGGTTGAAGACTTAACTTTGTAGGGGAGTGTTGTAGAAGCTGGGGACATCTTCACACGTAACGGCGAGGCGTTACGGCGGCAGCGAATCTCTTCGGTCCGGCGTGTAGTTGAGCTGTAGGTGTGATTGATTGATTGATTGATTGATTGGTGGTTGCTTTATGCCGTGTCGGCAGCATAGGCCATATTCACGGCGAGAAATGTTTGTTTTTTGTTCAAACCATTGCTTTTACATGTAAAAGCAGACAATCAATTATGTGCCAATAGACACTAATTAAATTAGAAAGCTCACAATCATATATCTGTGGTCAAGGGAAACAAATTCCCATAGAAAAAGAAAAGTTTCATTAATAATTAATAGAATCCATTTAGTAAACTATATAAGGTGGTACAGTCCAGCTGCCCTTAAAAAGGCTAAAATGTTTTCCTGTTTTACCTTAGTAAAAAGGTCATGCATACTGTCTGCAGTGTAGAACCGTTGGCGCAGGGCCAAAAAATCAACGCCACTTAGTAAAATGTGTTTGAGTGTCAGTGGGGACAAGGCAGCGGCTAAGGACCACTTGGTCCCGCCGACCTCCTGCATGAGTCTGTGGTGGCTTTCCCACAGATGGTTCAATTTCTTTAAGTTTATTGATGTTTTCATCCCACTCATGTTGCCATTTGGATTTTATGTGGGTGGCTATTAGTGGTTTCAGATCAGAGTGAGGGATCAGACACGGTTCAAGATCACAGTTCAGGGCCTTCTTCGCAGCCCGATCAGCTCGTTCGTTTCCTTGTATGCCAGCATGGCCAGGCACCCAGCACAGGTGGATATCATACCCATCTGTTGTCAGCTGGTTCATTTGATAAATGACCGTTGCTAGAATAGGGTGATTCGTTTTCAGTCCAGCAACAGCCAGGAGGCAAGAGAAGGAATCACTGTATATAACATAGTTAGTGTGGTTGGATACCTCGATACACTCCAAAACGAGAAGGAGTGCTCAGGCCTCTGCAGTGAAAATCGAGCTCTGATCGGGCAAACGTACACCCAATTTTTCCCGTCGGCAGACTGCCGCAGCAGCTACCCGGCTTTGGTCTTTCGAACCATCAGTGTATATGGAGAGGTGGTCTGCAAACTGGCCTTGAATCTCTGCATGCAGTCCTTGGTACTCGAGTGGATGTGTCCCAGATTTCCTCAGTTCCGTGAGTCGGAGGATAACTGATGGCTTTCTCAACGACCACGGGGGATGTTCTGGGACTTTGGCATCCTCCAACACGTCCAAATCCACGCCCAAGGCCTCCAAATGAGGTTTCATTCGGAGCCTCAGTGGCCGGATGTAATTTGGCCTGGCTTCATACCTGGATTCGTCATGTTGCTCGAGTAGACAATTGTGTGCAGGATTCAATGCATTAGTTTTTATCTTGACTACATATTGCATGGCCAGTTTGATTCTCCTGTTGTTAAGTGATGGTTCATTGGCTTCGACATAAAGGCTCTGAACTGGTGAGGTGCGGAAGGCCCCAAGGGCCAGGCGCAGTCCCTGGTGGTGGATCGTGTCTAGCAGCCCAATATATGATTTCCTTGTGGAACCATATACTATGCTGCCGTAATCCACTCGTGAACGAACCAAGGTTCTGTACAGGGAGAGCAGAACATCTCTGTCCGCTCCCCACTCTGAGCTGGACAGCACCCTCAGAATATCCAGCGCTTTCAGGCATCTTGTTTTCAGGTACTTTATATGTGGCACAAAAGACAGTTTTGCGTCGAGAATGAGGCCCAGAAATTTGGTTTTCTCAACGACTTTAATGGGATCCCCATCCAGGGTCAGCTCCGGTTCCACATGTATTCTACGCAGCAGGCAGAAGTGCATGCAGACTGTTTTGGTCTTGGAAAATTTGAAACCGTTCAGAACTGACCATCGATGGATCCCATTTATGCTTGGTTGTAGCTGTCTCTCTATGACATTCATGTTAGCACCGCCGTAATATAAAACAAAGTCATCCACGAAAAGACTACAGGAGACCCCCTGCTTTACAGCAGCAGCAATACCATTGACCTTGACCCCGAACAGGGTCACGGCCAGTATGCTGCCTTGAGGTACTCCTAGTTCCTGTGAGTGTAGGCGGGAATAGGTAGTCTTGACACGGACGTGGAAATGCCTGAAGGCTAGAAAGTTCCTGATGAAAATTGGCAAGTGGCCACGAAGGCCAATCGCATGAAGATCCTCCACGACGCCATGCTGCCACGTTGTGTCATAGGCTTTTTCGAGGTCGAAAAAGACAGCGACAACGCGCTCCTTCTTAAGGAAAGCATCTCTTATGAAGGTCTCCATGCGCACCAAATGGTCGAGGGTGCTGCGGCCCCGTCTGAAGCCACATTGAAGGTTGGACAGGTGGTGTCCTGACTCCAGTAGCCAGACGAGGCGGTTGTTTACCATGCGCTCCATGGTTTTACAGACGCAGCTTGTAAGGGCTATGGGACGATAGTTGTGGGCTTCACTCTGGTCTTTACCAGGTTTGGGAATCGGTATTACTGTCGCCTCCCGCCAAGAGGCGGGGACGACACCCGACTCCCAGATGTTGTTGAAGAGTTGAAGCAACAGTCTCAGTGCATGTTCAGGGAGATGTTTCAAAAATTGATAATGAATTCCATCAGGTCCAACTGCTGTGTCATGCGAGCTTTCCAAAGAACACCTCAACTCACCCATACTGAATGGGGAGTTGTAGTGCTCCTCGCCATCGGAAGAAAAGTTCAAGAGCTTTTGCTCTTTGCGTTCCTTGACCACCCGAAAGCCCAGGAGGCAGTTTGCCAAAGAAGAGTTTCCAGCAAAGGTGCGAGCCAATTCTTCACTTATTTCGTCGAGTGATGTGAGAATGGTGCCATTGTATTTCAAGTGCTGGACTACAGAAGAATCACCTCCCCTTCGTTTGATTCTTCTGATCATTGTCCATACTTTGCCCAATGGCGTGTGCATGGTGATGCTAGAAACAAATTGTCTCCCAACACTGCCTCTGCGCTTCTTTGATTGTTTTGCGTGCGCGAGCGCGCAGAATTTTAAAGAGCGCTGAGCTTTCTTTCCTTCCTTAATAGCCCTCCTACAGCCGTCATCTAACCATGGAGGCGTCAAACGCTTGGGAGTTGCCGGGGTCTTCGGAACAGTTTTCTCCGCGATCCATCTCAGCATCTCAGTGAAGGCATCGATGTCACTGATGTCTGGAGTGAACTTCTCGCAACATAGGGTCTGGAAGGTGGGCCAGTCGGCTTTACAAAGCCGCCAGCTCCTCTCTCGCTCTATGGGAGATGTCCCCCCACAATTAAGAATAATTGGGAAGTGGTCGCTCCCGCAGAGGTCATCCCAGACCCTCCACGAAAAGTCCAGCGCCAGTTCTGGTTCTACAATGCTGAGATCGATGGCGGAATATCTTCCATAGCCGGGATGCAAATATGTGTATAAATCATCGTTCAATACACACAGAGCATGAGCGGCCACAAGGTCCTCAATTCTCTTGCCTTTAGCGTTCCTATTGTCCCCCCCCCATAATGGGTTGTGGCCGTTAAAGTCACCCATAAGTAAATATGGGGACGGTAACTGGTCCACAAGGGCATCCAGTTCTTGTAAAGTGAGAACAGAGCTCGGAGGAATGTAAATGGAACAGAGGGTTACAGTCTTATGCAGCGTCAGACGAACAGCTACAGCCTGTAGTGTTGTGTCTAACGCCACTGGCGTACACACCACATCACATCTGACCAAGATGGAGGAGCCGCCAGCGGCTCGGTCTCCATCTGGTGCGTGCCTGTTATGAATGGTGTAGCCTTTAAGACTACAACTCTCAGAAGCTTTTATATAAGTTTCTTGTAGGCAAACAGCGAGTGGATTGAGGTTGCAACAGAGAAGAGACAACTCTTCGATGTTGCTCCTAAAACCTCGGCAGTTCCATTGAATAAGAGATGCACCTGTCACTGTCATTTTGGAGCAGGGACAGGTGTAGTGTAGTGTAGCACTTGAATCCAGTCAGCAGCAGGGGTTTGAGGAAGGCGGGCAAAGGTGGGAGCAGCGGTCATTCCAGCAACAAGAACAAGACAGAGAAATCGTAAAGGTGAAGGGCCCCACCCAAGAACACAACTACCCTGGTATGGGGAAGAAGTGTGCCTGGGAGAAATCGAAATGGGCAGAATCTAGGAAAGAGAAATGAGGAGAGTTGAGTCAAAGGACCGTGTCTATTTGCTCTATGGTGACCGTCCAGCGAGCCATAGACACGGACAGAGTAAGAGTAGGAAGTGAAATGCCAGCGGGCTCACCCTCCTGGAACTCTTTTCAGACATATCGAGGAGGAGCATGGCCGGCGGAGAGGTGATAGAGAGAGGTGTGGACAGAGTGCGGTCCGAATAGCAAGTGGGGCGCTCGTATAGTAATCCTCTGACTGCCAACCACCCCCGCACCCCCACCTCCTTATACACCCCTACCCCCACCATACCCCCGACTTCCACGGTTAAACACGTTACGGTATGGATGGGGGTATGTTCAACTACGTTCAACTATGTTAGCCTCCACTACGTTCAGCTATGTCCACTAATGGCTATGTGCCCAGGGCTTTGTCCAAGTATGCTAGAGTGCGCTAGAGCATGCTAGAGTATGCTAGAGTACGCTAGAGTATGCTAGAGTATGCTAGAGTATGCTAGAGTAGCTAGAGTATGCTAGAGAACGCTAGAGTACATTAGCATCACGGATGCAAATTCAGCCTCTAATGTAGCGCTCTTTTGAACATGTCCAAAACAGACATCACTGCTCACCCACATTATTATCAAGTTAACATCACAGACAATTACGGATGCCGGTTGTTATGTATCTACTAAGGCTCGGTGGGCTGGAAACCAGCCAGCTGGGACCAGTGACACGGGGGACCAGTGTAGAGTAACGCTGGCGGATAATAAAGCATTGAGTCACAAGACGTCAACGTGTGCGTTCGTTCCTCACTGAATCACATTACATGGTGTCAGAGGCGGAACCTTAGATGGCCATGTCTCTCCCAGGTTTGAAACTACCCAGGCCATTGAACTTGGAGGAAAACCTGTCAGCCAACTGGAAGACATGGATTCATTCCTTCAACATCTATGCCACTGCAACGGGAGTGCAGAGCAGGATCGAGAAAGTGCAGTGCTGCGTATTCCTTCATGTTGCCAGTGCGGAGGCGCAGAAAGTACATTAAGCGATGAGATTCACCATGATGGACACAGACAAAGTAAGGCCCTTAAAGGAAGCATTCTGTGTGTATTGTGAAGGAAAAACAAACATAATGGTGATATGCTACAAATTCAACACATACAACCAAGGACAGGAGGGCATGGTCACCTACGTATGTGAACTACGACACCACATCGGGCAACTTGAATATGGCGATTTAGAAGATTCGCTGTTGCAAGATAGACTAGTAAGTGGGATTAAATGCGACACCCTCAGGTATTGTCTGCTCCAGACACCTAAATTAACATTGCAGCTGAGTGAAGAAATGTGCAGAATGAGTGAACATCGTGCAAAACAACGCACAAGTGACAGCAACCCTGAATACGCACTGGACACAGTAGAACAACAGGATTCAACACGACAGACACCACAGGCAACAGGATCACAGCAAAAACACTACAAGCGAACACCCGCTAGATTTTCTCGTGGGCACACAAGCAAAATGCAGTTGGTGTGGCTACGCTCATCATTGGGACCGGGAGGCATGCCCTACCAAAGTCAAGACATGTGCTGTGTGCAAAAAAGTGGGACACTTCGGAAAAGTATGCTGCAGAAAAACCGCGATGGTCAATGAAATAACAGTCGATGACAACAACGGCGATGACAAATGGGGCGACGAACAACCTGAGCCAGATTTGTTCATAGGTGCGATATCAACTGACGATGACGCAAACGCCGAGTTATAGTTTGCGAACATTCCTGTAGAGACAATCGACATAAACTTTAAACTCGACACGGGTTCTGAAGCTAACATCATCCCCATGGACGCGTTTAGAAAAATGTACAATGCGGAAATAACCGAACCGAGATGCTGGCTAGTCACATACTCAGGACAGAGGATTAACCCATTAGGCGAAACAAAACTACAGCTACGCGACCAACTACTATGATTTCAAATCACAAACAGTGGATGTCCCATCCTTGGTAAGGATGCCTGCATTTGGCTATGCATCCTCTCATGCATCGACAGCACCCGTTCAGAAGACAACAAGAACAATGATGAAGCAAAACAAATGGTAAAAACATTTGATGATGTGTTCACTGGGCAAGGGACTATTAAGATAGAAGCCAAAATACATGTTGATAGCTCAATCCAACCTGTAATTGATCCTCCAAGAAGAATTTCCCATGCTATCGAAAATAAAGTATGTGAAGAACAAGATAGAAGGATGGAAATGGGGTAATTGTTGAAGAAACTGAACCGACTCCATGGTTTAACTCAATAACAATTGCCCAAAAAAAAGATAAGATCTGCATTTGTTTAGATCCAATGAAATTAAACAAAGCTATAAAGCAAGGATCATACCCTACTAGAACAATAGAAGAAGTTGTTTCAAAACTAGAGGGAGCTAAATTCTTTTCTGTGGTAGATACAAAATGCGGATACTGGCAAATTCAGCTCGGCACCGAGAGTTCAAAACTTTGTACATTTACTACACTGTGGGGAAGGTTCAGATATACCAGGTTGCCGTTCGGAATAAACACAACTGGAAACATATTCATTTACGAGATGAACCAGATTTTGCATCACCTAAAAGGTGTTAACGTCATTCTGGTGTACGGTAATTCATTGCAGGAACATAATGAAAATCTATGTGCAGTTCTCGAACCAGCAAGACAGGTAAAACTAATGTTGAATATGTACTTGTGTTCTCTTTTTCTTTCTTTTTTTCCTTACTTCTCTATTTGGCTGGGTTCAGGCGTTCTTAATTATTAACTTTTTAAACAGGTATTAATAATTTGCGCTCGTAAAAGTGGATGGTTTTTGACTTCCGAAGGGATATTATCATCCCCCAGGAAGAGAATGAACAATCAGAATGTAATAATACTGAGTCGGAATCAGTTAGTTGGCATTTTCGAAGGAGGCCTCTGAAACAGGTTAAAATAGCAGCTCTTGTGGCCGTATGGGCGAACATTTGCATCAAATGTTTAGGTAATAAGGTGTTTTAGCAAAGAGAGGGCTGCGCTGTAGTCCGTTCCATGCCTGTCGAGAAACTGGGCGCAAGTCGCCTCCACTATCTCATACGTATTTAGTTTTTCTTACTTGTTTTCGGTCGTCCATATAGTGTTTTAGAGACCACTTACGGCGTTTTCTTCTTTCGTTGCTTGGAATGCGGCTACTGGAATTTGAGCTGGAGGAGTGGTGGCAGTGTCATCAGTTGTATGCGTGGCGGGACTGGCTTCTTCCGCACTCAGGGTTGATATCCAGCGCCGCCAGGTCCTCCTCGAGATGCTTCTGTTGTTGGAGGAGTGCGACGACATGCTGCTTGCGCTCAAGCGATTCCACCTTGTCCTTCAGCACTCACTCCTCCTCGGCGTAGTAGTCCGCTGCAGCTCCTCCAGTCGCCCCTCGTGGCTCGGCCTTGACTTCGGTCGTCATATTGTCATCTCTAGATATCTCGGTAGAGGTTGCTATTAATAGTGTGGAGCGTTTTGACACAGGCGCTGTTGCTGGGCGCCTCTCACAGTCGCCATCCACTGGCCCTGTATGTGAGTCGCCGCAGTTTGAGCAGTAATGTTTAAGCCCCAGTCACACCTTACCGGATTGAGCAACGGATACAAACCGGACAAAGAATTGTCTAGTCCGGTGGTGTTCGGTATCAAATTGGACCAAAATGTGTCGAACTGTTGCAATGGCAGCCGGACGAAACGGACACTAAACAGACAAGGAATGTACACTAATGAATAGCTACTGGACGAGAACCGGACGAAAACCGAATGTCAAACGGGCGTACCGGATTGTTCACGGACGCGCCAAAAACATATTGTACTGACCGAATTCCCGCAATAAAAAAAAAACCCCAAAGACCCACTGTCAATGGACTTGGCAGGAAGCAAACCGGAGACGTAACGGATGGCTACCGGACATGAAACAGACAAAACGGACTAAACAGACTTAAACCGGACACCAACCGTACACGTCAGTCCGGCAGTGTCCGGTGCAAGTTTTGTGCATGTTCAAAACTTGTACCGGACACCACCAGAGATAGAACGGACACGCCGGATGCCTACCGTATATCAACCGGACATTGCCGTATTTCACCGGACAGTGTCCGGTTTCTGTCCGGTTCCTCAATCCGGTGAGGTCTGACTGGGGCTAAAGGCATAGTACGAGTAGTACGTGGTGGTGAATGGGCTAGTGGTAGAGGTGGTAGCACATGGTGGCGGCAGCAGAGACGGCAGCAGAACCAGGAGGTGTGTCCCTCTCAAGGTTCGGGAGCCGAGTGGAGTGTCCAGTGCCACGAGGCACAATGTACAGTGCGCGACTGCAGTGCTGCACGTGCGCCTAGCGTAGAACCCGTGAGTCACAATGGTAAAGCCCAAGTACAGAAATAGAGTTGCCGGAGACCCTTCGATCTACACCCGTATACAGCCTGCTGTGTACGAGCTATATCATTTATTATGTGGATATAAATAACGGCAGCCCCTTAATGTTTCTCTCTAACAACCTTAACTTCCACGTTATTCACTGCGGAGCGGGCATTCGCTTCCCCACTCCTCCTCTAGACCATGAGCCAACTGTCACTCTGCTCACTTTCAAAACTATATATATATATTATATATTATATATATATATATACAACACTGTAACAGGGCTTCGACATGGAGGTAGCCTGCCAGCCTGCCACCAGCTTCGTACCCCGTGCGTGTGTTCGGGAAGCCCCGTAGGAGACGCGTGAATAATTTAATAATGGTCAAAGGTCACGAGAAGGGCGCTAAGACGCCGCCTGGTGGCGCAAATAAGGCTGGGAACGCTGCCACCAGGTGGCCGCCTTAGTGTTTTTACCTGGTGCATAGGGCCTTGTGTGAATATTAACCTTGTATATTGCAATGTTTATAAATAGACATCATGCAGTAGGCTGGGACTTCATACATGACGAGGAGGAAAGAACATTGTTTGTCGCTCTGTTATTTAAATACATGTAATGCATTACAGTAAAACCTCTCTAACTGACCACCTCCACAGATCGACCACTCCCCTATATCGATGGTTGGTCGGCGGAGGAGGAGGAGGAGGAGGAGAGGAGGAGGAGGAGAGGACTGCCTCACACAACGCACACTCACAATTACACCAACACCTTGGTGTGGACCTAAAGACTGCCTCACACAATGCACATTAACAACTACACCAACACCTTGGTGTGGCACTAAATACTGGCTCACACAACGCACACTCACAACTACAGCACACCTTGGTGTGGCCCTAAATACTGCCTCACAGAATGCACACTCACAACTACACCAACACCTTGGTGTGGCCATAAAAGGCTGCTTCATCAATGCACACTCACAACTATACCAACAACTTGGTGTAGCCCTAAAGACTGCATCATACAACGCACACTCACAACTACACCAACACCATGGTGTAGACCTAAAGACTGCATCACACAATGCACATTAACAACTACACCAACACCTTGGTGTGGCCCTAAAGATTGCCTCACACAATGCACACTCACAACTACACCAACACCTTGGTGTGGACCTAAGGACTGCCTCACACAATGCACACTAACAACTACACCAACACCTTGGTGTGGCCCTAAAGACTGCCACACACAATGATCACTAACAACTAAACCAACACCTTGGTGTGGACCTAAAAGGCTGCTTCACACAACGCACACTGGGCTGGTGCCGGGCAGTGCTAACTGGTTGTCAGGACGAGGCTGGTTCCAGGAGGTGCTAACTGGTTGTCAGGACGAGGCTGGTGCCGGGCGGTGCTAACTGGTTGTCAGTACGAAGCTGGTGCCGGGCGGTGCTAACTGGTTGTCAGTACAGGGCTGGTGCGGGCAATGCTAACTGGTTGTACCGGACACTGCCGGACTGACCTGTACGGTTCGTGTCCGGTTTAAGTCTGTTTAGTCCGTTTTGTCTGTTTCATGTCCTGTACCCATCCGGTATGTCTCCGGCTTGCTTCCTGCCAAGTCCGGTGCCGGGTGGTGCTAACTGGTTGTCAGGTCGAGGCTGGTGCCGGGCGGTGGTAACTGGTTGTCAAGACGAGGCTGGTTCTGGGAGGTGCTAACTGGTTGTCAGTATGAGGCTTATGCCGGGCGGTGCTAACTGGTTCTCAGTAGGGGGCTGGTGCAAGGTGGTGCTAACTGGTTGTCAGCATGAGGCTGGTGCTGGGCGTGCTAACTGGTTGTCAGTATGGGGCTGGGGCTGGTGCCGCGCAGTGCTAACTGGTTGTCAGTACAGGGCTGGTGCCGGGCGGTGCTAACTGGCTGTCAGTATGGGGCTGGTCCCGGGCAATGCTAACTGGTTGTCAGTACAGGGCTGGTGCCGGGTGGTGCTAACTGGTTGTCAGTACGAGGCTGGTGCCAGGCAGTGGTAACTACTTGTCAGTATGGAACTGGTGCCGGGCAGTGCTAACTGGTTGTCAGTACCAGGCTGGTGCCGGGCGGTGCTAAGTGGTTGTCAGTACAGAGCTGGGGCTGGGCGGTGCTAACTGGTTGTCAGTACGAGGATGGTGGCGGGCGGTGCTATCTGGTTGTCAGGACGAGGCTGGTGCTGGGCGGTGCTAGCTGGTTGTCAGGATGAGGCTGGTGCTGGGCAGTGCTATCTGGTTGTCAGGACGAGGCTGGTGCTGGGCGGTGCCAGGCGGTGCTAACTGGTTGTCAGGACGAGGATGGTGGCGGGCAGTGCTATCTGGTTGTCAGGACGAGGCTGGTGCTGGGCGGTGCTAGCTGGTTGTCAGTACGATGCTGGTGCCAGGCGTTGCTAACTGGTTGTCAGGACGAGGCTGGTGCCGAGCAGTGCTAACTGGTTGTCAGTACGAGGCTGGTGCCATGTGGTGCTAACTGGTTGTCAGTACAGGGCTGGTGCCGGGCAGTGCTAACTGGTTGTCAGGACGAGGATGGTGCTGGGCGGTGCTATCTGGTTGTCACGACGAGGCTGGTGCCGGGCGGTCCTAACTGGTTGTCAGTATGAGGCTGGTGCTGGGTGGTGCTAGCTGGTTGTCAGTATGAGGCTGGTGCCAGGCGGTGCTAACTGGTTGTCAGGATGAGGCTGTTGCCGGGCGGTGCTAACTGGTTGTCAGGACGAGGCTGGTGCCGGGCGGTGCTAACTGGTTGTCAGTACCAGGCTGGTGCCGGGCGGTGCTAACTGGTTGTCAGTATGGGGCTGGTGCCACGTGGTGCTAACTGGTTGTCAGTACGAGGCTGGTGCCGGGCGGTGCTAAGTGGTTGTCAGTGCGAGGCTTGTGCCGGGCGGTGCTAACTGGTTGTCAGTACGAGGCTGGTGCCGGGCGGTGCTAACTGGTTGTCAGTACCAGGCTGGTGCCGGGCGGTGCTAACTGGTTGTCAGTACGAGGCTGGTGCCGGGCGGTGCTAACTGGTTGTCAGTACGAGGCTGGTGCCGGGCGGTGCTAACTGGTTGTCAGTACGAGGCTGGTGCCGGGCGGTGCTAACTGGTTGTCAGTACGAGGCTGGTGCCGGGCAGTGCTAACTGGTTGTCAGTACGGGGCTGGTGCCGGGCGGTGCTAACTGGTTGTCAGTACGGGGCTGGTGCCGGGCGGTGGTAACTACTTGTCAGTATGGGACTGGTGCCGGGGGGTGCTAACTGATTGTCAGTACCAGGCTGGTGCCGGGCGGTGCTAACTGGTTGTCAGTAGCAGGCTGGTGCCGGGCGGTGCTAACTGGTTGTCAGGATGAGGCTGTTGCCGGGCGGTGCTAACTGGTTGTCAGGACGAGGCTGGTGCCGGGCGGTGCTAACTGGTTGTCAGTACCAGGCTGGTGCCGGGCGGTGCTAACTGGTTGTCAGTACGGGACGGGGGACGCTAAGCCTTCGTGTAAGTCGTGCGTCCACTCACAGTCGACAGCCGAGGTAATATCACATTATCAAGGAACAAACATATTCCTCACTCGACGTGCTTCCTCTCCGTGTTGATTAAACCCACGCCTGTACAATACTCTCATTGCAAGTCAGGTTTGGTGAAACCTCAGACTCATCACTCCAGATGACGCCACACAGTAACCCAGACACATCGCACCAGCTCACGTGACACAACAACTCAGACACATTGCACCATCTCACGTCACACAGCAACTCAGACCGATTGCACCAGCTCACGTCACACAGGAACTCAGACACATGGGACCAACTCACGTCACACAGGAACTCAGACACATCGCACCAACTCACGTCACACAGGAACTCAGACACATCGCACCAACTCACGTCACACAGAACCTCAGACACATCACACCAGCTCACGTCACACAGTAACTCAGAGACATCGCACCAACTCACGTCACACAGCAACTCAGACACATAGCACCAACTCACGTCACACAGAACCTCAAACACATCACGCCAACTCACGTCACACAGAACCTCAGACACACCACACCAACTCAAGTCAAACAGGAACTCAGACACGTCACACCAACTCACGCAACGCAGAACCTCAGACACATCGCACCAACTCACGTCAAACAGGAACTCAGACACATCACACCAACTCACGCAACGCAGAACCTCAGACACATCGCACCAACTCACGTCACAGAGAATCTCAAACACATCACACCAACTCATGTCACACAGAACCTCAAACATATAACACCAACTCATGTCACACAGAACCTCAAACACATCACACCACCTCATGTCCCACAGAACCTCAAACACATAACACCACCTCATGTCACACAGAACCTCAAACACATCACACCACCTCATATCACACAGAACCTCAAACACATAACACCACCTCACGTCACCGAGAACCTCAAACACATCACACAGCGTGAATCCATCACTATATGACCTACCCTGCCTGCTGCTGCACCGAATGTCTCTGGCAGTAGTGGGCGACATTTGATGCCCGCAGGTCGGTTGTGTGTGGCCGTAGGGTCCGACTGTCCCACCGTCCGACTGTCAGACCGTCCGACCGTCAGGCCATCAGACCAATAAACCATCAGACCGTCGGACTGTCAGACCGTCCGGCCGGTAAGGGTCAGCTGGGCTGCTGGTTGTTCTTCACCAATCAGCAGCTCGGGGTCACGTGACTGCCCGGAGGCTGGCAGGGTCTCCCGTAGTGACCCGGCCATGTCGACACACCACCGGTCTTATCGACACAATGGAGACACATTGCAAAAATATACGGATTTTCGGTTCGGATTTATATATTGGCAAAGAACATTATTATTCTCGGGCGATGGAGTGGGGACCAGGATTATGTACCAGAGAAGCAATGGGTGCCCCACTCGCTTTGTGACATAGCACCTGTGTGGAAATATGATAACACATAGCAACCAAGATGTTGATGTGATGTTCATACTTAAGAGACGGTTAATAATTATTGAAATGTTCCCTTCCTGCACCAGAAAGAGTGCATTGAGGGAGAGAAGCATTGATATATGTTTGTTGTAACTGTCTGCAACTACCTGTTACCCCGATGGACAAGCACACCCAGCCATCCTGCATACATTATCGACACCACCTCTAGCTGGGGGTTGAGTGACAGCTGCCCCCTATTAGGGCGTTCCCCCCCCCCCCCCCAGGCTGTAGAGGGTGTCTGATTGGCTGGCTGTGTGAGCCCAGTCACCTGCATTCCTTATACCTGACACACAGACCCCACGCTAGGCACTCTTGGCTAGGCACTCTAACAGAGAGACTCCACTTTCTACATTCAAATGAGCAACAGCTATTCCAAAGACACTGAGCTGTGTGCAACAACCACTGGACGCAGGTTCATTGAGCTGTAGGCACAGATTCTAATATACACCAGCAATAGTCTTGAGGATCTGTGTGGGCAGTTGGTAAGGACTGAGGGTGATAGGTCGCCAGTAGGTGAACAGGGTGTACAATTTTCCGATATAATGCATGAGGATCTATGTGAAATTACTATAATAAATTGCAAACTGTCTATATAATGATAAATGGTAATATATAAAAACCAAAGGCATATGAGGGATATGTGGAGTTGGTAAACTATTACTCATTAGGTATAGAAATTGTATAGTAAAATAGTCTTTGGAGGAGTGTCACTTCCTAGAAATACTCTTTGGAAGAGTCACCTCACATACCCCCTCCCCCCATGGTGTTATTTATGGATCATTGGCCACCACAAGGCACTGTAGCCAGCATAACAAGGCCTTGGATACAGCAGATTGTACTCTGATTGGTGGATTGAACCATGTGACCACTGCCATCTTGGATTCTAGAAAACCTATATAAAGTAATAAATGAAGGAGTCTCACTCTCCTACTTTTCACTCTTCACCTACTTTCCTTCATTACCTGTATTGATTTCCTTTGGCTTGTCCACATCACCCACACCACCAGCCGGCGACTTTACAAGGGGTTGATGCCAATAAAGCACAACCTCTTCACTGTTAATCTTGCGTGACTTGTCTTCCTTTATTTCTTATGAGTTGTTGAGAGTAATGACAGGTGGGAACTGACAGACACTTGTCAGAACACACCTGTGGAGACTAGTAATGTTTGGGGTTCAGACGGCCGTGTCCCGACATATTACAACATGATTTGAACACAACATCAAAATGGCTGAGGAGCTATGAGAGCTATTCATGGCCGTATTCGATTAACACGACCCGGGCGACTCGGGTCACCCGAGTTGCTAGAATTTCAAATCGAACACAGCATGTGGGGTCTTAAAATACACGTGCCATGTGCAAAACGACCCGACCCCAGTAACCCACATCTTGGCTGGGGTTGGCTAGGAGCGATGACGTCACATTTGTGCTGGTACCGTCCGATAGCAATACAAGTCCTTTGTGTTTAAAAAAAATGTTTTCTTTCTTTTAATAAATCAGATTAATGAAATGAAAATATGACTAAACTATGCACAATAAAAATACTATGAATCCTATTTGCTGTAGTTATTCTTTTTTTAAACCAACAAGATTTGGATTAAGCCACCATTTTTTCCACCGCGAGCATGGAGAAGCGAGTCTGTAGGATGTGCGCATGTCCCAAAAAGTGGCTCGCCCCATAGGTTTGACACACAAAAGTCACAGTCTCAGTCAATAACAGCATAACCACAGCACCCAGCTGACATAAAAGCAACTCCCAGTCACAGACTCAGTCAATAACAGCGTGACCACATCACTCAGCTGACATGAATGCCACTCCCAGTCACAGACTCAGTCAATAACAGCGTAACCACAGCACCCAGCCAAGATAATGAAAGCCACTCCCAGTCACAGACTCAGTCAATAACAGTGTAACCACAGCACCCAGCTGACATGAAAGCCACTCCCAGTCACAGACTCAGTCAATATCAGCATAGCCACAGCACCCAGCTGACATGAAAGCCACTCCCAGTCACAGCCTCAGTCAATAACAGTGTAACCACAGCACCCAGCTGACATGAAAGCCACTCCCAGTCACAGTGTCAGTCAATAGCAGCATAACCATAGCGCTCAGCCAACATAATGAAAACCACTCCCAGTCACAGACTCAGTCAATAACAGTGTTACCACAGCACCCAGCTGACATGAATGCCACTCCCAGTCACAGACTCAGTAATAACAGCATAACCACAGCACCCAGCTGACATGAAAGCCACTCCCAGTTACAGATTTCGTCAATAACAGCGTAACCACAACACCCAGCTGACATGAATGCCACTCCCAGTCACAGTCTCAGTCAATAACAGCGTATCCACATCGCCCAGCCAACATAATGAAAGCCACTTCAAGTCACATACTCAGTCAATAACAGTGTAACCACAGCGCCCAGCTGACATGAAAGCCACTCCCAGTCACATACTCAGTCAATAACAGTGTAACCACAGCACCCAGCTGACATGAATGCCACTCCCAGTCACAGACTGGGGCAACAAAAGCGCTAATAACAGGGAGATTTCAATAACCAGAGGTACCCGCTGAAAGCACACGCCCACTTTACTTCGGTACTAATTACTTGGAGAATGCGGATGCAAGGAACAACTCAATGACTGTATTTAAACTCCCACTGAGAAGGCTCAGAAAACAGCGTTTTAATGAAATAACAACAAACAGCTGCAGAGGATGCAGACACACCTCCCCCAGCCCGGGGATGGGGGGGGGGGGGGGGGTGCGGCTGATGGGAACCGTAGCGGCCCCTGGCAAAAAGCGGCGAACACAGCGGTGAGCCCGCGGTGCAGACCAGGGTGTGGGGGGGGGGGGGGCGGGTGTAAATCAGGCGGGATCCGCCGGTTTAACTTCTTTTTTTTTATTGAGGCTGTATTTATTCTGTCCATAGCATGTAAGCCTGGGTAACCAGGCTTGTTTTCAATGCTGGCCAGCTGTTGTGTTGGTGTTGTCTTACCAAACAGTAGCAGCTGATAAGTTATTTGATTGTCTGCATTTCAGTCGCAGATAGATAGTCTGTTGGTACATTTAGTAGCCTGTGTTTCTTTTTTGGGCCCTCTTGGCATTGTATTTTTGTTATATTCTTATTACTATGTTAGTTGTTTTCTTAAGGTTCTATGTTAGTGTTTTGGGGTTTTCTTGGAAAGAGTTTTCCACTTTTTTTTCTACTTAATTCTATACTAGCCTATTTTATTTTATTTACATGTCCATAGGCTTGTACGTAATAGGTGGTTGAGTTATGTTTGTTTGGATTTGATTTGATTTATATTGTTGTTGGATATGTTACCTGGCTTTTTTATTTCCGGTTATCCCACCCTGGGCTGTCCAGTTGGTGGGCCGTGACATATCACCTGCCCCCTTGTGGTGCAGTTCAGTTGGGGTTCCCAGTTTTTATTTTGCACAGATATTTTTTGTACGTTTTTAGGTCAGTGATTTGTCTTTCTTTCACCGTTTGCGCATTCCATGCCTTGGCGGCCATTTCCAGTGTGCTCCTTTCATGGGCTTTGATCTGGCTCTGGTCTGTCTCAGTAGTGGTGCCTTGCTTGCTCTGTGTCCCTTAGTGGTTGGGTTAGACACTTAATGTCTTGGCTATATCCATATGCTAATGTTTTTAGGTGGATTATCCTTCTGTTTTCTAGTAGCTTTACTTTAGATCTTTTGTGTAGGTCATCAGTGGGGTGTAGTTTGTCTACTTTCAGGCATATTTTCAGTGCCCTATTTTGTAGTATCTGCAATTTTCTCTTTTTTAGCACCCATGTAGATTACATCCCCATAGTCAAAGTAGGGGAGTACCATGCCTTTGAAGATTTTTATTGACATATCTTGTGTCATATACTTTCTTAGTTTAGCAAATAGCCATAGTTTGTGATTTACGTTTTGTATGATTTTTGTTACACACAGATTGTAGTTTAGCTGGCTATCTAGTTCTAGGTCTAGGTATTTGTAGTGATTTACACTTTCCAGTGTTTGGTTTCCTAGTGTACATTGTAGGTTTCTTCCTGTGATTGCTGTATGTGAGAAGAGTACTGTTTTAGATTTATTTGCATTGATGGTTATTTTATTGGATTCACACCAGCTGTCCAGCTTTAGCAGGAGGTTGTTCAGTTTGGTTGCTACCTCCTCTACTGTGCTTCCTTCTGCATATACGACAGTGTCATCCGCATATAGCTGGAGACATTATGTCTCCAGCCATTTTTCTAGGTCATTTATGTATAGTATAAATAGTAGTGGTCCTAGGACTGATCCTTGGGGTACACCACAGGTGACAGTTTGTTGGTCTGAGAGTGTACCATTCACTTTAGTTTTTTGCTGCCTGTTGTTTAGGTAGCATTTTATCCAGTTTATTGATTTGGATTTAATGCCCATGTTGTTTAATTTTCTTATTAATATGCTGTGGTCTACAGTGTCAAAGGCTTTGCTGAAGTCGATGAAGGCTGCTCCAACTAATTTCTTTTCGTTCAATGATGCCAGCACATCACTTGTTAGGGTTGCTATTGTTTTTGATGTGGAGTGGAGTTTTCTGAAACCTCCTTGCCTCTTGTTTAGTATATTGTTTTTCTCCAGGTGCTCATTTATGTGGCTGTGGAATACTTTTTCAATTAGCTTGCCTGGTGTTTGCAAGATTGATTGGTATTCAGGCTAGCCGGGTGCAGGGGCGATGAGGGGGTGGGGGAGGGAAAAGGGCGATTGGGGAGGGGACAGATGAGGGGGAGGGGAGGGAAGAGGAGGTGGAAGGCGTGGGGGAAGGGGAGAGCGATGGCGTGAGGGGGAGGGGAGGGGAGGGACGGGGGAGGGGGGATGAGGGAGTGGGGAGGAGTGGGGAGGGGGGTGCAAGGTGGGGGTTAGGGGAGGAGCAGTGGGTGAGTGGTGAGGGGTGAGTGGGGGAGGCCAGGGGCAGGGTGGGGGGACTGGGGGAGTGGGAGGGAGGAAGGGGAGGGGGTGAGGGTGAGTGATGAGGGGGAGGGGCAGGGGCAGGGGCAGGGGTGAGGAGGAAGGGGGAGGCCAGGTGCAGGGTAGGGGACTGGTAGGGGGACTGGGAATGGGACTGGGAGGGAGGAGTGGGTGAGTGGTGAGAGGACAGGTGCAGGGGGGCCTATTTATTAACTCCTTTCCCTTTCTTAGCATTCCTCCCGATCTATCTCCATGGTGACACCGCAGGGATAGACAGAATGCCCTGTATACAAGTGATTAGTTTCCTGGTCAGGTCAGTAACCGAAAGGAGAAGCGGAAGAACAGACGCCCAACACAACACCAACACACCACACCCAGCCCACCACACCACAACAACAGGCATCCCAACACACCAGAGCAACAGGCAGTCCAACACACCACAACAACAGGCAGCCAAGCACACCACAACAACAGGCAGCAAAACACACCACAACATCAGGCATCCCAACACACCACAGCAACAGGCAGCCAAGCACACCACAACAACAGGCAGCAAAACACACCACAGCAACAGGCAGCCCAACACACTATAACAACAGGCAGCCAAGCACACCACAACAACAGGCAGAACACCACACCACAACAACAGGCATCCCAACACACCACAACAACAGGCAACCCAACACACCATGACAACAGGCATCTCAACACACCACAACAACAGGCATCCCAACACACCATAATAACAGGCATCCCAACACACCACAGCAACAGGCAGAACACCACACCACAACGACAGGCATCCCAACACACCACAAAAACAGGCATCCCAACACACCACAACAACAGGCAGAACACCACACTACAACAACACGCAGCCCAACACACAACAAAAACAGGCATCCCAACACACCATATCAACAGGCAGTCCAACACACCACAACAATAGGCAGCCCAACACACCACAACAACAGGCAGCACAACACACTAAAACATCAGGCATCCCAACACACCGCAACAACAGGCAGCACAACACACCACACCAACAGGCAGCCCAACACACCATAACAACAGGCATCCCAACACACCATAACAACAGGCAGCCAAGCACACCACAACAACAGGCAGAACACCACACCACAACAACAGGCATCCCAACACACCATAACAACAGGCATCCCAACACACCACAACAACAGGCAGCACACCACACCACAACAACACGCAACCCAACACACCACACAAACAGGCATCCCAACACACCACATCAATAGGCAGCCCAACACAACAACACAACAACAACATGCAACCCAACACACCACAACAACAGGCAGCACAACACACCAAAACATCAGGCATCCCAACACACCACAACAACAGGCAGCACAACACACCATAACAACATGCATCCCAACACACCATAACAACAGGCAGCCAAGCACACCACAACAACAGGCAGCACACCCCACCACAACAACACGCAACCCAACACACCACAAAAACAGGCATCCCAACACACCACATCAATAGGCAGTCCAACACACCACAATAACAGGCAGCCCATCACATCACAACAACAGGCAGCCCAACACACCACAACAACACCACAATAGGCAGCACAGCACACTAAACCAACATCCAGCCTACCACACCACAACACCAAGGAGCCCACCACACCACCACAACACCACAACAACACCACAACAGCCACACAACAAGCCCACCACACCTCACCACACAGGGTGCCACACAGTACAACCAGCCCAACACACCTCACCACACAGGCTGCCACACAATACAACCAGCCCACCACACCTCACCACACAGGCTGCCACACAATACAACCAGCCCACCACACCTCATCACACAGGGTGCCACACAATACAACCAGCCCACCCCACCTCATCACACAGGGTGCCACACAGTACAACCAGCCCACCACACCTCACCACACAGGCTGCCACACAATACAACCAGCCAACCACACCTCACCACACAGGGTGCCACACAATACAACCAGCCCACCACACCTCACCACACAGGGTGCCACACAATACAACCAGCCCACCACACCTCACCACACAGGGTGCCACACAATACAACCAGCCCACCACACCTCACCACACAAGGTGCCACACAATACAACCAGCCCGCCACACCTCACCACACAGGGTGCCACACAATACAACCAGCCCACCACACCTCAACACACAGGGTGCCACACAATACAACCAGCCCACTGCCTCTCTCCTCCCACACATCACGGTTACCATGCTATCCCGTGTTAAGGGCAGTTTTCTAAAAATCCCGCCGAGTCACATGACCCTGAGGTTGAGTGCCGAATATCTGTCTTACACCAGAACAGCTGAGCATCACGTGAGGTTACTTTCTCTGACCGAACCTTTGCCCGGTGACTGAGTGCCCCACGTGAGGTGATGGTGAATCGTTACTTCCTCTGGACCGAACCTCTGCTCGGAGAGTGAGTACACCAGGTCAGGTGACGGTAAATCACTACTTCCTCTCACCGAACCTCTGCCCAGAGAGTGAGTGCATCACATGAGGTGATGGTCAATCATTACTTCCTCTGACCGAACCTCTGCCTGGAGAGTGAGCGCATCATGTTGGGTGATGGTGAATTGTTACTTCCTCTGACCAAACCTCTGTTCAGAGTGAGCGCACCACGTGAGGTGATGGTGAATCGTTGCTTTCTCTGAATCGAACCTCTGCCCGGAGAGTGAGTGCAACACGTGAGGTGACGGTAAATCACTACTTCCTCTGACCGAACCTCTGCCCAGAGAGTGAGTGCATCATATGAGGTCACTGTGAATCGCTACTTCCTCTGACTGAACCTCTGCCCGGAGAGTGAGCACATCACGTGAGGTGATGGTGAATCATTACTTCCTCTGGACCGAACCTCTGCCTGGAGAGTGAGTGCATCACGTGAGGTGACGGTGAATCATTACTTCCTCTGACCGAACCTCTGCCTGGAGAGTGAGTACATCACATATGTGCGGTGCAGATGACCCACTTCCGGCAGACTCTTTCTGGGTCACGTGAGCAGTCACGTGGTGTGAAATGAACGCGCGATGCCCAGAGCTGACTCTGAGGACGGCCTCACTTGGCTTTCAAATTGTAGCATCCGATGGTTTTGAGCCATTTTCTGAGATAAATATATTAGGTTGATCATTATAACCTACTTTATTTAATACTTTAGTTTCAAGTGGCTTTACTTTAATGTGACTAACTTCGGAGATATTTGAAGTGTAAACATGCCAAATTAATTTTGGCATGCTTGTCGAAGCTGTGGACCCCGATACGCTTCAGCATTAACTGGTTCTATTAACTTGACTTAGTAGCCCTTCTATGCAGCAGCAAACGCTTGATAAGCACACCAGTATCTCAGTTCGATATTTTGTCGTTGTACATTAGTTAATTAAGCGGGGGATATTTCAACTGCGGATAATTGGTCTTCCTCGTTCCACAGCTCCTTGCCCTATCCTAGTAATGCCAAGCACCAGGCTAGGTTCAAATATAGATAAGTGCTTCGCTTTTGGAAATTTGCTTTTTATATCAGACAGTGCAGCTTCACACAGAGTGCTGGGTCGGCAATATGGCGGCCAACCAGCTGCTGGTGGCTTTCACTCCCCTCGTCACGTGACCGAGCAGAGCTCTACATCAAAAGCTCCATTAAACACTCACAGAACAAATCCACACAATCTAAGAAGCTACGAAGGCAGGTTGAGCTGGCTGATGCGCTCTGATTTAACTGTCATGCGCACGCACTCCCGGTGCAGATCCATCGACTTCCGGTTATCAACTTATCGGTGCCAGAATCTGGCCGGTGTGGCGTTTTCAGCTCACTGTCATTTTCAGCCATGCGCATAGACTCAAACTCAAGGCATTGTCAATGGTCGTGAGCAATCTTCATACGGAAAATACAGAAAAAGTGAAATATCTCTAAAACCACACCACCTATTAACAACTCGCTTGGTACACATATAGAAAGCATCTTTACCAAAAAGATTATATTACATGTATAAGGTTAGGGTTCTTGATTTCTATTAATTTTGAATAAAACTAATGTTTTGCACTGCGCGTACCGTCAAACTCAAGGCATTGTCAATGGTGGTGAGCAATCTTCATACAGAAAATCCAGGAAAAGTGAAATATCTCTAAAACCACACCATCTAGAAACAAATCGCTTGGTACACATATAGAAAACATCTTTACCAAAAACATTATATTAAATTTATGAGGTTAGTGACTCACGACCATTGACAATGCCTTGAGTTTGAGTCTATGCGCAGGGCTGAAAATGACAGTGAGCTGAAAACGCCACACCGGGCTGGTGCCGCCAACTTTGTACTGTTGCCACGGTAACAGGTTGAGCTTCCCACCGTGACTTGGAGCCATTTGTCAGAGCAGGTGTAATGCGAGTGCAGCTAGTTAGGTGCTGCGTGTACACGCGTGCGCACTGACAGAGAGGCCTCTGCCATTGACTGCAAACAGATGTAGCGTATTGAAAGCAGGCGGGAAGAACATTGATGGCAATGGTTTAATGAGCTGCAGTAAGGGACTATCTTCTAAAGACTTAGCACTTACTGATCACACACCGACTTGTTCAGACCCTACTTAGTGTTAACGCTTAGTGATGACACACCGACATAGTCAGTCCCTACTTAGTGTTAATGCTTAGTGATCACACACCGACTTAGTCAGCATCGACTTAGTGTTAACGCTTAGTGATCAAACACCGACTTAGTCAGCCTCTACTTAGTGTTAACACTTAGTGATCACACACCGACTTAGTCAGCATCGATGTAGTGTTAACGGTTAGCGATCACACACCGACTTAGTCAGCCCCTACTTAGTGTTAACACTTAGTGATCACACACCAACTTAGTCAGTCCCTACTTAGTGTTAGTGTTTAGTGATCACACACCGACTTAGTCAGCCCCTACTTAGTGTTAGCGCTTAGTGATCACACACTGATTTAGTCAGCCCCTACTTAGTGTTAACACTAGTGGTCACACACCGACTTAGTCAGTCCCTACTTAGTGTTAGTGCTTAGTGATCACACACCGACTTAGTCAGCCCCTACTTAGTGTTAGCGCTTAGTGATCACACACTGACTTAGTCAGCCCCTACTTAGTGTTAATGCTTAGTGATCACACACCGACTTAGTCAGCCCCTACTTAGAGTTAACGCTTAGTGATCACACACTGACTTAGTCAGCCCCTACTTAGTGTTAATGCTTAGTGATCACACACCGACTTAGTCAGCCCCTACTTAGAGTTAACACTTAGTGATCACACACCGACTTAGTCAGTCCCTACTTAGTGTTAACACTTAGTGATCACACACCAACTTAGTCAGCCCCTACTTAGTGTTCGCACTTAGTGATCACACACTGACTTAGTCAGCCTCTACTTAGTGTTAGCGCTTAGTGATCACACACCGACTTAGTCAGGCCCTACTTAGTGTTAGCACTTAGTGATCACACAGCGACTTAGTCAGTCCCTACTTAGTGTTAATACTTAGTGATCACACACCGACTTAGTCAGTCCTTACTTTTTTAGTCAGCCCCTACTTAGTGTTCGCACTTAGTGATCACACACTGACTTAGTCAGCCTCTACTTAGTGTTAGCGCTTAGTGATCACACACCGACTTAGTCAGGCCCTACTTAGTGTTAACACTTAGTGATCACACACCGACTTAGTCAGTCCCTACTTAGTGTTAATACTTAGTGATCACACACCGACTTAGTCAGTCCCTACTTAGTGTTAATGCTTAGTGATCACACACCGACTTAGTCAGCCCCTACTTAGTGTTAGTGCTTAGTGATCACACACCGACTTAGTCAGTCCCTACTTAGTGTTAGTGCTTAGTGATCACACACCGACTTAGTCAGTCCCTACTTAGTGTTAATGCTTAGTGATCACACACCGACTTAGTCAGTCCCTACTTAGTGTTAGTGCTTAGTGATCACACACCGACTTAGTCAGTCCCTACTTAGTGTTAACACTTAGTGATCACACACCGACTTAGTCAGTCCCTACTTAGTGTTAATGCTTAGTGATCACACACCGACTTAGTCAGTCCCTACTTAGTGTTAACACTTAGTGGTCACACACCGAATTAGTCAGTCCCTACTTAGTGTTAACACTTAGTGATCACACACCGACTTAGTCAGTCCCTACTTAGTGTTATTGATTAGTGATCACACACCAACTTAGTCAGCCCCTACTTAGTGTTAACACTTAGTGATCACACACCGACTTAGTCAGCCCCTACTTAGTGTTAGCGCTTAGTGATCACACTCCGACTTAGTCAGTCCCTACTTAGTGTTAACACTTAGTGATCACACCGACTTAGTCAGTCCCTACTTAGTGTTAATGCTTAGTGTTACACACCGACTAAAACATTAAAGGGGTTGAATATGGACGAATAAAGCCAGCTCTGTCCCGAGAACTTGCCTGGATGTCAAACTAGGAGCGGGTGAAGAGCGACTGAAAGTACAAATGCTTTATCATCTTCATTTTCGTTTCCCCACTGTGTGTTCCATATTGTTCATCGTGTCTGCTTTACATTATAGCTCAGATGGATCAATCTCGTTATTTGCTCAGTGTCCAAATGCACATCAACTAAGATAGCACTCAGAGTAAACTTATATTGACGTGCAAAATAAGTCAATCGGGAACTAAACACGGTGTAATTTATAATCTACATTTTGTCACTTTATAAGAAATTGCATAGTCCGATAAATTTGAGTTTCAGTCATTTTCTGTGATACATATATTAGGTTCATGATTATAATCTACCTTACTTTAGCTTGAAGTAACTTTTATTTTAAGTGGCTACCATTGGAGATATATGAAGTTGAAACATGCTAAATTAATGTTGGCAATTAACCAAAAACTCCATAGGCTTCAGCAGTAAGAGCTTTTATTGAATTGACTCAGCTATGTGAAAGCACATGCTTGATAAGTGAACCAGTAGGTAACTTAGCTATGTAACATCAACATTTACATCATTGTTTTGGTTCTGACATTTTGATGCACCTTTAATGACAAGGTTTCCATCTGGATACACCCACCAGCTGCAGTCACCAGTGTTTTAACTCTGTGGTGTAGGGGAGCGGTACGTAGGTGAGGCAGTAGAGTGTCCACCTGTGAAGCTGTAGGTCATCGGGTCGATCCTTCTCAGTGGATCCATTTGAAGTTTGGGCTATTTTCCATTGCAACCAGTGGTCCACAACTGGTTCATCAAAGGCTATGTTACGTGCTGTCCTGTCTGTTTGAAAGCGCATATAAAAGACCCCTTGCTGCTTATCGGAAAGAGTAGCCTATGTGGCAGCAGTGGGTTTCCTCCAAAGAAACATGTCCGAATGACCATATGTTTGACATCCAATAGCTGATGATAAAAATCAACATGCTCTTGAGGCGTCATTAAATAAAACAAACTTTAGGTTTAGTTGTGTGGTTTGTGGACTGCGTGTGCGGGGGGGTGGGGGGGGGGGGATTCAGAGCTAGCATGCACTCACCGCCTCGTTCTGAGGCTGTCATTAAGCCGACTTCCGTTTGCTTCCAAGGCCGTGATCGTACTATGTACGCCGGAACCAGCCGACAATGGCCGATTAGCCTAATGCCCGCCGTACACTAGCAGCGCTGCTGACTGAGCTGTCCAACTTACTCCGATATAACTTCACAATGGCTAAGTTGAGGATCTTTGGCCATTTACCAACTCAATCTCAGTTTACCAACTCATTCTCAGATTTCTATCTTCTGTCAAGCTGCCATAGTCCCTGCCTGTCCGCCCCCTGCCCATAGATCCCCCCCCCCCCCCCCCCCCCACACACACACATTTGGACAAAAACAACTATTATAACTCAATGACATAATAACATTCAAAACCCACTACCACCACCACTGAATAACTACATCTTCAACCAGTAATGCACACACTATAAACCACTATACATGCACAACACGGCACTATTAAAAGACTAACCATTATTAAAACCAAATCTAACTGATAGACGAACACAGCATATGATTTAACCACTAGTGTACATTACCGTAATAAAACAGTGGTGACTGACAACTCACCGTGTTCGGACTTACGTTATTACATAGTGTCAGATAGAGGGAAACATGCCCAACGTTCAAGCGATACAGATTCCCAGTCTGAAGCCTCCCGAGCGGTTAATTCTGGTCAGTCATGATTCAAGCAACTGGAAACAATTGTTCAGGTCATATTCGATATATGCGACGGCAGCAGGCGTGGAAACTCGGCCGGAGAGAGTGCAATGCTCGATATTTCTGCATGTGGCTGGGCCAGAGGCCCAGCGAGTGTTCTCGAACATGGAGGTGGACCCGAGTGAGGAAGACAAGATTGAACCGCTAGTGCAAGTGTTCAAGGACTACTGCATGGGTAAAACGAACCTGATTATTACTAGATACAAGTTCAATACCTATAATCAGACAAGTGAGAGTATGTCGGAGTAATTGACTGTGCTTCGAGATAGGGTCAAGGATTGCGAGTATGGCCCGATTCAGGAATCACTGCTACGTGACAGGATTGTAGCCGGTGTGAAAAATATTAGCCTTCGCAATAAATTGCTGCAGACTGCAGATTTGACGCTACGACGCTGCGTGGACTTGCGCGAACTGAGTGAGTTCAGAGCGGAGCACCTGGATGGGAGAGCTACGGACGCAGCAGATAAGGAGTTGGATTACTTGGCTACGAACGCCGGTGCGCCAGCCACATCACGTGGTGCCCAACCAGCGCGAACAGTGACGCCATCTTGGAGGCCGACGGGTGCCCAGAACAACAACAACACGGATCGTGGCACGTGTGGTAACTGTGGGTACCCGCACCGTCCAGGAGCATGTCCAGCACAGGGGAAGACATGCATGTCCTGCAGGAAGATTGGACATTTTGCCAAGGTCTGCCGTGGCAGGCCGACACCGATCAGTGAGCTTTCCGTAGGCATGCCGGAGCCTCACAACCAAGAGCCATCACATGACAGTGCACGGATGGACGAACTAATGGCAGATTTGTTTGTGGGTGAACTGGAGAAAGATGCCGACAGGAGGAAACTGTGGTTCCGGGAGTTTACGGTCCAGGGGCATCCCACAAGATTCAAGCTCGACACGGGATCCGAGGCGAACGTGTTGCCTCGAGAAGTGTTCGATCGCATGGAGGGAGCCAAGATGACAGAGCCAAGATGCAGCCTCATCACCTTCTCGGGGCATCGAGTCAAACCTGATGGGGAGGCCATCGTCAGCATCAAGGGACAGGATGTCGTCTTCCAGATCGTCCGAGGGGCTCACCCGATCATAGGAAAGGAAGCCTGTGTGACATTGGGACTGCTCGCTAGGATCGACGACCTTGAGGTGATCGATCGGGACAGTAGAGAGGGTGCGGAAAATGTGGTAAGCGAATATGAGGATGTTTTCAGGGGACTGGGGCTGATCAAGTCAAATGCTGTAATTCATGTTGATGCAAGTATAACACCAGTGGTAGATCCCCCTAGACGTATTCCTTATGCAGTTGAAGGTCAGGTAAAAGCAGAGCTAAAGCGCATGATCGAGTTGGGGGTAATTGTGCATGTTACTCGTAACATGAGTAATTTACGGGGTGGAGAACCCTGCATAACGAGGCGATAGGCGGCGCCACCAGTAACTCCACCACTACCGCTAGGGGCGATCCGACCCGACTCGACCGGCTTGGTTCCCGCCAAATCGGTCATGAGTTCAATCCCCGTCTCGTTCAAGCCACCACAACCCGCCTGCCTGCTATCGATGCTACACCTATGCAGTTTTTGCTCCTGATTTTCATGAGTGTCGACTATATCTAACACAGTCTACATGCTACCTGTGTTGCTGCTGTCTTCTCTCCTGCCTGCCAGTGTGTCGAAGATTTGTGAGTCGACGACTTGTGTCTCCCTTCATCACGACTGACGGTATTGTAGAAAAACATTTCACTATATATTCGACAGTATTTGTGAAGTCCAACTATCACATTGTGTCGACCTGTGTGTCGAATACATGTCGACTACCTGTGTGTCGACCCCGTTTTTCAGCTGATAACAAGGAGGAATGATCGCACAGATGACGTTAATCTATATATAAAAATTTCATATACTCGGCCGTCTTGGATTTGGGTGTCGACGATTTGTTGCCAGTTAGGAAACCGGTAAACAGTAATTACTCTCAAACTACTAATTAGGCTTAGTACGGCGAGGTACGGACCTTGGTACGCTTGAACCAGGCCCAAGGTTCATCTGAGCTGCAAGATTTATCACAGCTGCCATAGTCCAGCGGCCAAAGCGCATAAAAATACTTAGAGATCGGCAGGGATCGCCGGAGACTGACTTTGAAGCCTTATTTTTTACTACTGATTTTCTATTTATCGCCTATGTACATTACCCAGTTACTCCCGACGTCGTGATTGTCGATAACATTTCTGACGCACAAAGCCTTATTTATACCTGATAACAACGACGAATGAGTGTCGACATTTGTTTTCGGTTAGGAACTGATGTTTATTCGACAATTTTGTCGGTTTTAAAAGACTGACTCGGCTATTTATAGCCTTATTTTACACTTATTTATTTATACTATTTATTTATACTTTATTTTATACTACTGACTTTGTAGCACTATTTATTACATTGACATTATAGACATTTACATTTTACTCCACACCATTTACCGGTATCTATTTACACCAAATACATTGTCAATGACAATTCACCAAGTTACCTCACAATTTTACTACATCTTTTTTACTACCTCATCTACCGGAGGCCATTCAATCCATAAACGATTTACAACATACCTATATAATTTTTTATATATTTGACATTAAGTGTCTGGGTCACGGTCCCTTACATAGCTACAGTTATTATCACCCAAGATGCCGAACACAAGGAAAACATCGAAGAAAGCACCAAAAAACGATACCCTGAAGCCGTGGGGGCGAACAAGGAAGGCCCAGTCGGAACCGGACCTCCATGACGACACCACAGATGTATCTCCGGATCGCCCTCTGGCCAGTAAACCAGCGTCGTCGATACAGGAAGCGTCAACATCGACACAGGCAGCAGCTACAGGCTTAGCACGGCGAGGTACGGACCTTGGTACGCTTGAACCAGGCCTAAGGTTCATCTGAGCTGCAAGATTTATCACAGCTGCCATAGTCCAGCGGCCAAAGCGCATAAAAACACTTAGAGACGTATTCCTTATGCAGTTGAAGGTCAGGTAAAAGCAGAGCTAAAGCGCATGATCGAGTTGGGGGTAATTAAAGAGCAAGTTGAGCCAACAGAGTGGGTGAATTCTATTACTATAGTGAAGAAAGCAACGGGTATTAGAATCTGTCTGGATCCAACTAAGCTAAACCAGGCAATCCTCAGAGGGCCCTATCCAACTACCACAACTGAAGAAATAATTGCAGAGACCGCAAATGCACGGTACTTTTCGGTTCTAGATGCACAATCGGGGTATTGGCAGATCGAATTAGACCATTCTAGCTCGCTCCTATGCACCTTTAATACTCCGTGGGGGCGGTATCGTTACACTCATCTCCCGTTTGGGGTAAAAACAGCGGGTGATATTTTCATACATGAGACGCACCGCATCATGGGTGACCTGCCTGGATTAGGCATTGTAACCGATGATAAATATCCTCATCTATGGTTCTACAATCGAAGAGCATAATGAGCGACTTAGAGCGGTATTGGCACGAGCAAGGTCTGTCCACCTGAAATTGAACCCCGCAAAATCCAAAATTTGTAGGACAGCTGTTACGTATGTGGGTCACAAACTAACACGGGATGGCGTTGAGCCGGATCCAGACAGGATTCAAGCAATTGTGGATATGCCAGCTCCATGTGACAAAGCGGGCGTGCAGCGATTTTTGGGGATGGTGGGGTATGTGCATAAGTTCATACCCAACCTGTCAGAGATCGCTAAACCCCTGCGCATCCTCCTTAACAAGGAAAGAGCAGGCAGATGCATTTGAGAGGCTGAAACATAAATTGCAAAGCACACCAGTACTAGCTTACTATGACGTAAATAAACCAATAGTGCTGCAAGTCGATGCCTGTCAGTCAGGATTAGGGGCGGTCATCATGCAGGATAGCAAACCCATAGCTCTGGCTTCTCGCACATTAGATTCAGCCCAAACAAAATACGCGATTATCGAGAAAGAGATGCTGGCCATCTGTTTTGGGTGCCAGCGTTTCCATGATTATTTGTATGGGAAAGAGGTCCAAGTTCAAACGGATCATAAGCCGCTAGTGGCAATCATGGAAAAACTGATCCATAAACTGTCTGCGCAGATGCAGCGCATGAGGATGCGGTTACAGAACTACGACCTGAAATTGACACATGTTAAAGGACCGCTTATGTTTTTTTCAGACACTCTGTCGCGGACCCACAGTAAAGACAGCGGTACTGTGAGTTTGTTTGATGATAGTGTAGTGGGTCGCGCACAGCTGTGGGGGAGACGGTAATAAAACAGTAGCGACTGACAACTCACCGTGTTCGGACTTACGTTATTACACACTCTATCTCGATGCATATACCTTGCACTATGTTGAGTACCTATGCTGCACACTATACAGCATAGGCTGCTCCCCCACTTTCTTTGTTATGTTCAGAACGGGTTGTGCTGCACACAATGCAGCACATTCCACTTCCCCTATGTACAAATCAAATGTGATTGTTCCAACCGCTGGAAGACCAGTGCCTCAGTGCTGACAAAATATGTATTCAGACGAATAACAATATTACATTTTTTTTTTTCAAAGTCCGATGAAAGCATAACATTATTTACACTAGTCACTAAAACACTTATCTAGATTTAACTTTACATATCCAACTTAGATGATGGTTCAATCATTAAGCATTTGTTGATCCACAGAAGGGAATACTGAGTCAATATAATAGAAGCTGTCACTCCGGAAACCTATAGTGCCTGAATGTTGACATGCATGCCAAAATTAAGTTGATATGTTTTCACTTCAAATATCTACAATGTTAATATGGTTGGCTGTTGGACTTTTACGTCCCGGTAACATCTAAGGTCATATGAGGACGGCTACCGACTTGTGACAGTGCGCACTCATTGCGAATTTATAGCGCTGCCCAACTGGGAGACCAGGTCACCAGCACCATGGCTTGATATCCCACTCAGTCATATTATCCTGACACCGGGCCAACCAGTCCCAAAGTTAAAAATGAAAGTTACTTGAATCAGAGAGCGTGTATATAAACAGATGAGAGGGACAACTCCCGTGAAAAACGGTAACACAGGCTACAGTGGCGTTCCTGGCGGTTAGTGTTGAACAAGCCTTGAGTTTGACGGTACGCTCAATGCAAAACATTTGTTTTTATTCAAAATTAATAGAAATCCAGAAGCCTAACCTTATCAATTTAATATAATCCTTTTGGTAAACATGTTTTCTATATGTCTTCCAAGCGGTTTGTTTCTATGTGGTGTAGTTTTAGAGATATTTAACGTTTTCTGTATGAAGATTGCTCACCGCCATTGACAATGCCTTGAGTTTGCCGTATGTGTAGTGCAAAACGTCTATTTTATTCAAAATTAATAGAAATTCAGAACCCTAGCCATGTAAATTTAATATAGTCTCATTGTTAAATATGTTTTCTATATGTGTTCCAAACAGTTTGTTTCTATGTAGTGTAGTTTTAGAGATATTTCACTTTTTCTGTACGAAGACTGGTCAAGGCCATTGACAATGCCTTGAGTTTGCCGTAAGCGTAGTGAAAAACGTCAGTTTTATTCAAAATTAATAGAAATCCAGAAGCCTAACCATATCAATTTAATATAATCTTGTTGGTAAACATGTTTTCTATGTGTATTCCAATCAGTTTGTTTCTAGGTTTTGTAGTTTTAGAGATATTTAACGTTTTCTGTATGAAGATTGCTCATTGCCATTGAAAATGCCTTGAGGTTTGCCCATATGCTTAAGCTGTTCAACAACCACCACTTGGAGCGCCACAGTCGGCAGATGTTACATGCTCTAGTATGGGAGTTGTCCCTCTCATCTGTTTATATACACGCTCTCTGCTTGAATCTAAAGTAAGGTACCTTATAATGATCAACCTACAACTACGTATCTCAAAATGTGGCAGAAACCCCAGACCATCATGTAGAGTTGGTACCCCCATCTGTGGCTGTGCAAGTAGGCCTTAGGAAAATATGGTACAGACAAGAAGCAAGAGAAAGTAAGAGTGAAGAGAGTGAGGGAAGGCAAACCTTCTATCTTTATTCTATAGTACATAGGTTCCCTGGCAGGGTCTCACACCAGCCCTGTCACCCAATAGGATAACAGCATCTTCAGTCCCCATGACAACCGGTAGTCTGCCCACCACCAGTGGCTGCCTGGCGACCACCAACATTACTCTGGCTGCTCCTCACAGCCTGATTGTGTTGACCTCTACTGGATTGTGTTGACCCCTTACAGGTAGAAGGGCCAGGTCCTGAGTGCCACTGCACTCAACCTGCCGGCACTCACTATGTCATCCACATGAACTCAGTTACAACCCAACCAATACATATATATAGGTTCTGGCTACAAATGACAAAGAGAGACAAGAGAGTAATGGGTTGGCAACTTATATATCAATATATCAACCAATGGCTCGGGCATACCCATACCGTAAAAGGAAAATTATGAAGATTGGGACGACTCGAACGCTCAGCAGCTGCTTATATAGGCTGGCACAGGACGGCAGCACATGACGCAGCACACCTCCGCATCACACGGAGCACAATAATTAGATAGGTATGAGAAATTCAAACAATAACATAGCAATAACAATATTAAATAAATAAGCAAAGTGTATTTTCCGCTGCCTATAGACTATAAAGTTTTATACGCCCTATACTTATACATACATATATACATACAAGCTCACTTGGCTAGGTATACGAATAACACCTCACATAATAGCAACCCTCCCTCCTGTATATCGGAATATTTTACAATCGGACTTTGCAACTTTAGCCATAAAATATTAAACCAGCTGGAGTTGGACTCCATCACGTAGGTAGCGCCAAACAGGTACTATATAGTCGGTCTGGTACTGACTTTTGTTGGCACATCCATAATTCTGACAGGTACTTTATACCTCAGTCACACGAGAGGCAGCGTTCGCCGCCAACCACCCAACGCGCAAAAGGATGCCAACCACCCAGCGTTCCATTCGATACACTGATTCAAATACGTTGTAGGCGCCATGTCCGCGCCATGTCCGCGCCATGTCGGCACCAGGTCGGTGCGAGGGCGCCGCGAGGGCGCCACGAGGGCGCCACGAGGGCGCCACGAGGGTGCCGCGAGGGCGCCGCGAGGGCGCCGCGAGGGCGCCGCGAGGGCGCCGCGAGGGCGCCGCGAGGGCGCCGCGAGGGGCCGTAAAGGCGCCGCAAGGGTGCCGCAAGGGCGCCGCAAGGGCGCCGCTGGGTCAGTAGCAGGGTGGTGCTGGGTCAGTGCAGGGTCGGCGCCAGGGCAGCGCGGGTTGGGGAAAGGGCGGTGCCCTGGCGCCGACCACATGGTGACTGCAGCATCGCATGTGTTGGCGCCATCAGGTCGGTGCCAGATCGGCGCCATGTTGGCGCCATGTCGGTGCCATGTCGGCACCAGATCGGTACCCCAGGGCGGCGACAGGGCGGCGCCAGGGCGGCGCCAGGGCAGTGCCAGGGCGCCAACCATTTTGAATGGCGCCGCCGGAACAGGGTGCAAGGAGGTTGAACGTGCAGCAGCAGCAACCTCCTTGCGTCCAAAATTCCCAAAATGGACGCAGGGAGGTTGGCGTCCTCGCGGTGACAGCACTCAATCAGGGCGTAAGGAGGGCGCAAGGAGGACGTTTTGACGTCGCGAATCGATCATAGGCGAACGCAGGCCTCGTGTGACTGGGGTATTAGTGGATCAGTATTACAGTGCCGAGAGGTCTAACAACGACATATTCATCCATATAAACGCAGTACGTCACTTCCGAGATGCCTTGGTTGGTGCACAGCGGCAACAAGTCACACTGAAGCAATCCCAGCATGCTTCAGTCTAATCTGATTTCAGATTAATACCATTGTAAGCAAACTCCGTAGTAAAGTCTGCTTAATAAAGTAGGTCTTTCATACATATGGGGGTTGTCCATCTTAGCAGCATGTCAGTGTGGCGGGAGTTGCTTGTACCCGGAGGCAAGTTGCTGTCCAACAGAATGGACTCAAGGAGGACTCTGGGTACACTGGTCTACACTTTACTTACATTAGGTCTAATTGGACTGGTCTACACTTTACTTACATTAGGTCTAATTGAGCTGGTCTACACCTTACTTACATTAGGTCTAATTGAGCTGGTCTACACTTTACTTACATTAGGTCTAATTGGAGTGGTCTACCTTAACATACATTAGATATAATTGGACTGGTCTACACTTAACTTACATTAGGCCTAATTGGACTAGTCTACACTTGACTTACATTAGGCCTAATTGGACTGGTCTACACTTTATGTCATCATTATCATCATGGTGTCCGTCACGATGCGACAAAGACCGGTTTCATTACTTGACTGCCGCTCTTCATTTAGCTCTCTGCTGTGAGAGTGATATCCATGAGTAGGTCTTACATTTCATGAAAGCTGCCTGCAAAAGTGCTGAAGTGCTGCTGGCTTTTGCAAGTTACCAGCGGCACTCTCTCGGGGAGCAAATAAAGGTCTCACACCGGCAAGAACTTGTCCAGACAGGCGCAAAACTATTTGTCCCTGCAGTGGCTGGTCGGGAGATGTTAAGAGTTCCATACATCAACCGCCCTTGATGCTGCCACAGTGACATGGGTTTTCTGTTCAGGGTTTGCTCCCTTAGCCTTCGGTTCTGTCAAGAACCTGTACCACAAGGCAGTGGTTTACAATACTGCAGGGCAGGGGCGTCAAACTCCTTGAGGTATTACAATACCTGCATAGTGTACACACCACACATAACATGTACATAATAATTGTGATATCAACCTCCTATCAATACCTTCAATATAGATAACTATAATTGAAGTCAGCAGGTTCAATTTAGGCAAATTAAATTGAAATCTCCAGATCGGGAACGAATAACTGGAGGACTATTTAATTAGGGGGAGGGGGGGGGGGGTTGTCTAAACAAAAAAAACAGCTTTGCACAATAGGACTGACATTCATAACCTAATTTACTAAAAAAAATTAAAAGTAGTGTGAATAGCTTTATATTTAAAGTCGCCGGTATACCTCACCCAGATACAAACGAATCCAGAATCAAAAGCTCTCCAGACATACCTTTGCCTAGTTTTTTTCAGTTCATGTAACTGAACATGTGGGAGGAGAGTTGAGGTCTGTGATGTATGAATGACATCATAGGTGGGATTCCTTCATCACATGACCGAGAAGGGTTCCCCACACAAAATGGAAGCCATGGCAATCACCAAGATGGCAGCCACAGAAAGCTCTCAATTCAACTTCTATTCACACAAAAAGTAGCTGGTTATGAGAAAAAACATTTGAACTTTATATTTAGCATTTTAGATTGCAAATTCTAACATCTTTCTCTACATGGTTGTCTAAAAGCCTTGTCAGTGCTACTGGACTAACTACAACACAACAGGAGCAACCGATTTCAGCACTCTCCCCCCACATATACAGTTACACAAGCTGAAAACCTGCAACGGTATGCCCGGAGAGCATTTGTCGGAGTATGGTACGAGGCTCAGTGTCCTATACCTGGTCCATTTAAAACGGCACTAAATTCTTGGATCCAAAGCAGGAACCACAAGCACCAGGTAGAAAGAACCCTCTTCTTGTTTCCATTTATTAAATTCAGGGATGAAAGTTGTCTCCGGGAAAAAAAGCAGAAATGCTGATATTGTCCCATAGGTTTAGCATTGTCTGGGAATCGCGGAAAATTTCCGGAAATCAGGTTACATATATATTTGTATACGCTGATAGTGCTGCGCTGTTTGAAGCATGTCAAAGCCTTTGACACTGTAGACCACAGCTTATTAATAATAAAATTAAACAACATGGGCATTACATCCAAATCAATAAACTGGATAAAATGCTACCTAAACAACAGGCAGCAAAAAACTAAAGTAAATGGTACATTCTCAGACCAACAAATTGTCACCTGTGGTGTACCCAAAGGATCAGTCCTGGTACCACTACTATTTATACTATACATAAATGACCTAGGAAAATGGCTGGAGACAAAATGTCTCCAGCTATATGCGGATGACACTGTCATATATGCAGAAGGAAGCACAGTAGAGGAGGTAGCAACCAAACTGAACAACCTCCTGCTAAAGCTGGACAGCTGATGTGAATCCAATAAAATAACCATCAATGCAAATAAATCTAAAACAGCACTCTTCTCACATACAGCAATCATAGGAAGAAACCTACAATACACACTAGGAAACCAAACACTGGAAAGTGTAAATCACTACAAATACCTAGGCCTAGAACTAGATAGCCAGCTAAACTACAATCTGTGTGTAACAAAAATCATACAAAAAGTAAATCACAAACTATGGCTATTTGCTAAACTAAGAAACTATATGACACAAGATATGTCAATAAAAATCTTCAAAGGCATGGTACTCCCCTACTTTGACTATGGGGATGTAATCTACATGGGTGCTAAAAAAGAGAGCTACTTAAAAAATTGCAGATACTACAAAATAGGGCCCTGAAAATATGCCTGAAAGTGGACAAACTACACCCCACTTATGACCTACACAAAAGAACTAAAGTAAAGCTACTAGAAAACAACAGAAGGATAATCCACCTAAAAACATTAGCATATGGATATAGCCAAGACATTAAGCATCTAACCCAACCACTAAGGGACACCAGAGCAAGCAAGGCACCACTACTGAGGCAGACCAGAAGCCAGATCAAAGCCCATTAAAGGAGCACACTGGAAATGGCCGCCAAGGCATGGAATGCGCAAACGGTGGAAGAAAGACAAATCCCTGACCTAAAAACGTACAAAAAATATCTGTGCAAAATAAAAACTGGGAACCCCAACTGAACTGCACCACAAGGGGGCAGGTGATATGTCACGGCCCACCAACTGGACAGCCCAGGGTGGGATAACCGGAAATATAAAAGCCAGGTAACATATCCAACAACAATATAAATCAAATCAAATCCAAACAAACATAACTCAACCACCTATTACATACAAGCCTATGGACATGTAAATAAAAATAGGCTAGTATAGAATTAAGTAGAAAAAAGTGGAAAACTCTTCCCAAGAAAACCCCAAAACACTAACATAGAACCTTAAGAAAACAACTAACATAGTAATAAGAATATAACAAAAATACAATGCCAAGAGGGCCCAAAAAAGTAACATAGGCTACTAAACGTACCAACAGACTATCTATCTGCTACTGAAATGCAGACAATCAAATAACTTATCAGCAGCTACTGTTTGGTAAGACAACACCAACACTACAGCTGGCCAGCATTGAAAACAAGCCTGGGTACCCAGGCTTACATGCTATGGACAGAATAAATACAGCCTCAATAAAGTTTTTTTTAAAGAAGTATATGCTGACAGTGCTGCAGCGTTTGGAGTATTTATTAGTAGTATACGCTGATAGTGCTGTGGCGTATGCAAAACATAGTAGTATACACTGATGGTGCTGCGGTATTGAGAAATCCGCGGAATCGCAGAGATCTTTCATCCCTGATTTATTTGAAAAATCGCAGCAAATATTGGATCATTTATTTATTCATAACTTATTTATTTAGAAGATGGCAACTATTCTTCTGATCGGAAAGTGTGGATTTCTTCTGTCAGCACAAACTTTTCACGAACACGAAAACAATGCTGCACCAACCTTAAAGGTTAAACGCGGTTCAAAATGTTCCCAGCCATACGCTTCAGTGAGGACGGAAATCCATATCATCCTTGATGGTCGCCGGCTATGATGTACTCAAATCACAACGCATCTCATTCAGGTGGGAGGCACGGTTGAATAGAGAAGCAATTAGTGCTAAAATCAAATAGACGGAGCACTCTAAAATGTCATTCGCTCACAACTGACAAGAGATACTCATGATTATGAAACAATATGCGTTTATTCCTTTACACTTTATTTACATTAGGTCTAATTGGACTCGTCTACACTTTACGTACATTAGGACTAATTGGACTTATGTACACTTAACTTACATTAGGTCTAATTGGACTGGTCTCTTCTTAACCTACATTAGGTATAATTGGACTGGTCTACACTTACCTTAAATTAGGCCTAACTGGACTGGTCTACACTTAACTTACATTAGGTCTAATTGGACTGGTCTACACTTACCTTACATTAGGCCTAACTGGACTGGTCTACACTTAACTTACATTAGGTCTAATTGAGCTGGTCTACACTTAATTTACATTAGGCCTAAGTGGACTGGTCTACATTTAACTTACATTATGTCTAATTGAGCTGGTCTACATTTAGCTTACATTAGGTCTAATTGATCTGGTATACACTTAACTTACATTAGGCCTAATTGGGATGGTCTATAGTTAACTTACACTAGGCCTAATTGGACTAGTCTACACATAACTTACATTAAGTCTAATTGGGATAGTCTACACATTTATATACATTGGGTCTAATTGAGCTGGTCTACACTGTACTTACATTAACTTGATTAAGCCTGCTTGGGCTTGTCTACACTTTATATACATTAGCCGTAATTGTGTTTATCTACACTTTATCTACATTAGGCCTAATTGGGCTGTTCTACACTTTGTATACGTCTATGCTTAAACCAAATTGGGTCTTTCAATTATATTAAACCTCTTTTCCAAGTGAATTCGAGTGAGAACATACACGATTTGAGGGAGATTCAAAATAGACAATTATCCATGAATATCTATAACTTGTCAATAACATGAAGCCAGAGGCAGAGTGCACCTCCTGCATGTGGGTCCCTGCGACTAACTAATCACTAACTATTTTCTCAAAAATATATTAACTCAAATTCCTGCCTAAAATAGAGCTAATTAATACTGGCTACTGCAGATGGGATTTGCATGGAGGCAGGTGACATAAGTGAACCAGTGCTGACTGCAGCACTATCTGGACAGTATTTAACTGCTGCTGTTGAACCATGGTGCTTGCATAGAATGGTGCCATGCTTGTCTTACTGGGTGGTGCTACTATACCTTCTGGAATCACCAAGCCACAGCTGATCAAGTTGGCAAAACTTTTGTCAGAATTTCAACTATGAATTGTAATATACATTTTCTGCACCGTCAGCTGAAGCATGGACAGCAGGTAAACTTCAGACTGAGCTCTAACAATGATGATATATCACACTGAACATGATATATCACAGTGAACGCGATATATCACACTGAGCCCTGCCAGTCGTAATTAAATAATAAAGCACGGATACAATCTATTTTGGGTAACTGTGACTCTAGGTTAAATCTACACTTTTCCAGATCTAAATTCAGAACTAGCAAAATACAAGCAGGTACCATCTATCTGCAACAGTGACTCTCACTCTGGTCTAAATCTAGACTTTGCTAGATCTAAATGCAGAAGGCGTTGAGTGAGTGAGCAGGACGCTGGTTCACAGGCATGGTTCTATTGACTGAATAAAACACCAGGTTAAAGCTGCATAGTCTGATGAAAATATCAAAATGTCAAAGCCAAAGAAATTATCTCAATTTGATTCAACATAAAGTCCCGTATTAACCAGTCTGTCGGCGGCCTCATCAACGCCTTCATTGAGGGTTTTGATGCGGTAGTGGTTCAGACCCAGGACATTCTGTTGTGCCAGGCTGAGAGTAGGCATGGTGATGACTTCAACTGTGTCATTGAGGACAAGAAAATTGCGAACGAAAGTTGGATGCATCACGCAATCAGAGGGCTTGGCAGGCACAGGTCATCGACGATATTGACATGACCTTTAGTGCATCATTTCGCCGGGACTTCCGAAGCTGGGATGGATCCTTACGATCATTAGATCTTTCCAGCTTCAGCATCGAGGACAGGCTGCATTGGCTAACTGCCGGCTTCGACATATCAGGCATAACTGAGTCGGGTGGCCAGTCACCCGCTGATGCAGACTGCGACTCTCAGACAACAGGTGACAATAAGGTGAACAAGGACTAACTGCATATGCAGTTGGCCGGCGCCCACACTGTCCGAGGGATTCTGGGGATCACGTAGGGGTAATTAAAGACCAGCACCCCTGGCGGATTTGGTTTGTCCCCCTTAAGGGGATAGGCACTCTATAAATATAGATAATATAAAAATATATAGATAAATTAAATTGTGCTAAGTCACTATTTACATCAACAGCCATGATGTGAATTAGCATTTCATACTGCCCACTGTTGATGTGTACAATATTTATTATTTGCAGTACAATTGTTGATATATTATGTCATAGTGAAGGACTTAGTCTCTCCTGATTGGCGGGTTAGTTACTTGTGTTCTGCCTGTAATGCAGTAAGGGTCGGAATGATTTTTTTTCTATAATTATTATTCCTCAACTTTCACCCCCTCTGTCTTCCTTTTTCCACACCTTTTAGGAAACATTTTCTCAAAATGAATCTAGTGGATTCAAGGTTGACGACGGTGTGAGGGTTGGAGGGTTGGCACTATACATATTATACACTAGTATTTTTATTTTCAGTCCCTCCCTAACTCTTATAATAAACTGCATGTCTATATTTATTACTACTTAATGTAAGCGCTTCTGGCAGTTCATAAATGACAGCATGTGTATCGACTCCTGCCTTATAGCAGTTGAGGATACACATGGTGTAATTTTCCGGGTAGGAGTAGGGGTTCTTGCTGACACCCTAACCTGCTACTGGATGTTGTGTCCATGGAGACTCTCTCAATTGTTATAAGTAACACTGCCCTTCTACTTTCATGCACTCAACACCGGAGCGGGTCGCTGAGCATGGAGGGTCCTGGGTGTGTCTGTCTGACTTGTCCACGGTGTAATACCATCTGTGATCTACTGGCCAGGTGATGTGGACACACAGGAGGACGGCCTGAGGGAGCTCGAAGAGGAGCCGCTCCGTGCAGAAGGAGGAGCGCCCTGCAGCCGGTTCTCCTGATGTGGGAGGTGGCGGGGGTGGACTGAGCAGCTCTTGCTTCCTCCTGTTGAAGGAGTTCCACTTGTGGGGGTATGAAAAATTCACTCTCCCAGCAAAAGACACTCTCTCAAACACATTACATAGAAGCTGGGAGAGGTCGCTTAGAACGACAAAACATTTAAAGCTCCTTTCTTCACCTAGATCGATGTCGATTGTTGAAATGTTTGTTCTTGCAGCTAGCTAGCTAGTCTTTGCTTTAATCATAGACAGATCTAGGCACTGCACACATGGATACAAATATATTTGTAAGGCTTCTCTCCCTTTCGAGTTGGATCTCAGGTTGCCTTCTCGATCATTTTCGATTCTCATATGTTCACCTACTGCGACCGGTGAGACTCCTGGGGGGGAGGGAGGGGGGCCATGGGGGGGCAGTGTGGTAGTCTGTGCATGAGCTCCACTACCATGCGGTGGCGGCAGACACTACAGCGCACACCTATGCAGTTACATTGAACTGTGCTAGGTGGCGGCAAGCTAGCCACCGGGCAGGGCCCCAACTGGGTTGCCCTCTACTGCATGTGGCTAGCACACCCCCTACCCACCTATAGAGGTGATGTGGGACCTAGCGAGTTAGTGGGTGGGTCAATTGACTGTTGATTCTGTGGAGAGCGGATAGGTTTACCAATAAACCAGGTGAAGCATACTGTATCTGGATCTTGGTGTTCTTCCGTGTGTGAGTGACAGCGAGTGCAAGATTTTGGAATGGCTGACATCGGGCCTATCACATTATCTAACTTAAATACCGGTGTACTTAAACATTTGGTGCCACACAAAAGGGAATACTGAGGCACTTGAATATAACATATAACCCGTACCGCAGAAGGCTAGGGTGTCAGATTTTTGGCATATTTATCCAAAATAATTTAGCATGGTTGCACTTCAAATATCTCAAAAGTTATACATTTAAATTAAAAGTGACTTCAAGCTAAAGTAAAATACGTAATAACGATCAACCGAATGTATTTATCTCAGAAAATGTCAGAAACTCAAAACCATTGAACTATGCAGCCTTAACTGCCCTTCGTGCTGTCCTACTGTAGTTATTTGATGCTGGCCTATGTGGTGTGAGTGGGGACATTAGCTTGTGGCCCAGCCTGCTAGTGGAGGTGGCATGTGAATGTTATTTCCCTGCTTGTTAGCTGTGTTTTTCCTGGTTCTAGTACACAACATTCATCAAACACCGCCTCCCCAATCCTTTATGTGTTTATCCGTTCGCAAACATATTTCATAGCACCACAATGCGGCCATTATGCAACAACCAAACGAACGCAGACACTAAAAGCCTCGCCTTTGAGCAGATTTACATATACCTCGGCACCACGCAGACCAGATCTGCATGACTCTCACTGTCTGACCTTACCTGAAGTAGCTATAGGCACCAACCAGGCAGACCAGATCTGCATAACTCTCACTCTCTGACCTTACCGAAAGTAGCTATAGGCACCACGCAGACCAGATCTGTGTGACTCTCACTTTCTGACCTCACCGGAAGTAGATATATGCCCCACATAGACCAGATCTGTGTGACTCTCACTCTCTGACCTTAGCGGAAGTAGCTATAGACACAATGCAGACCAGATCTGCATGATTCTCACTCTCTGACCTGACCAGAAGTAACTATAGGTATAAGGTATGTCGATAACGTGGGCTCTGTATGGAATGCAAGACCAGGCATGCTGGTCATGTGACCAGGGACGAGACACCGGCATGTGAGTAAAGGGGAATAAACCAGTCTTACACTCGATCTCAAAGTGTACACACCCTTTCCTTACATGGTGTCAGATAATGAAAATGAAGACAAAGAAACAGTAAGCATGGAGTTAACCGGACTTAAACCGCCAGCACCACTAGTCGCAGACAACCACATGGCCTTGAACTGGCGAGCGTGGATAAGCTCGTATGAGATATACCCCCCAGCCCACGCTCATACAGCTTTCTGACTCTACGTATAAACACTGCCTACATATCCCGTAAAATGTTGGTTATATGATAAGACTGACCCTACATAAACCTCTCACGGGACGGGACAGGACAGGAGAGGACAACTCTGTCTTTACTGGAATTTATTTATTTATTTATTTATCGACTTGCATTCCTTTACAGATGATAAATTACGAATAAAGTTGATATAGTACAGCATTTATATATGACAACAAAATAGCGGTGTTTTTCCTCCCTGAAAATCTTCCGAATAGAGTTGAACAGACTAAAATATAGTAGACTAGTAAGAGTTTCTCCCTGCTTTATTTTGGTTCGTTTTGCAGGACTATGGCGCTACAGTGGTGTCTCCTAGTGGGGGAAGCAGGAGATAATTTACCAAAGGTGGGTGACAGCTGGCGCCACCTAGAGTGTATATAAGCATATGTAAACAAAGGCAGCGGGCAGCAATATTGTGGAGGAAAAATGAAGTGGAATGGTGTAATGCTCCAACTCGTTCTCAGTTGTTTCCATATCTTATTTGTATTGAATCGAAGAGGACGATGCTACAACGACAGATAAAGTTAGATGAGAGTAATTAGGTGAGTCATTTTTTGTTGTTAAGATGAGGGCGGCCCTTAGTGGCATGGGCCACGACGCAGAAATATTTTCTCGGAAAGTGCGAGGAGCACTTCTAATCTCTTTTTTTTTTAGTGTACAAAGATAATTGAATCATATGGCATGCTTGAAAATAGTCCGACGAAGAGGGATGCAATTTTTCAGTTGTGTTTTTATTTGTTGTTAATAACGTAGGGGGGATGGCTGAGGATGTAAGCAGTTCCACTGAAACATTGAAGGCAATATTTAAAAAGGAGTGTTGATTCCAATGTCACCATTTTCGCCTCATAATCAACATTTGTAAATAATTGAATCATAGGTGAGGTTGAAAAATACCTAGGTGGGCGCCAACCCCGAGAGTAAAATTTAATGAAGTTGTTGTTAAGGTGCTCGGGCGCTGCCCTAAGGAGAAGGGGGATGGCAAAATATCCACCAGGTGACTGCTGCAAGTAGTAACAGCAGGTAGTAGCCACTAGTCAGTTGTAAGTACGCCATTCTGATTATAGTATGGCTGAGTTGTTTCTGACAATAAACATTACAGGTGTATATACGCTGGAGCAACGGGAGTCGCATCAAAAGCTGGAAAGGTGTAGTGTTTGATATTTTTGCACATAGGAGGACCCGAGGCACAAAAAGTCTACCAGAATGCCACAATCGATAACAGCGATAAGGACAAAATAGGCCCTTTAATTCAGCTATTTCGGACGTAATGCGAAGGAAAGGAACCTCACCTTACAAATTTCATGGCCGTGGTACAAATTTCACTCATTCAATCAAACAACGGAGTGCATGGATGTATATATCAGGGAGCTACAAAGCCGGATTGCTTTCTGTGAGTACGGAGACCTAGAGACCTCGTTATTGTGTGACCGGCTAGTCTGTGGCATAAAGGACACGGAATTGAGGAGTAGACTCATACAGACACCTAGGCTGATGCTTGAGTGATGCATAGAGATGTGTTGTCTGAGTGAACACCAGGACATGCTAGATAAAGAAGCCACCACTAAAGACAGCCAAGTCGACATGGTAAACAAGTATGGGTGCCACCAGGTAACGCCCACCACACCGGTCAGCACAGGGTCAGCGTGAGGTAAAACAGCCAGTCAAGGGGGCGGGGCGCGCACTAACAGTGTGCAGTATGAGTGTCCCTGATGCAGATACAAGCACAGCAGAGGTCAGTGCCCCGCGAAAGGGAAAGAATGTGACGGATGTCATAAAGTCAGACATTTTATCAAAGTGTGTAGGAGCAAACAAGCAATGGCACCTGTGAATGAGCTCTAGGTGGATGATCACAATAAGCCTGAGGAAGCAAGGAAACTAGAAGATGAGGACGAGGAAGACGCAGACCTATTCGTCGGTGCAATTGATGAGACTGAAATTGACGAGTAGTTGTGGTATGCCGACATGTGTGTTGTCAAAACTGACATTCGCTTCAAATTGGACAGTGGATCGCAAGCCAGCATACTACCTAAAGCGATTTTCGACTAAATCCACAATGCCATGATGAAGCCGTCTCGATGTTGATTGATCACGTTCGCAGGTAGCCACATGTATCCGGAAGGTGAGGCCGACATGAAGATCAACAACTGCCCACTGCAATTCCAAGTCACTTCATCGGGAAGCCCAATACTCGGAAAGAAGGCGGGCGTGATGTTAAACCTCCTCAACAGAGTCAACGCAATCAACAAAGAAGCCAATGATGATGCAAAAGCAAAGGATCTGGTAAATACCTATAGTGATGTTTTTAATGGACTAGGCACAACCAAAATTAATGCAAAAATCCACATAGATAAAAATATTCCACCAGTGTTGACCCTCCTCAGGTAATAGAAAACGGATGTAAAAAAAGAAATCGATAGAATGATCAGCTTAGGGGTAATTACAAAGCAAGAAGAGCCAACCCTGTGGGTCAGCTCAATCATGATTGTTAGCTGGTTAGGAAGCCAAGAAAGCTCTGAGTATGTCTTGACCCCACCAAACTAAACAAAACAGTGTTGCGTGGGGCATATCCAACGAGAACAACTGAAGAAGCAATTGCCAAAACCCATGGGGCCAAGTTTTTCACAATGCTTGACGCCAACAGTGGTGACTGGCAGATAGTCCTAGATGAACAAAGTTCTAACATCTGCATGTTCAACACTCCATGGGGCAGGTACCACTACACGCGCCTGCCCTTTGGAATCAAGATGGCAGGCGATATTTTCATTGAGCAAATGAACCTAATATTAAGCGATCTACCAGGTGTAAATGTTGTGGCGGATGATATCCGAGTCTATGGAAAGTCACTAGAAGAACATAATGCTCTATTAGAAGCAGTGGTAAAGAGAGCAAGAGAGGTCAACTTAAAGCTAAACCCCAAAAAGTCAAAAATATCTATTAAAAAAAAGAAAAGAATTCAGTTATGTGGGTCACACTCTCACAGAACATGGTCTTAAAGCCAGTGCCGAGCGAATCTAAGCGATCAATGAAATGCCAACACCAACAAACAAAGCTGACATCCAGCAGTTCTTGGGTATGGTGGGGTATGTTTCTAAATTGATCCTAAATCTAGCCGAAATTTCAAAACTGGTAAGAATCTTGTTAAAACGTGATGTCGCATGGCACTGGGACGTAGATCAAAAACAAGCGGTCAAGAAATTAAAAACTGCTCTGGTATGAGTGCCTATGCTCAAATACTACAATGTAAAAGAACAAACTACCATCCGGGTAGATGCTTCCAAGTCTGGTTTGGGAGCACCAATGTTCCAAAATGAACGCCCAATTGCTATGGCCTCTAAGGCATTGAATGACGTGCAAAGAGCATATGCAGTGATTGAAAAGGAGCTTTTGGCAATCTGCTTTGGTTGCCAAAGGTTCCATGACTACAATTTTGCCAAAAACACAATAATCGAAACAGATCACAAACTGCGATCATGAACAAACCGATTTGGAAGCTGTCTGCTAGAATGCAAAGAATGCACATGCGCCTTCAAAATTATTACCTTGACTTTGTATACAAAAAGGGTGCCCATATGTACTTTGCAGGTGCCCTGTCGCGCACCCACTCAACATGAACAGAGCTGCACAACCTATTTGACAGGGACATCAACATAGCTGCCCTTGACATCTTTGAAACCTAAATGGAACATTGACCACAGCATAATGCGACGTGACATGGTAGACATTACATGCGTGACCAAAGACAACCAAACAATGATTGATTAAACATAAAAAGGCACACTTCGATCCCGAAACATTATGTGATAAGAAACCGAACAGTAAAACTAAACTAGGGTTGTGAAGATCAAATAGTAAGGATGTTAACATTCATTCATGTTACAATACTGTTGTAAGTGCACAGGTGGACAAGAACAAGTACATTTGTATAATACTTTGTAATCGAAGATAATTTACTTGTTGTATTGTTATTTGTTTCGTCTATAAGTTTATTTTAGTTTAATTTTGTTCTCTTTTCTTTTTTCTCTCTCTCCTTTCCTTTCTCATATATTAAAAAAAGGAAACGTAATGTGGTTCAAGTAAGATCTACAGCAGCAAGCAGGGTAATTGCTAGATAAAGGATTCACCCGGTACTCGCAGTACACGGGTGAATACCAATCTATATAAAAATGGTCGAAAAAGCGGGTTAATGAAATGAGAGCCTAATTTCACAATCTAAGAAGCAACATATATTCTCTGTAGATGTCTTCATGTTTACCCGCTACTTTTGAGTTGGAAAATATAATAAAACATATACTTTAATGCAATTTAAAAGTGAAATCGACGGCGTTCTCCGGCCGCCATCCTGTCTTTTTGCATTCTCTCCCATTTCACCAAATCTGTGCAAATATATGTAGCCATTTGATCCTGAAACCACAGTTTCTAGTTCATGTTCCATACTAAAGCTATTTTCGCCCGTATTTAGACTACATTGTCGTTCACCCGTGTACCGGGTGAATCTTTTATCTAGGTAATTGCAAGAGGAGTGGAGAAATGTTAGTACGTAAGAATCTATCAGATTAAGAAATGTGAATCTAAATACCTAATATCACATTGGAAGTTAGGATGTAAAAATTCAAAGCAGACGATCCGTTGTCATATAAATTGTTTATTGAAGAGGCATTCCTCATAACGATTGATCATCCTAAAGAGGAAGATTTAAGGTATGTTGATAATATGGGCTATGTATGGAATGCGAGACCGGGCATGTTGATCATGTAACCAGGCAGGAGGCACCGGCATGTGAGTAAAGGAGAATAAACCAGTCTATAGCCCCGTTTACACGGGTGATTTAAAACGTTTCATATGAACCCACTTGCCTAGATCGACTCACATTTGCCGTGTAGACGCGGTTCTGTGGCGTTTTAGGGCTGAATCGCTTCATATGAAACGCCTCATCTATACCACCTCGGGAGGTGGTTTATTTGAAGCGATTCAGCTGGTTCCCGGGCGGCGATAGTATAAAATAGTAGTGCTTGGCGGCAACAGGGGGAGCAGTAACTAGTCGCTTGTGCCCGGCAGTGTTAGGGCCCGATTAGGCCGAAATCTATTAAATGCAATCATATTTAACAGAATTACATCCTCAAATAATGAAATTTAATTAAATTAACCTTAAATTCCAAGCGATATTAACGTAGCAGCTACATCTGAGTCGAATCGATGAGTGTAAACTAAACACATAGCAGTGCTCGCCGGCTACATGCGCACCACAGGCTGCTTGTTCCCGGCGCCAAAACACTTTTTAAACTCTGTCCGTGTAAACGCGCCTCAAAAACGCCTCATATAAATCGCTTTGTCTAGAACGTTTCACAATTTCCCGTGTAAACACGGCTTTACACTCGATCTCAACGTGTACACATCTTTTCCTTACAATAGGCACCACACAGACCAGATCTGCGTGACTCTCACTTTCTGACCTTACCGGAAGTAACTAAAGGCACCACACAGACCAGATCTTTTGACTCTCACTCTCTGACCTTTCCCAAAGTAGCTATAGACACCATGCAGACCAGATCTGGAGGATTCTCACTCTCTGACCGTACCGGACGTAGCTACAGGCACCACGCAGACCAGATCTGCGTGACCCTCACTGTCTGACCTTATCGGAAGTAGTTATAAACTCGGGCCGCAGTCAAAACACAACACATTCCCTTCCCAGAAAGACCTTCATTGTTTATGGATTCGGCAGATAAGAAGTGATAGACAGCTGTAGGCAACTCCCCCCCGCCATAAGCCCCCCATAAGCCCCCCACAAGCCCCCCACCACAAGCTCCCCCACCCCCACCCCACCCCGAATGCTGTCCTGCGTCACAATCCACTGCGGTGTGAAAAAGGCTGAATCGGAGGCACCCACTCAGGCGGCCCTTTCAGCCGTAAACACAAAGCGTGGACAAACCGCCGTGCGCAGTGCAACCAGCTAACTTCCGGTCTGACGGCCCCGGCTCGCTGTGAACTGCTGAATGAGTAATAAGGCTTTGCGTCACATCGCGGCCCGTGTTGATATGCTGACTGAGCCACGTGATTTCAGTCTTATGCACCGCTTTTGCTGTGGTTTTGTGTATCACCTAAAGTTTTATTCATGCTGCATACCACTTAAGATCACAATTTTTTTATTTAAAATATCTGATGTTTTAATTATATTCTGTCAGGCTTTATTCCAATTGTGTTTCATTCCTTCACTCAAAGAATCTGTGTACCACTTGAAAATCCCAAGCTATGCCTCTGTGAGGATAATTCTGAATAATATAAGTAAAGCCGTGCATCTCATTTTACTGTCCCTTTAAAGCTTTACCCGCCATAGATTGTTTGTTGTTGTCTTACGTCCTAGCAACATCTAAGGTCATATCAGGGTGGGTACCAACTTGTGACAGTGCACACTCATAGTGACTTTGTAGTGTTGCCCCACTGGGAGAACAGACTGCCGGCACCATGACCCCATATCCCTAAAGTCACATTATCCTGACACTGTGCAAACCAGTCACCGTCCCATCCTATTAATGTCAGGCACCAGGCTAGGTAGCGACAAGTATCAATTTTATAATTCATTGTTTTGACTCGGCTTGGGAAGCCTGCGCTCTACCGATTAGGCCACGGCGTCCGGTGGCTGCAGAGATAAAGCCCTGTGCTTGTAGAACACTGACTCACTTGCTGGCCGGACCTCATCTCGTCCACACCTCTTCCATCGGCTCTCTGCTGCCAGTCTCCTCCTTGGATATGTCTGAAAAGAGTTCCAGCAGGGGGAGCTGGCCAGCATTTCACCTTCTACCTCTTACTCTGTCCGTGTATCCGGCTCGCCGACTGGTCACCACAGGGCAAGGAGGCACGGCCCTCGCTTCTCTTTCCTCTATCCGACCCTTTCTCTTTTTTTCTCACGGGCTTACTCCTCCCCCAGATCAAGGGAGTTGTTTGCTTGGGTGGGGCCCTTTTCCTTTTTCACTGTCTCGCTTTCCACCTTCTTGCTGCAGATGCCATCTCTCGCCCCTCCCCCCCCCCCATCTCCCCCTTCCTACCAACCCATCGGTGATGGACAACAGTGCTCTGCTAACATCAAACCAGAGTGAGCTGATACCGCTTCAACAACTTGTCATTATCATCGTAAAGAACTTCCCGCTTCTCCAACCATCCCCACCCCAAAAGTGTGCACTTCATCCAACAGACCATTTATTGGTTCCATTATATTTCTGCAGTTCTGCAGCCTGTAACCATCAAGGTTACGAACACCCCCAAAGTCAAGTGAACACTGACCCCTGCCACCACCTAGCGTCCCTGTCTGTATGGTGCTGCACAACCTCCACCCTCACACTGTAGATGAGCCTGTCTCAAAAGGTGCTAGCTCTTCGTTTTTTTGTCCATAGCAACGATTGACACAAAACAGCATAGAAACGGTTACACTGAAAACACAAGGACATTTGCTTCAAATCAATATGTATCCTATTGCGATTATGAAATACCATGTAAAAAGCAAATCAGTTTATCCTGAGCAAATGCCTAAGTAGATAGTGTGTTGATCGTTACAATGGACAAAGTTTTGTCCCATATTGCTTAGCACCTTTTGAGACAGTCTCAGATACTACGGCAACCCTCTGTAACTAAACAGCACAATGTGAGCCCGCAGTTTGAACAGACCGGAAGTCACGTGTCCACACACTGGCGGCGCGGGTCACTTCCGAGGTAAAGCCTCATATTCCCGTCTCCACCACAGACAGCTCGTTCCAAATGATGACAAATGCCCCATCACGCGTTCACTTTAAAAACGGAACAGGAATTACCCACCGAGCCCTGCGCAGGCGCGATGCGTGGTTCTGATGGGATGACGTCAGACGGGATGACGTCAGACGGCTGTCTGGTGCGCAATTCACAGAATGTCCTCTGTCCACCACGCGATGCTTTGCGCATCAACCTGGTGACTACACGCTGTTCACGTGACCCCCTCCTCTGTTCACGTGACCCACCTCTGATCACGTGATTGTCCTGCTTGTGAACGCTGACTGACTTCACTTAACTGCAGTCCGCGCCCTCCGTGTGTGGCAAGTGCCTAAGTGGTAATTTTCTCAGCCGTTTGTGTTAAGTAACAAACCTGTTATTGTCGTACCAATATTTAACAAACTTACAGAGAGAAGCTTAATAACCAGTTGTGAAAACACCCGCCAAAAAAACTAAATAAAAACCAGCAGGAGGTTGGTGAATGTGGTTTTAATTATTATTATTATTATTATTATTATTATTACGAGCCAACACTAACAGAAGCCCTCCACTATTTCATGGAAATGATCCATTTATCTGATTTGGACAGAAGCCTGACCCGGGCACGATGTAGTACAGCTTCCGCCTGATAGAGGGGGCGTTGGTCGGCAGGTCCGCCACAGTGTGGCCACTACATGGACTGCTGGCCATTACGGTTATCTGGAACTAACTCTTTTGTTTCTTACTTAGTGCGCATTGTCCACATGCATGACCAGATAACAAAACCAAGTATGTGTTAACTGCTAACGCAGCTGTCACTGGTGACACACTGAGTGCTGCTTCATGTGATAACCGTACTGCATGGTGGTGACACAGTGAGTGCTGCTTCATGTGATAACCGTACTGTGTGGTGGTGACACAGTGAGTGCTGCTTCATGTGATAATCGTACTGCGTGGTGGTGACACAGTGAGTGCTGCTTCATGTGATACCCGTACTGCGTGGACATGACAAACTGGGTGCTGCTTCATGTGATATCCGTACTGTGTGGTGGTTACACAGTGAGTGCTGCTTCATGTGATAACCGTACTGTGTGGTGGTGACACAGTGAGTGCTGCTTCATATGATAACCATACTGCGTGATGGTGACACAGTGAGTGCTGCTTCATGTGATAACCATACTACGTGGCGGTGACACATTGAGTGCTGCTTCATGTGATAACCGTACTATGTGGTGGTGACACACTGAGTGCTGCTTTATGTGATAACCGCACTGCATGGTGGTGACACAGTGAGTGCTGCTTCATGTGATAATCGTACTGCGTGGTGGTGACACAGTCAGTGCTGCTTCATGTGATATCCGTACCGCGTGGTGTAGTGCCAGCTTCCTCCCTGTGGGCCGGCGTCAGGGGGCTGGCAGAGATCGTGTGAGAAACCGTACGAGATCTCGCCTGAGATGGAAAGGGAATTATTTCCAGTTGTTGTTGGGGTGAGTGGAGGGGTGTGTGCCGGCGGGCTGCGTGGTGGTGGCTGTCAGCAATATGTCATTCACTCAAATTCTAGTTCGCACAACCTACGCGGACAACATTAAATTGTTTGTTTGGGTTTTACATCCTGGCAACATCCAAAGTCATATCAACACAGATACTGACTTGTGATACTGACAGTGCATACTCGTAAGGACTTCATAGTGCTGCCCCACTGGAAGACCAGGACTAGATTTCCCACTCAGTCACATTATCCTGATACCACGGTAACCTATCCTTGCCCTATCCCAGTAATGCCAAATAGCTTGGTAGCAACAAGTATCAATCTTGTGAGTCATTGGTTTGGCTTGGCTGGGATTCAAACCCCCAACCTTCCACACAGGAAGCCTGCACTTGAACTATTCCTCCACCATATCCGGTCACATTTGAAAATCATGATCTTAATAAATACATATATACATATGTATGCATATATACACATGTGCTGTATATGCAATTATACGAGTATAATTATCCATAAACCGATTACCCATAAACTGTGTCCTTAGTTGACACCAAATGACACTACCCAACTAATGACACTCAACTACTCAATCCACTGGTCAGCCTTTCTGCCTCGCCTGGTGCTGCCACCTGGCCTCTTCTTCCAAGCCTGGCTCTGCCTCATGCCTTTACCACTCGCTCAAACAACATTATATATATATACATATATATATATATACATATATGTGGATATCATTCTCATTTGTGTTTGGAAGCTGAAGCGTACATAACTCACGAACCTGAAAGTAAGGGGATGTACAGCGTCATTTCAACACTCGCCAGATCGCGCTCCAAGAGCCTTATTCAAGATGGCCGCCGGCTTCATACAGCAGCCAATCACGTGACTCATATGTTCAGATGACGCCGGTAAAGCGCATGGACGGGGTTGGGGTGGTGTGTGGCCGCCATCTTAGAATCTAACCGCACTGTGCTACCAGCAGGCAGATCAACCAGCGCCATCTCACAAGGTGCACTGCTACAGTACACTCAGCATCACCCCACAAGGTGCACTCATATACTACACTCAGTGTCACCTCACAAGGTGCACTCTTACAGTACAATCAGCATCACCCCACAAGGTGCACTCACGTACTACACTCAGCATCACCCCACAAGGTGCACTGCTACAGTACACTCAGCATCACCCCACAAGGTGCACTGCTACAGTACACTCAGCGTCATCCACAAGGTGCACTCACATACTACACTCAGTGTCACCTTACAAGGTGCACTCTTACAGTACACTCAGCATCACCCCACAAGGTGCACTCACGTACTACACTCAGCATCACCCCACAAGGTGCACTGCTACAGTACACTCAGCATCACCCCACAAGGTGCACTGCTAGAGTACACTCAGCGTCATCCACAAGGTGCACTCACATACTACACTCAGCATAACACCACAAGGTGCACTGCTACAGTACACTCAGGCAGATCAACCAGCGTCACCCCACAAGGTGCACTGCTACAGTACATTCAGCGTCACCCCACAATGTGCACTCACGTACTACACTCAGGGTAACACCACAAGGTGAAACACTCCAACCACACACCCACTCAACACGCCACAACCACACACATAATTCACAACCACACACATACTCCACAACCACACACATACTCCACAACCACACACATACTCCACAACCACATACATACTCCACAACTACACACATACTCCACACACATACTCCAGAACCACACACATACTCCACAACCACACACATACTCCACAAACACGCACATAATCCACAACTGCAGACATACTCCACAACCACACACATACTCCACAACCACACACATACTCCACAATCACACACATACTCCACAACCACACACACACTCCACAACCACACACACACTCCACAACTAGACACATACTCCAGAACCACACACACACTCCAGAACCACACACATACTTCACAACCACACACATACTCCACAACCACACACATACTCCACAACAACACACATACTCCACAACCACACACATACTCCACAATCACACACATACTCCACAACCACACACATACTCCACAACCACACACACACTCCAGAACCACACACCTACTCCAGAACCACACACATACTCCACAACCGCATACATGCTCCACAACCACAGACCTACTCCACAACCACACACATACTCCACAACCACACACATACTCCACAACCACACACACACTCCACACCCACACACATACTCCACAGCTACACACATACTCCACAACCACACACATAATCCACAAACACACACATACTCCACAACCACACACATACTCCACAACCGCAGACATACTCCACAACCACACACATACTCCACAACCACACACACACTCCACAACCACACACATACTCCACAACCACACACACACTCCACAACCACACACATACTCCACAACTACACACATACTCCACAACCACACACATAATCCACAACCACACACATAATCCACAACCGCATACATACTCCACAACCACACACATACTCCACAACCACACACATACTCCACAACCACACACACACTCCACAACCACACACATACTCCACAACCACACACATACTCCACAACCACACACTCCACAACCACACACACTCCACAACCACACACACACTCCACAACCACACACATACTCCACAATCACACACATCCTGCACAACCACACACATACTCCACAATCACACACTCCACAACCACACACATCCTCCACAACCACACACATACTCCACCACCACACACACACTCCACACCCACACACATACTCCACAATCACACACATCCTGCACACCCACAGACATATTCCACAACCACACACATACTCCACAACCACACACATACTCCACAGCAACAAACATACTCCACAACCACACACATACTCCACAACCACACACGTACTCCACAACCACAGACATACTCCACAGCCACACACATACTCCACAACCACACACATACTCCACAACCACACACACACACTCCAGAACCACACACATACTACACAATCACACACATACTCCACAATCACACACATACTCCACAACCACACACATACTCCACAACCACAAATATACTCTACAACCACACACATAATCCACAACCACACACATAATCCACAACCACACACATACTCCACAACCACACACACTCCACAACCACACACATACTCCACAATCACACACATCCTGCACAACCACACACATACTCCACAACCACACACACACTCCACAACCACACACATACTCCACAACCACACACACTCCACAACCACACACATACTCCACAATCACACACATCCTGCACAACCACAGACATATTCCACAACCACAAACATACTCCACAACCACATACACACTCCACAACGACACACATACTCCACAACCACACACATACTCCACAACCACACACTCAACATTCCACAACCACACCATCAACACTCCACAACCACACACACATTGTGCAGGCACTCTTCAGCTTTCCTTCCCGCTGTTCAGGAAGTGTCCGTCTCAAACTACGTCCGGTTACAAGGGTTCAATGGCGGGCGTTTGTGTGACTTGATCTCGGGTTGCTAATCTGCCTTGCAGATCTCTGGTCTGAGCCTCTCACTGCCGGCCGCTCCCACACGACTCTTCCCTACACACACCAAGGTCCCTACAGGCCAATTCAAGCTGATCACTAAGGATTATTAAGAGAGCCCATCATAGCACAAGCCGCCAAGCTACAACCATACCCACCACACCCTACCACAACCACAAACACCTCCACCACACCCTACCACAACCACACACACCTCTACCACACCCTACCACAACCACAAACACCTCCACCACACCCTACCACAACCACAAACACCTCCACTACACCCTACCACAACCACAAACACCTCCACCACACCCTACCCACAACCACACACACCTCCACCACACCCTACCCACAACCACATACACCTCCACCACACCATATCCACAACCACACCCTACCACACCCTACCACACCCTACCACAACCACACACACCTCCACCACACCCTACCCACAACCACATACACCTCCACCACACCCTACCCACAACCACACACACCTCCACCACACCCTACCCACAACCACACACACCTCCACCACACCCTACCACAACCACAAACACCTCCACCACACCCTACCACAACCACATACACCTCCACCACACCCTACCCACAACCACACACACCTCCACCACACCCTACCACAACCACAAACACCTCCACCACACCCTACCCACAACTATACCCTACCCACAAACACACCCTGCCCATAATCACACACACCTCCACCAAAACCTACCCACAACCACACACACCTCCACCACACCCTACCACAACCACACACACCTCCACCACACCATACCACAACCACACACACTTCCACCACACCCTACCACACCCACAAACACTTCCACTACACCCTAACACAACCACAAACACCTCGACCACACCCTACCAACAACCACAAACACCTCCACCACACCCTACCCACAACCACAAACACCTCCACCCCACCATATCCACCACCACATACACCTCCACCACATTCTGCCTAGAACCACAAATACCTCCACCACACCCTACTCACAACCACATCCTACCCACAACCACACCCTACCCACAACCACAAACACCTCTACCACACCATATCCACAACCACACAGACCTCCACCACACCCTACCCACAACCACACACACCTCCACCACACCCTACCCACAACCACACACACCTCCACCACACCCTATCATAACCACCTCCACCACACCCTACCCACAACCACACCCTACCCACAACCACACCTCCACCACACTATACTCACAACCACACCTCCACCACACCATATCCACAACCCCACCTCCACTACACCATACCAACAACCACACCTCCACTACACCATACCCACAACCACACCTCCACCACACCCTACCCACTCCAGCCATCACTCCAACCACGAATCACATTTAAGGACCTTTCACCGGGTATTACGGGTAACCATGGTCTGTCATACTTGGCGTATGAAACAAGAAGTTGGTTAGTTGGTTGTAGGGTTTTACGTCCTGACAACGTGTAAGGTCATATCAGGACAGCAAACAAGAATAACGTAGGGGAATAAAACTGACGTGAGGTTTGTATGCACACGATTAGCCTATTAGCACACGTGGGGGATCGGTGAAGTGCATGAGCAGAATAAACAAACGATAAAAGAAAATAAAAAAAATTAATTTGTTTTTATTCTGATCATAATGGTGAAGTGCACGCATTTGTTTCCGTCGCGGATCAGACAGGATGGCCGAATGAGTTAGACCTTCCGTCTCCCGTGTTGGGAGATCGAACCCACGACCCCAGGTGGAGTCAAACCAATGACTTAAAAGTTGATACTTGTCGCTTTCCTAGCCTGGTGTACCAGGTGGCGGCATGCCCTTCAGCAGCTCCCCAGACTCATTGAATCTCTTCTGTATCACAGCCAACAGGTTGATGTCGTCTGGGGCTGCCCGCTTCCCCTTTCCCCGCTCTCAGACTGGAGCGGGAGGTGTGGCGGGAACCTCTTCCTCCATCCCCAGCTCGAGATCAGTGCAGACATTCTCGGGAGCATCAAGATCCCCCTGCGCAGTGTCTATGGCAGCCATCACCTGGAAGACAAAATAATAAAATAACATAACTAACATGAATGCAAAACGATGTTTCCACAAATGAGGTCAACAACAACACAAGTCAACAATAAAGAACAACAAATATATAATGTTAAATGATTACCTTGATTTCTCAAGATTAATTATGTAAATGAGGTCAACAACAACACAAGTCAACAATAAAGAACAGCAACAAATATATAACGTTAAATGATTAAATTGATTTTTCAAGATTAATTATGTAAATAACATATATCGGTTTGTCGACTTCTCCAGAATAATAGGGGTTTTACGAGAATGCTAACGCCCACACTACCCCACACTAGACAGAGGGATAACAGATTTTGTACTTACAGTTCTGCAGGGCTCCGGGTGGTGCCTGATGACTGAACGCAGGAAACCAAACTTCTGCACAACCCTCTCAGTCAGCTCGGTGGGTCCGTCACCGCTCTTCTTTTTGTGGAGCCTCATGTTGGTGTCCCGGAGCGACTTGAACCACCCCTGCAGATGCATGGATGTCCTCCCCATTCCCTTTGCCTGGTCCTCCCACATCTTCCCCTTCCTGTCCGACCGGCGATAGTCCGTCATCTTCACGTTCCAGACGACTGGATTTTCCTGCAAGGAATCCAACATTTGGTCCTCCTCGGCTAGCGACAGAGAACATTTGCTTTTCTTCACGCTCTTCTTCTTGGCAGAGGCGAAGCCGGAGGTGCTAGTGGAGGCTGATGTGGAGGCCGAGGTGGTGGAGGCGACGGATGACACATGCAAGCTCCCATGAGAAGCAGGAGATGGAGAGCTGGAGCGGCGCCGCATCTGACTCTGCGTCTGCATCTCCACCTCATACTCCATTTCCATCTCTTCCTGCTGGCTAGGTGCAGAGTGGTGTGCTGGAAAGTGGTGTGCTGGAGAGTGGTGTGCTGGAGAGTGGTGTTCTGGAGAGTGGTGTGGTGAGGAGGCAGGTGACGACACTGGCAAAGGTGATGATGGTGATGGTGATGCTGGCAGAATGTGCTTCTTCCTGCCTCTCCCACGCCCTAGTCCTGTAGTGAGCAGGTAGGCAGCTGAAGCAGTGATGTTCTTAATGGCAGGCATGGTGGCAGTGTGTGGAGGAACCACAAACTCCAGGGTATTTATACCCAGGCGGCGACCGATCACGTGACCGGGCATGGCCTAAAACTGATTGCATACGTCATGCATATGCTTTGCACATGTTACGCGTAAGTTTTGAATATGTTATACACATGCTACTCATACGCCGCTACGCTAGGCATATGGTGGCCATACGGTGGCGTACGTTACTCATACACTGGACCTGTCACCTCCAACCGTCAAAGAACGTCCCAGCACCCCGAGTATACATCGTCATATGCTCCGTATATGTCGCTATACGCCAGGCATACGGTAGCCATATGCCAGCCATATGCTCCGCGTACGCACCATACATTGCTGAGACCGCCTGCGGTGTAGAAAGTTTGGCGTATGCCGACCTATTTTGATTTGAAATTTATTTCAACACGTTCGCACACGCCGCCGCCATACATCGTAGTGTGACAGGGCCTTCACATAGCGAGTGGAACCTAATGAAGAATGGCGGCAGTGACTGGTCGCCATGGTTACTGGTGTTGGATCTGAAAGGTTATAGCACTGTAAGTTACGCAAATCTGTATAGTTGCAGTGTGACAGCAAGTGCATCGCTGCAATATGTGATCATAGTGGAATAATAGGTTTGTGACAGCACATATTATGATGTATGTGATAGTGGTTGAATTATGGCCTTTGACAGTCCTTGAGTCATGGTGGTGTGACAGTGCACATTTTGTGCCATGTGACAGTCTTTGAGTCCTCTTGCCGTGACAGTGCACACTTTGTGGCATGTGAGAGTGCTTGATTCACGGTGGTGTGATAGTGCATATTTTGTGGTGTGTGACAATGATGGTGGTGTGGTGAGTTGTGTGGCATTTGACAGTGATGGTGGTGTGTGAGTTGTGTGGCGTGTGACAGTGATGGTGGTGTGTGAGTTGTGTGGCATTTGACAGTGATGGTGGTTTGTGAGTTGTGTGGCGTGTGACAGTGATGGTGGTGTATGAGTTGTGTGGTGTGTGACAATGATGGTGGGTGGTGTGTGAGTTGTGTGGCATGTGACATTGATGGTGGTGTGTGAGTTGTGTGGTATGTGACAGTGATGGTGGTGTGTGAGTTGTGTGGCGTGTGACAGTGATGGTGGTGTGGGTAACATGAATGCAAAACGATGTTTCCACAAATGAGGTCAACAACAAGCACAAGTCAACAATAAAGAACAACAAATATATAATGTTAAGATGATTAACTTGATTTCTCTCAAGATTAATTATGTAAATGAGGTCAACAACAACACAAGTCAACAATAAAAGAACAGCAACAAATATATAACGTTAATGATTAAATTGATTTTTCAAGATTAATTATGTAAATAACATATATCGGCTTTGTCGACTTCTCCAGAATAATAGGGGTTTTACGAGAATGCTAACGCCCACACTACCCCACACTAGACAGAGGCATAACAGATTTTGTACTTACAGTTCTGCAGGGGCTCCCGGGTGGTGCCTGATGACTGAACCGCAGGAAACCAAACTTCTGCACAACCCTCTCAGTCAGCTCGGTGGGTCCGTCACCGCTCTTCTTTTTGTGGAGCCTCATGTTGGTGTCCCGGAGCGACTTGAACCACCCCTGCACATGCATGGATGTCTTCCCCATTCCCTTTGCCTGGTCCTCCCACATCTTCCCCTTCCTGTCCGACCGGCGATAGTCCGTCATCTTCACGTTCCAGACGACTGGATTTTTCCCTGCAAGGAATCCAACATTTGGGTCCTCCTCGGCTAGCGACAGAGAACATTTAGCTTTTCTTCACCCCTCTTCTTCTTGGCAGAGGCGAAGCCTGAGGTGCTAGTGGAGGCTGATGCGGAGGCCGAGGTGGTGGAGGCAGCACGGATGACACATGCAAGCTCCCATGGAGAAGCAGGAGATGGAGAGCTAGGAGCGGCGCCTGCATCTGGCTCTGCGTCTGCATCTCTCCACCTTCATACTCCATTTCCATCTCTCTTCCTGCTGGCTAGGTGCAGAGTGGTGTGCGGAGAGTGGGTGCTGAGAGTGGTGTGCTGGAGAGTGGTGTTCTGGAGAGTGGTGTGGTGAGGAGGCAGGTGATGACACCGGCAAAGGTGATGATGGTGATAGTGATGCTGGCAGAATGTGCTTCTTCCTGCCTCTCCCACGCCCTAGTCCTGTAGTGAGCAGGTAGGCAGCTGAAGCAGTGATGTTCTTCTTGGCAGGCATGGTGGCAGTGTGTGGAGGAACCACAAACTCCAGGGTATTTATACCCAGGCGGCGACCGATCACATGACCGGGCATGGCCTAAAACTGATTGCATACGTCATGCATATGCTTTGCACATGTTACGCGTAAGTTTTGAATATGTTATACACATGCTACTCATACGCCGCTACGCTAGGCATATGGTGGCCATACGGTGGCGTACGTTACTCATACACTGGACCTGTCACCTCCAACCGTCAAAGAACGTCCCAGCACGCTGAGTATACGTCGTCATACGCTCCGTATATGTCGCTATATGCCAGGCATAGAGTAGCCATATGCCAGCCATACGCTCCGCGTACGCACCATACATTGCTGAGACCGCCTGTCGTGTAGAAAGTTTGGCGTATGCCGACCTATTTTGATTTGAAATTTATTTCAACACGTGTCGCACACCGCCGCCGCCATACATCGTAGTGTGACAGGGCCTTCACATAGCGAGTGGAACCTAATGAAGAATGGCGGCAGTGACTGGTCGCCATGGTTACTGGTGTTGGATCTGAAAGGTTATAGCACTGTAAGTTACGCACATCTGTATAGTTGCAGTATGACAGCAAGTGCATCGCTGCAATATGTGATCATAGTGTAATAATAGGTTTGTGACAGCACATATTATGATGTATGTGATAGTGGTTGAATTATGGCCCTTGACAGTCCTTGAGTCATGGTGGTGTGACAGTGCACATTTTGTGCCATGTGACAGTCTTTGAGTCCTCTTGCCGTGACAGTGCACACTTTGTGGCATGTGAGAGTGCTTGATTCACGGTGGTGTGATAGTGCATATTTTGTGGTGTGTGACAATGATGGTGGTGTGTGAGTTGTGTGGCATTTGACAGTGATGGTGGTGTGTGAGTTGTGTGGCGTGTGACAGTGATGGTGGTGTGTGAGTTGTGTGGCATTTGACAGTGATGGTGGTTTGTGAGTTGTGTGGCGTGTGACAGTGATGGTGGTGTATGAGTTGTGTGGTGTGTGACAATGATGGTGGGTGGTGTGTGAGTTGTGTGGCATGTTACATTGATGGTGGTGTGTGAGTTGTGTGGTATGTGACAGTGATGGCAGTGTGTGAGTTGTGTGTGACAGTGATGGTGGTGTGTGAGTTGTGTGGCATTTGACAGTGATGGTGGTGTGTCAGTTGTGTGGCATGTGCCAGTGATGGTGGTGTGTGAGTTGTGTAGCGTGTGATAGTGATGGTGGTGTGTGAGTTATATGGTGTGCGACAGTGACAGTGGTGTGTGAGTTATGTGGTGTGTGACAGTGATGGTGGTGTGTGAGTTGTGTGGCGTGTGACAGTGATGGTGGTGTGGGAGTTTGAGCTACATGTAAAGGACAGGGCGCGAGCTGCACGCTATCTCTCCTTTTTGTGACATTTCACCAGTAAATATCACCATCCAATAAAAACATGCAAATAGCAGTCAGTGATGTACTTCACCACGCTGGGTGTGCAGCTGGTACTCAGCCTGTCGACTTCACAGGCGTCTCGACACTGAAGGAGGACTCGCCGTGACTCATGTGACTCAGCGTCACTCAGACTGACTCAGTATGATTCTGAGTCACTACAGTGTGACTCAGGGTGACTCAGTGTGACTCACCATGACTCATGTGATTCAGCGTCACTCAGACTGACTCAATCTAATTCTGAATTACTGCAGTGTTACTCAGGGTGATTGAGCGTGACTAACTCTTGGTCAGTGTGACTCAGGGTGATTCAGTATGATTCTGAGTTACTGCAGTGTCACTCAGGGTGACTCAGTGTGATTCACTATGACTAACTCTGACCCAGTGTGACTCAGGCTGACTCATTGTGACTAACTCTGACTCAGGCTGACTCAGGGTTACTCAGGGTGACTCAGAGTGACTCAGGCTGACTCGGGGTGACTTAGGGTGACTCAGGGTGACTCAGGGTGAATCAGTGTGACTCAGTGTGACTCAGTGGCTCCCACTGTACTCACCCATCGGACGTGTAGTCAGGGTTACTAACCAGCCCGAGCTGCGTGCCACAAGTGGTCCACAACTGGTTCATCAATGGATGTGGTATGTGCTGTCCTCTCTTTGGGAAAGTGCATACAAAAGACCCCTTGCTGCTTATCGGAAAGAGTAGCCTATCTGGCGGCAGCGGTTTTCCTCCAAAGAAATATGTCAAAATGACCATGTATTTGATGGCCAATAGCTGATGATATGAAAAGTAATGTGTTCTAGAGGCGTCGTTAAATAAAACAAGCTTTATTTTGTGAGACCTCCTCCCCCCACCAGTGGAGTATTGGTGTCACCCAATCAGCAGCCGGCTGGTGCAGGGAGCCTCGTTATCGGGTTCAGAGAAGTCCTTCAGACATTCATTCACACATACCTTAGAGCATTGCCGGCAGATCTCTCCGCATAGATAACTTAATTTTAATTTAGCTCACATCTGACGGAGTTTAAGCTCCCTTTAAGACCCCCCCCCCCCCCCATCGTCTGCAGCTTCACGGCTCCTTCCCGACAAAGGACGGCGTCTCCCAGAATCCTCTGCATTCAAGACCCTAATCTTCATTAACAACTGAACATGACACTTCACACGCGGTGTCACGGGCTGAGAGGCTTTTCTGACGAGACACGGCTGACGTGAAATTAAGATGGAGATGTTGGGTCTTGGGAGGAGGTGACTGGGGTTATTCGTATTAACAACACCTGGGGATGAATCCGCATGGGTTTCGAGTTGTGGGAACGCGCGCTCAATGTAACTTTATTGTGCTTGAGTCTTGACTGTGAGCGTCTTGTCTGCAGTCACGTGACCTCTTGTCTACAGTCACGTGACCTCTTGTCTGCAGTCACGGGACCTCTTTCTACAGTCATGTGACCTATTGTATGCAGTCATGTGACTTCTTTCTGCAGTTATGTGACCCATTGTCTGCAGTCATGTGACCTCTTGTCTGCTGTCATGTGACCTCTGCATGCTGCAAACAGGTGACTCTTGTCTTCAGTCATGTGACCTATTGTCTGCAGCCATGTGACCTCACGTCTGCAGTCACATGACATCTTTTCTGCAGTCACGTGACCTCTTATCTGCCGTCATGTGACTTCTTGTCTGCAGTCATGCGACCCATTGTGTTCAGTCACCTGACTTCTTGTCTGCAATCACATGACCTATTGCCTCCAGTCACCTGGCCTCTGTCTGCAGTCACATGACATATTGTATGCAGTCTCATGAGCTCTTGTCTGCAGGCATATGGCCTCTTGTCTGCAGTCACATGACTTCTTTCTGCCATCATGTGACTTCTTTCTGCAGTCACGTGACCCGTTGTCTGCAGTCACGTGACTTATTGTCCCCAGTCACGTGATATCTTGTCTGCAGTCATAAGACATCTTTTCTGCAGTCACATGACCTCTTTTCTGAAGTCATATGACTTCTCGACTGCAGTCACGTGACCCATTGTCTGCAGTCACATGCCCTCTTTTATGCAGCCATGTGACCTCTTGTATACAGTCACATGACCTCTTGTCTGCAGTCACGTGACCTCTTGTATTCAGTCACATGACCTCTTGTATGCAGTCTCATGCCTTTTTGTCTGCCGTCACGTGACCTCTGCACGGTGCAGACAGGTGCCCTCTTGGAGGAAGTAGAGCTGGCTCACCGTCAGTTTCCTGAGAGTAATGGTAACAGTTAGCCATGAGCAGCACCCGTCAGCGTTCTGTGTGTGCAGCACCCGTCAGCGTTCTGTGTGCGTGCAGCACACGTCAGCGTTCTGTTTGTGTGTCGCACCCATCAGCATTCTGTGTGAGCAGCACCCATCAGCGTTCTGTTTGTGTGCAGCACCCATCAGCGTTCTGTTTGTGTGCAGGACCCATCAGCGTTCTATTTGTGTGCAGCACCCATCAGAGTTCTATTTGTGTGCAGCACCCATCAGCGTTCTGTTTGTGTGCAGCACTCGTCAGCGTTCTGTTTGTGTGCAGCACCCATTAGCATTCAAGTTGTAGAGTGTGGCGACTGGTTAGGGTCAGGGTAAGTGGCAGCCGTTTTTATTTTTTTAAATAGAGTAAGTGGCGCTTAGGCTGCATGTGTGGGGGATGTGGGGGATGTGGGGGATGTGGTGGATGTGGTGGATGTAGGGGATGTGGGGGAAGCCCTGGTGTCTGGGTATATATCTGTTCAACGCGTTCATTTCACAATCTATTTAGTTGAGCTTCTGTGACAATGCTAGTAGCGTGAGATGCTTTCGGCTTGAAGACTTTGTACCAAGCACACACACCACACACACCACACACCATACACAACACCACACGCATCACAAACACCACACACACCACCCACCACACCACACGCACCACATGCACCACACACACCACACACCACACACACCACACACCAAACCACATACACACAACACACCACACACAACACACACCACACGCACCACACAACACACATCACACACACCACACATCACACACACACACATACACACCACACACCACACACCACACACACACACACCACACACCACACACCACACACCATAATGCCTCACTTACTGCAGACCAGCCAGCCCCAACTCAGCTACCCACCCAACACCCCACACCCACTACCTCTCACCTCTCGTGGCCTCGTTTCTGGACACGCTAGTTGACGACAATTAAAGCGGTTCGCGGCCGTTGCCTTCGTATTACGACAAGTCACGTGACCTGCCGCCAGCCGGTGTGTGACGAGTCACCTGACGTGACGAGTCTGCAATAGTCTGGGTCAATAACGGTGGCGCCGTCTGGTGAGGAATTCATTTATTAAATTTCCTGTTTGTGAGGCGCATGCGCGTGCATGTGGACATGTGAGGCCGAGTGGCCCCGACTGGCGCCGACTGGTGGGAGACGCGGGTGGTGATTAGCTGTCTGGATCAGCGTCAATCAGCCAGTCACCAATGTTACTCGGGACGCCACCACCTGAAGCCCACCTCATTAACCACGTCAATCAGCCAGTCACCAATAGACTGGTGGTGCCACCAGTGGGAGCCTGCCTCATTAACCATGCCAATCAGCCAGTCACCAATAGACTGGTGGTGTCACCACCGGGAGCCTCCCTCACTAACCACGTCAATCAGCCAGTCTCCAATAGACTGTCGGTGCTACCACCGGGAGCCTCCCTTACTAACCATGTCAATCAGCCAGTCCCCAATAGACTGGTGGTGTCACCATTGAGAGCCTGCCTCACTAACCACATCAATCAGCCAGTCCCTAATAGACTGGTGGTGCCACCACCGGGAGCCTTCCTCACTAACCACATCAATCAGCCAGTCACCAATAGACTGGTGGTGCCACCACCGGGAGCCTGCCTCATTAACCATGTCAATCAGCCAGTCCCCAATAGACTGGTGGTGCCACCACCAGGAGCCTCCCTCACTAACCACGTCAATCAGCCAGTCCCCAATAGACTGGTCGTGCCACCAGTCTCTTAAAGACTGGTGGCGCCACCACCGGCACCCCAGCTCACTAACCGCTCCCGAAGGTCTGCGATTGAGCCTACATAATGAGATGAATCCCGTCAACTTGTTAGAATTGGGTTTGAAATTCAATTAGCCATATACTAGTATGATATAGGTATACTTTTGTTGTATGTATTCATCCACTTTAGGGTGATTGTCCGTCCTGCTTATACACCTGGTAAATCTCTACAATTACTAACATTGAGTAGCATTATTATGAGTTGAGCGCCCGCCTCTCGTTCTGGTAGGTCGTGGAATTCGAACCCTCGGGTTCGAACCCTGGCCGAGTCAAACGTATAACTTAAAAAATTGATATTTGTCACTACCTAGCCTGACAATCGACATTACTACTAGGACAGAGCAAGTGGAATAATGAAGACCAATTGTCCACGATTGAAATTCCACCTGCTTAAAGTGGCACAGTCCGATGGTGTTGAGTTTCTGTCATTTTCTGGGATAAATATACTAACTTGATCGTTAGAATGTACCTTACTTTAGTTTGAAGTAACTTTTATTTTAAATTGCAATCTTTTGAGATATTTGACATGCAAACATGCAAAGTTAATTTTGGTAAGGATGCCAAAATTCTGACACTGTTATACTCCTGCTGTAACATATTCTATTAAATTGTGTCATTATTTATTCCCTTTGATGTGGTGACAAATGTTTAATAAGTGCACTAGCATCTAAAGGCCCTGCCACACTACGACATAACGACGTCAGCGTAGGGAGAACGTGAAGAAGGTTGAACTTCTCGGCGTAGTATGCAAATTTGGGCACAAGTTGAACGTGGATGCAGCATAGTTGACGAGAGCGGAACGTCGGTAAAGCATAGTGATACCGTCATTCAACGAGAGAGGACAAGGTCAGTACGCTTACGGAACGTTATGAACGTTATTCCATCGCCAGAACTACGTTACGTGACGTTACATATGTCATGACACGGTGGCGAAATGTTGAACGTACGTTGAACGTACGTTCTCCTGACCTTCTCCTGATGTTCTCCTGACGTTCTACTGACGTTCCCATTACGCCGCGTGGATGTTTCCACCGGGTTTAATGTGGGTCAACGTAGTGGAATGTAGTTGAACGTGGTGAGCAGCGTTTGACAAACGTCCGTTTAACGTCATTGACGTTCGCTGAACGTGTACAGAACGTATGGCGAACTGTAAACCCTTACGTTCGATTTACGTCGAAAGTTTTGAACAGGTTCAAAACTTTGACGCACGCCGACGTAACACGACGTAACGTGACGTAGCTCGACGTCAGTCTAAAGTCATTCTGACGTCATCATAACGTAACCCAATGTACGTCAACGTAATGACGAAACGTGATCACGTCAGGCTTACGTTTGCTCGTTACGTCGTAGTGTGACAGGGGTATAAGTCAGATATGTAGAATCAAATCTAGATAATTGTTTCGGTTTTGAAAATATGATATTTTCATCGGACTATGCAGCTTTAATCAACGAATGTACCAGAAACTAAAAGCTTTAAAAAAAATATTACATAACAGGATATTCTTTTCATGTACATCTGTTTGCAAATAATGACGGTTAACTATTACATAATGTGTGTCTAACAAATCACAAAAACGGCATCCGTCATGACAATTCAAGTGTTGGAGAGGTTTGTGAATTATGAAGCTTGACAACATGGTTTGTTAAAGCTGCATAGTCCGATGAAGCATAACATTTTCAAAACCAAAGCAATTATCCAGGTTTGATGCTACATATATAACTTAGATACCGATGCACTTATTAAGCATTTGTTTCTGCATAGAAATGAATACCGAAGCAATTTAATAGAACCTGTTACTGAAGAAGCCTATGGTGTCAGAATTTAAGCATGCTTGCCAATACTAATTTGACATATTTGCACATCAAATATCTCAAAAGTTAGCCATTTAAAATCAAAGTTACTTCAAACTAGAGTAAGGTAGATTATAACAATCAATCTAATGTTTTTATCTCAGAAATATTACAGAAACACAAATCCATCGGACTATGCAACTTCAAGCTGGTCTTAATTCAACAACATTGAACTGTTACTTAATGCATATTGTTGCATCTGCATTCATTTGATATACAGGTTGGTTGGTTGTTGGAGTCTTACGCCCTGGCAACATCTAAGATCATATCAGGACGGGTACCGACTTGTGGCAGTGCACCACTGGGAGACCAGGCCACCAGCACCATGACCTGATATCTCACACAATCACTTTTATCCTGACGCTGAGCCAACCAGTCATTGCCCTATCCTATTTATGCCAAGCGCCTTGCTAGGAAGCGACAAGTATCAATTTTTAAGTCATTGGTTTGACTCGACCAGGGTTTGAACCCATGGGATAGAATCCCACGATCTACCAAAACGGGAGATGGATGCTCAACTCATTCGGCCATCCCGTCTGGTCTGATACACAGGTACTTCTTCTGCATGGCCGAATGGCACAAGTGCCATATGAAGTTGCAGAACAGCTCTGTCCACGTTTAATATAAATGACAAACATTATTGTGCCTAGGTGTAGGCGTCATGAGTGTGGGTGTTAAAGGTGATTCCAAATGGGCCTCAGCTTTGACACATGTGGAATGACCCCGCTCTCAGAGACAGCGTGCTTTATCTGCTGGTATATAATTGGAGCGTGGCTCTAAGGGATCGGGGTGTAGATGGGGGGGGGGGGGGGGGAGGGGGGAGCCAGTTTGTGTGAGGGAGAGAGGGGAGATTGGATACAGGGTGTGTGAGTGGGAGAGAGGGCATTGGGGCAGGGTGTGTGAGGGGGAGATTGGGGCAATGTGTGTGAGGGGGAGATTGGGGCAGTGTGTGTGAGGGGGAGATTGGGGCAATGGGTGTGAGGGGGAGATTGGGGCAGTGTGTGTGAGGGGGGAGGGGAGATTGGATAAGGGTGTGTGAGTGGGAGAGAGGGGAGATTGGATACAGGGTGTGTGAGTGGGAGAGAGGGTATTGGGGCAGGATGTGTGAGTGGGAGAGAGGGTATTGGGGCAGTGTGTGTGAGGGGGAGATTGGGCAGTGTGTGAGGGGAGATTGCTGCAGTGTGTGTGAGGGGGAGGGGGTATTGGGGACAGGGTGTGTGAGGGAGAGAGGGGAGATTGGGGGCAGGGTGTGTGAGAGGAAGAGGGGAGATTGGGGGCAGGGTGTGTGAGGGGGAGATTGGGGCAATGTGTGTGAGGGGGAGATTGGGGCAGGGTGTGTGAGGGGGGAGGGGAGATTGGGGACAGGTTGTGTGATGGGGAGAGAGGGTATTGGGGGCAGGGTGGGTGATAGGGAGAGAGGGTATTTGGGACAGGGTGTGTGAGGGGGAGAGGGGAGATTGGGGACAGGATGTGTGAGGGGGAGAGGTGAGATTTGGGGCAGGGTGTGTGATGGGGAGAAGGAAGATTGGGGGCAGGGTGTGTGAGAGGAAGAGGGGAGATTGGGGGCAGGTTGTGTGAGGGGGAGAGGGAGGATTGGGGGCAGGTTGTGTGAGGGGGAGAGGGGGGGATTTGGGGCATGGTGTGTGAGGGAGATTGGTGAGATTGAGGGCAGGGTGTGTGATGGGGAGAGGGGTATTGGAGGCAGGATGTGTGAGGGGGAGACGGGGGAGTGGGGTCAGGGTGTGTGAGGGGTAGAAAGGGGATTGGGGGTAGGGTGTGTGAGGGAGAGACGGGAGATTGGAGGTAGGGTGTGTGAAGGAGAGAGGGGATATTGGGGACAGGGTGTGTGAGGGGGAGAGGGGGAAATTGGGGACAGGGTGTGTGAGGGGGACAGGGGGTATTGGGGGCAAGGTTTGTGAGTTGAAATTGGGGGCAGGGTATGTGAGGGGGAGAGGGGAGATTGGGGGCTGGTCGTGTGGGGGGGGGGGAAAGGGAGGGATTTGGGGCAGGGTGTGTGGGGCGGAGAGGGGGAGATTGGGGGCAGGATGGGTGAGGGAGAGAAGGGGTATTGGGGGCAGGTTGTGTGAGGGGGAGAGGGGAGATTGGGGGTAGGGTGTGTGAGGGGGAGAGGGGAGATTGGGGGAAGGGTGTGTGAGGGGGAGAAGAGAGATACTAGTTGCAGATGGGAGAAGATGGGAGATGGGGGCAGGTGTGTGAGGGGGAGAGGGGAGATTGGAGGCAGGGTGTGTGAAGGGGAGAGGGGAGATTGGGGGCAGGGTGTGTGAGGGGGAGAAGAGAGATAATAGTTGCAGATGTAATGGTGCAGTCACACTACAACGGTTCTCCCGGCGTGCCGCCAATGCGCTAAATATATTCAACGCATCGAGAAACGTCAAACTTTTCGGCGTGTTTTGAGAAAACTTGACGCAGCGCAGCGTGTTGGCAGCGTGTTGCTGGTGTGTTATTGGCACACCGCCAACGTATTGCGCTGGTGGGGGGGGTGGAAAACAAAAAATCCCACGCTTGATTAGCGTGTTATCGACGTGTTATCGCCGTGTTATCGGCGTGTTGCCAGCGCATTAAACCAAGTCGGCGGGTTGAAAGCGTGTTATCAACGTGTTATGGACGTGTTATCGGCGGGTTGCCGGCGCGCTATCAGCGCGTTGAGTGTGTGGGAAAGGTCCATAGCATTATATACTCAAACCCAACATGCTGACGACACGTCCGCAGAATGCCAGCGGACCGCCGCCGACGCGCCAGCAACACGTTCACATGCACCAGCAACACGTCCAGACACGCAAGCAACATGTCCACATGCGCCAGCAACACGTCCACACGTGCCAGCAGCATGTTCAACCCATCGAGAACCGCTGGAGCAATGCCAATAACGAGCCCCAAACCCGTTGATGGAATGTTACCAACGCGTTGACGGGCCTGTCGCAGTTGGGGGAAAATTCCACGACGTTGATGAACGTTTCTCAACGCGCTACTAGCGGGCTGGCTATGCGCTGGTAATGCGTGTTGACGTCCTGCAAACGTGCCCGTAACGCGCTACGCAACCAGTCAGCGCGCGTCGGGCAGCATCGAAAGTTTTGTGCAAGCACAAAACTTTCTGCCTGACACACGCCGACGTGTTGGTTCAGACTCAACGTGTACCGACGTGTAGCGACGCGCCGGTAATGCGTTTGTAACGCGCCGGTAAGTCATCTGGACGCGTCCGGACGTATCCTGACATTTCGCCCAAAAACCCAACATGTTGACACACATTGTCCAACGTTGGTGAGACACATCATAGTGTGACTGCGGCATTAGGCACCGGAATCTGAATGTAATTAGGTCAGGAAATAGTGACCTGATTATGCACGAAGCCACAGGTAGAGAGCATTGTGTGATCGCGAGCCGATAGGGGGCGAGCTGATAGGGAGAGCTGGTAGGGGGGTGACACAATGAGGTGACCTGATAGGGGGCAAGACAATAGGCAGAGCCGATAGGGGGCGACACAATAGGCAGAGCCGATAGGGGGTGACACAAAAAGCAGAGCCGATAGGAGGCGACACAATAGGCAGAGCCGGTGGGAGGTAAAACAATAGGCAGTGCTGATAGGAGGCAACACAATAGGCAGAGCCGATAGGGGGTGAGTCAATAGGCAGAGCCAATAAGGGGTGGCACAATAGGCAGAGATGATAGGAGGCAACACAATAGACAGCGCCGATAGGAGGTGGCACAATATACCGAGTTGATAGGGGGTAACACAATAGGCAGAGCCGATAGGGGGCGACACAATAGGCAAAGCCGATAGGGGGTGACACAAAAAGCAGGGCCGATAGGAGGTGACACAATAGGCAGAGCCGATGGGAGGTAAAACAATAGGCAGAGCTGATAGGATGCAACACAATGGGCAGAGCTGATAGGGGGTGACACAATAGACAGAGCCGATAAGGGATGGCACAATATCCAGAGCTGATAGGGGGTGACACAATAGGCAGAGCTGATAGGGGGTGACACAATATGCAGAGCCGATAGGAGCTGACACAATAGGCAGAGCCGATAGGAGCTGACACAATAGGCCGAGCCGATAGGGTGTGACACAATAGGCAGAGCCGATAGGGGGCGACACAATAGCCAGAGCTGATAGGGGGCGACACAATAGCCAGAGCTGATAGGGGTGACATAATAGGCAGAGCTGATAAGGGGCAACACAATAGGCAGAGCCAATAAAGGGCGACACAATAGGCAGAGCCAATAGGGGGCGACACAATAGTCAGAGCCGTTAGGGGGCACAATAGGCAGAGCCAATATGGGGCAACACAATGGACAGAGCCGAGAGCAGGCAACACAAGCGGCAGACCAGATAGGAGGCAACACAATAGGCAGACCAGATAGGAGGCAACACAATAGGCAGAGAACTCTACTTTGTGCGAATATTATTTTCATTTGATCCAGGTATTATTTCCAAAGACTAAAATAACAATGTGGAACATAAGACCCAGATATTATGTCAAAAGATAAATCTAGATTGATGGAGGATAATGCTTTATGTAAATATTGTCCAGGATGATGTTGCTCTGCTCACCCTCTTCTATCAGTATCAGGTGGATCATCTTTCTTCCTGAATCTCTGTATACTGGAAATGACCACATTGCCTGCCTGCGTGCTCAAAGTAAGCATTCACTACTCGACAGATGCTCACATCCAAGTCTAAGATGTAGCTTCTTCCTCTTTGGAGCAAAATTTAGATCTTCATATAAATAAATAATGGGTTTTTGTTAAGGGGAAACCAGTACCACAGATCTCCATATTCACTCCGCATCTATGTTAGTATGCAAATTACATAACTGTATAAATAAAGATGCAAAACCTGAAAAAGATCAAACCATATTTAATTTCACTGCAGTGACCTTTAAGATCGATTGATAATGATTTAATATAATTTATGAGGATAAATCATTGTTGGAAGGATCTAGTAAATTTACGCCACCAACCTGAACTATGATGAGGATGAAGGCGATGAGAACCTGTGAGAACGGTGACGTCAGTGAAGGCATCACCTTCGTCCGCTTCCCAGCATAAAATATCCGAAAGATGCGATTAGTTCTCGTCAATAGTGAAGAGTAAACGATGGCAAAGCTGACATTGAAGCCTACATAGTTGAAGACACACACTGCAGTGTTTGGCTTACTGATGAATGTGAAGACAAGGAAGTATTGGACAAAGACCCCGGACAGCATCATGTAACTCAGCTCCCTACTCGTTGCCTTGATGATGCGCGCACCATTGTTTTGGATGAAGATGACAAGGATGACACAGGACCCGAGAAGTCCACTGCATGACAGTGCAGCAAAAGCAAGTGCCAGGGGCTCGTGCCACTGTAGGTATGTTGGTGTGATGAGGAGACAGCTCTGTGCATCCACACTCGGCCAGTGGAGGGTAGTGCAAGGGGAGCACTTCGTAGCGCCATCTTGGGGGATTTCATTGCGTGCGCACGGCAGACAGATCCAGCAGCATGTGTTCTTGCGGTATGAGTAAATCTCCCCCCTGGCGCACTTCCTTCCACAGCCTAATGACTCAGGCACACTCTGGTTGATGGCCATGTGGGTCGCCCACACCACTTGGCTACTGTTGATCGTCAACTTCCGGTTGCTTTTGTTCCAGATGCCAACACGGGTCACCTTTGACCCCTTTGCAGAGGAGGAATCATTGCGGAATTGTAAGATCTCATACCGCCCTAGGACATCGCCATTCTCATCGAAGGAGATATTGCCAGTGATGCCAGTGAACTTGACCTTCTTGAGGTACTTAAGCAGGAGAGGGCCTTTCACACAGGCAGCCTGTTGTCGAGGTGCAAGATGCTCGCAGTGGTCTTTTATGACAGAGTGAATAGCATGTGCAAAAGTGAAGATGCTGTCGATGATGTTTCCAATAATGGTTCCTGTTGTGTAGTCAGGCGAGTTTCTGATCTTCTCATAACCTGTGCAGGTCTCACCCCACTTACACTTGAACAGCCGCTCCCACAGCTGCTTTAACCAAGGGTTGCGTGTGTTGTTCATGGGTGATAGAGCCTCAAAGTATTGCTCAAACTTCTTTGCCTCACCATAGTATGGTCGCAGAGTTAGAGTGCCGATAGTGGCATCTTCAACACCATCAAAATCATCCATGTTCACCCCAAGCCCATCGCTGCCGATCCACACAAACTGCCCAATCATGTCAAGCTGCTTAGTGGCGAGGAAGACACCATGTGCGTCTTCCTGGTCAACGAACATCACCACAATGTGCGCATTTTGCTCATGTAGATCTGTCACTATCTTCTCAAAGTGCTTTTGCTCTGCCTGACTTGGAATGGCGATCAAGGCACCAATGCACACTCCTTGTTCAGTGGCCAGATGTTTGAGTGACTTGACCGCTTCTTCACCATAGCTGCCCATTGAGTGCACCATGGCAACAAAGGTCCAGTTGAAGTGCATGATCAGGTCCAGGATGGCCTGCACCTGCAGCCTGTCAGGTGGGATCAGCCGCATGAAATAAGGGAAGTTGTGCTTGTTGCTCAGCAGGTCTGTGGTGGATATCGGGCTGATCTGTGGGATGCGGAAGATGTTCAGCACATTCGCAATTATCATGCTTGCAGGGCTGTTCTCAGCACCAACTACACCCACCACATCATAGAAGTCATGTGGTCGCACTCTGCCTTCATTTCCGCTTTTTCTGCGTGATCCCAAAACGCACTCAGCTTCACAGCCCGCGTTTGGTCGGTCAACAACGGGGAAGAAATGCAAGGTCTGTGCCAGCGCATTCAGTGGCTTCATGCAGTCATCCATGATGACAAAGCCAAGCTTAGTGTTTGGCAACAGCTTTGGGGATTTGTTGATCTCAGCGATGGCGAAGGCGACTGCCTCCACATTCTGCATGACTCCCGAGTCCCGTAATTCCTCACTGCAGGAGTCATTCTTGGAGAGGTGGATGGAGAAGATGGCACCCAGGTTGATGTCTGCCACTTGGCTGTAGACATGAGGTGGTGTAACATCTCGGTCACCCAGCATCAATAGCGACTGCTTCGGAGTGACAGCCAACTGAGCACCGAGTGTCCCAGGGCAGCAGGCCACCAGGGCAATACCCACCAGGAGCCAGCATGTTCCGTCTGTTGGCTGAGGTCTGGGCTGAGTCCGCGACTTTGAATCCGCTGCAGTCTCCCCGCATTCTCCACACGCCGACATCTTACAGTGGGGAATGAGAACTGCTCGCCGTTTGAGTCGTCACAAAACACGTGACCTGCAGGCCGGCCTCTCATTGGCTGACCTCACCAACCCTTCCCACAGTGCTTTGTCACATAGTTCTACGGTGCACATGGTTCCAGTTGAGCCTCCAGCTCTCAGGGTGCAGGGTGCAGGGTGCAGGGTGAAGGGTGCAGGGTGCAGGGTGAGGGTGCAGGATGCAGGGTGCAGGATGCAGGGTGCAGGGGGCAGGGTTCTGGGTGCAGGGTGCAGGGTGCAGGGTGCAAGGTGCAGGGTGCAGGGTGCAGGGTGCAGGGTGCAGGGGGCAGGGTTCTGGGTGCTGGGTGCAGGGTGCAGAGTAGATCGTCTAAGACAGCCTCCGACTAACCACAGATGATTGCGGTTCTTAATTTAGTGGATAATCACAAGGTCTTCCTGTCGGGCAGTCACTGACAGCCACCCGTAGATGTCCTGAATGTGCCCGGCGCGAGTTGCAGCTGCCCGCCACCAGGTGGTGTCGACTGCCGCTCCCCGGTCCGGCCGTGGCCCCCGATCCGGCCGACTGCCGTCCCCCGGTCCGGCCAGCTTCCGTCCCCCGGTCCGGGTAGCTGTCACCTGGTTTCCGTCGCTTTCCACCCCGCAATATTACACCCGGACGAACCTGTGTGCAGTCGTAATGCGGTCGGGTAAAACTGCCTCCTGGGAAATGGTACACTGTGTTATAGTTAATAGCAGAAGCTCCTCTGTTTTAAATAGAGCATGGTGACCAATGTGAGGTGTGAGATGTGAGGTGTGTGGTGTGACTGTGAGTGAGGTGTGTGGGGTGTCGTGTGGGGTGTGTCGTGTGTCGTGTGTCATGTGTGGTGTGTGGTGTGTGAGGTGTGAGGTGTGTGATGTGAGACGTGTGGTGTGTGATGTGAGGTGTGTGTTGTGTGGTGTGAGGTGTGTGTGTGTGTGTGTGGTGTGTGTGTGTGGTGTGTGGTGTGTAGTGTGTGGTGTGTGAGGTGTGTGGGGGTGATGTGTGATGTGAGGTGTGAGGTGTGTGATGTGAGGTGTAGGGTGTGTGTGGTGTATACTGTGAGGTGGGTGGTGAGTGGCGTGTGGTGTGTGGTGTGGTGTGTGGTGTGTGGTGTGGCGTGTGTGGTGTGTGAGGTGTGTGATGTGAGATGTGTGGTGTGTGATCGAGTGGTGGTGTGAGGTGTGTGGTGTGGTGTGGGTGTGCATGTGGTGAGTGTGAGGTGGGGGTGTGTGAGGTGTGTGGTGTGTGGTGTGTGGTGTGTCATGTGTGTGAGGTGTGAGGTGTGTGATGTGAGGTGGGTGATGTGATGTGTGGGGTGTGTGTGGTGTATAACGTGAGGTGTGTGGTGAGTGGTGTGTGTGGGACGTGTGTTGAAATGTGAGGTGTGAGCTGTGTGTTGAAATATGAGGTGTGAGGTGTGTGTTGAGGTGTGAGGTGTTAGGTGAGTGAGTTAGGCCGTGCTGTGTCGTGGTTTCCACCCTTACCCCGGTGCTGTGTGGTGTGAGTTGAGGTGTGATGTGTGATGTGTGTGTTGAAGTGTGAGGTGAGTGAGTTATCCTGATCTGTGTCGTTGTTTCCGCCCTTATCCCGGTACTGTGAGGTGTGAGGTGTGTGTTGACATATGAGGTGTGAGGTGTGTGAGTTATGCTGTATCGTGGTGTCCCGGCCTTACCCCGGCGACGACCCGGCACCACACAGTCCTTTGCCTGTTGACTGCGAAGTGAGTTGTTTCTCGCTGAAACCAGCGACAGACAGCCGGGCGGACCCACCAGACGCAGCACCAGTTCTAGAAGTAGAACACACCGAGCCGTGACGTCACCAGACCCAGCACCACTTCTCGAACACAGCGAGCCATGACGTCACCTGACACAACACCACTTCTAGAACACGCCGAGCTGTGATGTCACCTAACACAGAACCACTTCTAGAATACACTGAGGCATGACGTCAACAGACCCAGCACCACTTCTAGATCACGCTGAGCCGTGATGTCACCTGACACAACACCACTTCTAGAACACCCTGAGCAGTGACGTCATCTGACACAGCACCACTTCTAGAACACCCCGAGCCGTGACGTCACCTAACACAGCAACACTTCTAGAATACACCGAGCCGTGACGTCAACAGACCCAGCACCACTTCTAGAACACGCCGAGCCGTGACGTCACCTGACACAACACCACTTCTAGAACACCCTGAGCAGTGACGTCACCTGACACAGCACCACTTCTAGAACACCCCGAGCCGTGACGTCACCTAACACAGCAACACTTCTAGAATACACCGAGCAGTGATGTCACCAGACCCAGCTGGGATGGCAATTACGCGTCAGTTAGGTCACGTGACACTCACGTGGTGTCCGAGTCCAGTGTGGGAATGTCGGTCGGAGAGCAGCTCCCGGCGTCTGGCAACGACTAGCGGCGACAGGCGGAACAGGGCCGGGGCCGAGGTCGGGAAGCGGCAGCAGCGAGTGGGGGGGGGGGGGGGGGCAGGGGGGGGGAGGGGGGGGGGGGGGGGAGGGGAGGGGAGGGGGGGTCCTGCTGGCTCCCACCGGCAGGGCGGGCTGAGGGCGGGCCAGAGCGGGCTGGACTGTAGGCTCCTACCCGCGAGGCGGGCGATGGGCGGGCTGAGGGTGGGCAGAGGGCGGGGCTGTAGACGGTGTGAGCAGCTCGGCTCAGTAGCTTCACGTCGGTGTGAACCTCGTGGTGACGTCACGTGGGAGTTTGAGCGCCTCTCCCTGCGCCGTGAGCCGCGCGTCTGGTACCGGACGTGACGTCACGCATCTCCCCGCGCGCTGCGGGCCGGCCAGGTTAAGAGCGGTACGCGCAGCTCAGTCCCCCCACCCCACCCCTACCCCGCCCACCGCCGCTCCTCCTGCAGGCGGGTTTCCTCCCACCAGCCCGTGCTCTCCGTACTTCCGGGCTGACACGCCCCGCCTCGCCCCGCCCCGCCCCGCCCGCCCAGCCCCGCCCGCCCCGCCCCGCTCCGCTCCGTCCCACCCAGCCCAACCCCACCCCAAATCGCCCTCCGCCCAGCCCCCCCACCTGCCCGCCGCCCCGCTCCGTCCTGCCCCACCTCTCTTTGTCCCGCCCCGCCCCACCACGCCCTGCCCCCACCTCACCCACTCCTACCTGTTTGCCACCTGGGGGGCTGCAGGGGGCGCCACCTGGTGGGATCCAACCGGTGGTTTCCGCGCATGAGTGCAGGAAGGTAAGAGTGGGCAGCCGGTGGTGGTATTGCGATCACATACCTGATGTGTTGTCAAGTCGCTTCTCAGGTCACTGCCTTGATGACTTTACTGTCACTCCAGGTGACCTTTCTGTCCGCAACCCACCCTCTGGTGACCTTTCTGTCTGCAACCCGCCCTCTGGTGACCTTTCTGGCCGCAACCCGCCCTCTGGTGACCTTTCTGTCTGCAACCCGCCCCCCGGTGACCTTTCAGGCCACAACCTGCCCTCTGGTGACCTTTCTGGCCTCAACCCGCCCCCTGCTGACCTCTTTGTCCGCAACCCGCCTCCTGGTGACCTTTCTGGCTGCAACCCACCCCCTGGAGAACTTTCTGACCTCAACCCACCCCCTGGTGACCTTTCTGGCCGCAACAATCCCCTGGTGACCTTTCTGGCCACAACCCAACCCTCGTGACCTTTCTGGCCTCAACCCGCCCCCTGGTGACCTTTCTGTCTCACAACCCGCGCCCCCTAGTGACCCTCTCTCTGGCCTCAACCCGCCCCCTGGTGACCTTTCTGTCTACAACCCGCCCCCTAGTGACCTTCTCTGGCCTCAACCCGCCCCCCTGGTGACCTTTCTGTCTACAACCCGACCCCCTAGTGACCTCTCTGGCCTCAACCCGCCCCCTGGTGACCCTTCTGTCTACAACCCGCCCCTTAGTGACCTCTCTGGCCTCAACCCGCCCCTTGGTGACCTTTCTGTCCTACAACCCGCCCCTTAGTGACCTCTCTGGCCTCAACCCGCCCCCTGGTGACCTTTCTGTCTACAAACCCGCCCCTTAGTGACCTTTCTGGCCTCAACCCGCCCTCTGGTGACCTTTCTGTCTATAACCCGCCCCCTAGTCACCTCTCTGGCCTCAACCCGCCCCTTGGTGACCTTTCTGTCTACAACCGCCCCCTAGTGACCTCTCTGGCCTCAACCCGCCCCTTGGTGACCTTTCTGTCTACAACCCGCCCCTTAGTGACCTCTCTGGCCTCAACCCGCCCCCTGGTGACCTTTCTGTCTAAAACCCGCCCCCTAGTGACCTCTCTGGCCTCAACCCGCCCCTTGGTGACCTTTCTGTCTACAACCCGCCCCTGAGTGACCTCTCTGGCCTCAACCCGCCCCCTGGTGACCTTTCTGTCTACAACCCGCCCCCTAGTGACCTCTCTGGCCTCAACCCGCCCCCTGGTGACCTTTCTGTCTACAACCCGCCCCTTAGTGACCTCTCTGGCCTCAACCCGCCCCCTGGTGACCTTTCTGTCTACAACCCGCCCCCTAGTGACCTCTCTGGCCTCAACCGCCCCCTGGTGTCGTACTGCGCTCACCACCGCCTTGTCCTCTATAGCCTCCTGTGGTTGGGCTTTGAAGGAACTTCTCATGGCAGCTATTTAGTCCGCACATTAGAAGACGAATACCGCCATCACACCAAAGTAGTTCTTACTATGTTCTTGAAAATGTTGCTGAACGGGCTCATACTGTGCGCGAATGGAGTGAACGTAGTAGCAACGTTTTATGAACCACATGGACGGGCAAGGACGGAAGCGAGCGCCACAACTTTGAGCATGCTGTTTTAGAATGGCGTCGGACGTTTTGGTGTGTTGGGGGTGTTAGTCCCCGCATGAAGCCTGGGGCCACATGCAGGAGTCAGTGTTAGTGGGGTTTGGTGTTAGAGCCTGTTACCGTTTAGCTATCACCGACGTCGGGAACTGTGTCAAGTTGTATGCAGGAGCGCGTAACACTTTCATTATAGCTAAACGTGAATTTATTTATAGATTATTAGGCTTAAATATATTAAATGCTATCATATTTAACAGAATTAGATACGCAATAAGTGAAATTTGATGAAATTAACCCTAAATTCGAAGCAATATTAACGCTGCCGCCGTAACAGCGGCGATATTAATATTTATATTTTTGAATCGACGAACGTAAAGTAAACAAATCGCCGCAGCTTTCTTAGTGGTGCGCCTGTTGCCGGCGTGCAACGCTATTTGACATTCATCGATTTGATTTGACAATATTAATATCGCCGCCGATGCATCGGCAGCGTTAATATTGCTTTGAATTTAGGGTTAATTTAATTAAATTTCACTTATTGCGTATGTAATTCTGTTAAATATGATAGCATTGAATAGATTTGGGCCTAATCGGGACCTAACACCGCCGGCTCCAGCCAGTAGCTATTGCTGAGCCTGTTGCCGGCGGGCGGCGGCGATTTGTTTAGTTTCCATTCGTCGATTCGATTTGACAATATTAATATCGCCGCCAATGCGGCGGCAGCGTTAATATTGCTTCGGATTTAGGGTTAATTTAATGAAATTTCACTTATTGCGTATGTAATTCTGTTAAATATGATGCCATTGAATAGATTTGGGCCTAATCGATACCTAACACCAACCTTAAACCACGTATGTTTCTGGTTTAGCTTAACCTAGTTTAAGCTTGTGGTGTTAGGCCTATCACTGACTCGTGCATACCGACTTTTCGGCGCTAAACCAGAAATCCCGTCTAAACGCGTTTTGGCTCGGTAACACCGACTCCTGCATATGGCCCCAGATGCATGAACACGGGACATTAGCGTCAGGATGGAGCATGCATTTATTTACCCTCCAGGCTGCAGCAAAGCCGTCTTTTTAAAACTTTTTTGTGTGTGGGGTAAATATGTTTATTTTGCTGAATAAATCATTTGTCAGTGCCGAAACATGGTCTTCCAGCCATTTTTCAATTCGGGATTATTTACACAAAAAGGTATATAGAGTAAGTTTAGGTTTGTTTTGTTTGTTGTTGTTTTTCGTCCTAGCAAAATCAAAGGTCATATCAGAACGGGTCATTTAAGTCATCGGGGCATTGCCTATTTGGGGAGCAGAGACCTGATGTGTCTGTGTGTCATCTGATGCCACATATTTACCTAGACGTCACGTGATGCCGATTTCAGCAGAACCACGTGAACTGACACCTACCCGGCGTGATAGTAACTAAAGACAACTAACATGGCCATTAGAAAATGGGACCTTCTCAGTCTGAGTATGCAGATATTACTAGGCCGACAGCAAGCTGTAGAACATTCTGGCATCATGTCACTGGTTGCCTGTTGCTTGTTGCATGTCGCTGGTTGCCTGTCGACGGTTGCATGTCACTGGTTGCCTGTCACTAGATGCATCTCGCTGGTTACTTGTCGCTGGTTACCTGTCCTTAATTGTATGTCCATGGTTGTCTGTCGCTGGTTGCCTGTCCATGGTTGCCCATCGATGGTTGCATGTCACTGGTTGCCTATCACTAGTTGCATGTTGCTGGTCACTTGTCGCTGGCTGCCTGTCCCTAATTATATGTCGCTGGTTGCCTGTCATTGGTTGCCTGTCACTGGTTGCTTGTCAATGGTTGCATGTCACTGGTTGCCTGTCGATGATTGTATGTCACTGGTTGCCTGTCACTAGTTGCATGTCACTGGTCACTTGTTGCTGGTTGCCTGTCCCTAAGTGTATGTCGCTGGTTGCCTGGCGCTGGTTGCCTCTTGATGGTTGCCTGTCGATGGTTGCATGTCACTGGTTGCCTATCACTAGTTGCATGTCACTGGTCACTTGTTGCTGGTTACCTGTCCCTAAGTGTATGTTGCTGGTTGCCTGTTGCTTGTTGCCTGTCATTGGTTGCCTGTCGTTGGTTGCCTGTTGATGGTTGCCTGTCGATGGTTGTATGTCACTGGTTGCATGTCACTGGTTGCGTATCACTAGTTGCATGTCGCTGGTCATTTGTTGCTGGTTGTATGTCACTGGTTGCCTGTCCCTGATTGCCTTCGCTGGTTGCCTGTCCCGGATTTCCTGTCCTGATTGTCCATCACTGGTTGCCTGCTCTGGATTGCCTCTTCTGATTGCCTGTCTCTTGTTGCCTGTCCCAGATTGCCTGTCCCTGGTTGCCTGTCCCAGGTTGCGTGTCCCTGGTTGCCTGTCGCTGGTTGCGTGTCACTGGCTGCCTGTCGCTGGTTGCCTGTCACTAGTTGCCTGTCACTGGTTGCCGGTCCTGATTGTCTGTCGCTGATTTCCTGTCCTGATTGCCTGTCCTGATTTCTTGTCACTGGTTGTCTGTCGCTGATTTCCTTTGCTGGGTGCCTACTGCTGGTTGCCTGTCACTGGTTGTCTGTCACTGGTTGCCCATCGCTGGTTGCCTGACACTGGTTGCCTGTCGCTGGTTATCTGTCACTGGTTGCCTGTTGCCTGCCCTTGATTGTATGTCAATGATTGCATGTCACCGATTGCCTGCAGCTGGTTGCCTGTTGCTGGCTGCATATCACTGCTTGCATGTTGCTGGTTGCCTGTCTCTGGTTGCCTATCCCTGGTTGCCTTCACTGGTTGCCTGTCACTGGTTGCCTAACACTGGTTGTCTGTTGCTGGTTGTCTGCCCCTGATTGTCTGTTGCTGGTTGCCTGTCGCTGGTTGTCTGTAGCTGGTTGTCTGTCCCTGATTGTCTGACATTGGTTGCCTGTTGTTGATTGCCTGGTTGCCTGTTGCATGTTGCTGGTTGCCTGTCTCTGGTTGTATATCCCTGGTTACCTGTCGCTGGTTGCCTCTCGCTGGTTACCTATCACTGGATGTCTGTCGCTGGTTGTCTGTCCCTGATTGTCTGACGGTGGTTGCCTGTCATTGGTTGCCTGGTTGCCTGGTTGCTGCTACCCTAAGGCATCGGTCAGATGGAAGCCCTGCATACGCACACTTCCAGGAACCGGACGATTACTGGAAGTGGTTGCCGCTCCACACCCGGGCCTCAGCTCCTCATACGGCTTTAGTTCACGCACCCGGCCCTAGGCGTGTCACTGCGTGTGTGTGTGTGTAGGGGGGGCGGGGGTATAATATGCAAGACTAGTGAACACCATGATGACAATCAATCAATTGGGGTGTTTGTAACCTTACGATGGTTACCGGTTGCAGAACTGCAACATTAGGTAGAGAGGCTCCGATAAATCGGCCCAATCTGTGGTTGAAGACTTAACTTTGTAGAGGGAGTGTCGTAGAAGCTGGGGACATCTTCACAAAGTAGTGACGGCAGGGCATCGGGGCGGCAGGGAATCTCTTCGGTCCGGCATGTAGTTGAGCTGTAGGTGTGTGTAGTGTAGTGTAGCACTTGAATCCGGTCAGCAGCAGGGGTTTGAGGAAGGCGGGCAAAGGTGGGAGCAGCAGTCGTTCCAGCAACAAGAACAAGACAGAGAAATCATAATAGGTGAAGGGCCCCACCCAAGAACACAACTACCCTGGTCAGGGGAAGAAGTGTGCCTGGGAGAAATCGAAATGGGCAGAATCTAGGAAAGAGAAATGAGGAGAGTTGAGTCAAAGGACCGTGCCTATTTGCTATATGGTGACCCTCCAGCGAGCCATAGACACGGACAGAGTAAGAGTAGAAAGTGAAAAGCCAGCGGGCTCCCCTGCTGGAACTCTTTTTAGACATATCAAGGAGGAGCCGGGCCGGCGGAGAGGTGATAGAGAGAGGTGTGGATAGAGTGCGGTCCGGATAGCAAGTGACCATGACAACAAGTATGCAAGTGACTTTATTCGGGCCCATGACCAACAGGAAAGGTTACTGTGACGTCACAGGGGTCAACATGGATCAGCCCACTCCGTGACCCCGCAGCTGCTATGCGCACTGTCTTCATACCTTACACCTTCCTTTATTAAGACTATGATATACATTGAGATGTTTTGTTCATACAGTTTCTTAGTTCGAGCGTAACATTTATATTCATAATAGTGTAACATTTATATTCATAAT